>CM053026.1:537170172-537449721 GCA_028564925.1 Lithobates sylvaticus
CTTTTCTCCGTCACTCCTCTTAGCGGGGAATTTGGAGGATGATGGGAAACGTAGTTTTTTATACCGTTTCCTGGAGGCCCCGCAGAGTGGCTACTTAAAACTCATACGTTATCCGGGATACGTGATGTAAATCTAAATGCAATAACACATTAGCCCCCTTAGGGGGCGAATTTTTAGGAAATTAGAATACCTTTTTATATGCCGAGATGTTATGCCAAATTGATAGCATTCAATTGCCAGCTGTTATATATTTTGTTGCCAGACTCCAAGATGGAGTCCGGGAAAATAGCCAATTGCCACTCAGATAGAGGCTTGGCTCTCTGTATTTATGGCGATGCGTCAGTACGCCGCCCGTGCCCCATGATTACGTCATTTCTCTGACGAAACGCGTAGGGAGGAGCGACGTGCTGACGTCACCGCGCTCTGCGCCCATAGACAAGCACGGGCGACATATTACTGCAGCCGGCCGACCGCAAATTTTGAATCTTTGTTTTTATTTTAGATGTGTGTACGCCATTGGCGTCTTTTTATCGATTAAACCCGTTGGATCCCATCCATGGTTTGCCTCTTTTTCTTTATCCATTCTTGGCTTTTGGAAAATACATCACCTGGAGTGTTTTTTATTGCGGTGAGACCCTGGATCGGTTGTGATATTTCTGCTGAGGACACAGACACCGGGATTCTCCATACCAGAGCGAGATAGAGGAACAGGCCCTGGCTGGGTTTGAGCCGCAGGCGATTCTTTTGCCTACTATTGGTAAGCCTTCATTTTACTTGGTGGCGGGATCACAGTGGAATAAAAGTCACATTATCACGGATGCAACATTGAAGTAGTCACTCATACAGATGTCACCCTGATTGGACTTCCTGCTATTTATGGACGTCTATGTTGATCACTTATTTCCAGCTTTTTTCTTATTTATATTTTTTTTGTTCACCATTGGTCTTTTATGCAATTGTAATCACATATGGATTAGGGGTTAACTAACCTTAGTCAGTGGTGTTATATACAATTTTGCATTTATTGTTGAGACACATTTGCGATAGTTGATAACTATTGCCATACACTATTTTCACGATATTGGTACTTATAATGCCATTATGAAAGTTTTTTTTTTTTTTTCACTATATATTTTTTGTTAATATCTTTAAGTGTTGATGTAAACTAGAGGCTAATTTTACCTATTGAGTTACACAACGGTTTCACATATGTTTGAGATATAACTGATGTGTATGGATAATCACTGACGTATATTATTTTTTACTTAATTTTTACCTGTGAACAACTATTGACACATTACTCACACTATTGTGCTAAATACTTTTTATAGCGCAACCTTTTCTTTTTAAGTATCTAACCTCCCTTATGTCGCTCATACGTACCTTTTGCTCATTTTCTGGCTTTGCTATTAACTGGGACAAGTCAGTTTTTGTTCCCCGTAGATGGTCCCAATCTGACTGCCCCAAGGGAGGCTCAGCAAATTAGAATAGCGTCCTCCAAGTATTTTGGGATTTGGGTGCATCCCAGAGTGGAAGACTACATATGATACAATCTGGCTCCCATTTTACATAAGTTTAAGCTTAAGAGTACCATTTGGACAAAGCTGCCATTATCGGTTGTAGGACGTGCAAATCTCATAAAAATGATTTTGGTCCCTCAATTATTGTACGCCCTCCACAACTCACCCATTATCCCATATCCCTAAAATGGTTCAAGCAAATAGATGCAGTGTTTCGCATATTGGTATGGAAAGGTAAAAAAACCCTAGGATCAAACTTTCCACTCTTCAGCTACCTAAGGATGGGGGTGGTCTAGCGGTTCCTCAGCCAAGAATATATTTCATATTTCAATATATTTCCCCAGTTGGAAACAGGGGGTTTTGCCCACCTCCAATATGGCTCAACTCTGAAACTAATGAATAAAGTATGACAGTCTCAAGGGCTTCAGTATATAGCACAACTTTACTCTTAAAACATACTGAAATCCTTTAGGGATCTACAGGAGGCTTTTTGAATTCTCCGCCATGACTTCTTTAAAGCAGAGTTCCAATAAAAAATAAATAAATAAAAATCAGTAGCTACAAATACTGCAGCTGCTGACTTTTAATAATCGGACACTTACCTGTCCCAGGGTCCAGCGATGCCGGGTAACAAAGCCCCGCTCCCCTCTCCCTCCTCTCTGCGGCGCCGGCATTGTCACTGGGGGTGCCCGGCTGTAGCTTCACATCTGGGCAAACACTGTGCATTGAGCGAGCCGCGCTGCACGCTGTGACTGGCCGGGCAATCATCTGGGACCTGTGACGTGTCCCAGATGATTGCCAAGAGGGAGGGGGAGGGGTGATTTTCCTTCCAGCGCTGCGGTGCCCCCAGGAGAAAGTGGGAGCTGGAACCCTCTAAAGCCCCATACACACGGTCGGACAATCCGCGGACCAGGTCCGTCGGACCATGTCCGTCATACTTTGTCCGATGTTGGTTTTGCGTACACACGGTCGGACAAAGTTGTCGGAAAATCCGATCATTCTGAACGTGGTGACGTTTGTTGCCTACGACGGGACTACGTAGAGGCTAGTAGCCAATAGCTTTGGTCTTGTAATGTGATCTGAGCATGCGTGGCACTTTGTCCGGTCGGACAACCGTACACACGATCGGATTTGGTGTGATCGGACCGTGTTGACGGCAAATCTTTCCAGCAGGAGATAAGACTTTTTCCGTCGGACAAACCGACGTACACTGTCCGATGGTGCATACACACGGTCTGATTTTTCAACAACATTGTCCGATCGGACAGAATCCATAAAAAAGTCCGACCGTGTGTATGGGGCTTAAGAAGAGAGTTTCCGCTTCCCCCAAAAAAAATGACATGCCAAATGTGGCATGTCAGAGGGTCACCTTCCCTTAAAGCGGAAGTTCCATTTTTGGGTGGAACTCCACTTTAAATATCTCTAACTACGCCGTGAATTACAGGCTCAGATTAAATGTGTCAAATTAGATATCAGCCCTATGCCGCTTTTGACCTATCTAAGAGGTGCTACAGAGAAAAAAAGTCTTATTTGATTTCTATATGGCCAATTAATGTCCAACCTTCAGGATACACTCAAATGCCCAGGTAGGAGAGGGTGGGAGAAGGATATGATGACTGGCAAACTATATTGGAGATTGTACCCTCTGTGTCACTCTCCTCTGCACAATGCCTGACCTAACTGTTTATCATACACAGAACATATAGGACCCCGATAAAGCTGTTTCATTGGGGTAGGAGAGACACCCCGGAGTGCCTGCAACATCAGCAATATCCTGCAGGTTTCCTTCATATGCTGTGGAAATGTCCCAAACTGGTCAGGTATTGGCATGAGGTGTTGCGCGCGATTAACAGTGCTTTTCATTCTCACATCGATCTAGACCCTAAGTTATTTCTGTTGGGTTGTTTGGATGAGGAATTATTTTTTATAGTGCTTAAGTTTTTTGCCATCATTTCAGGAATGGCGTATATTCTCTTGAAAGAACAAGAGGTTTATAATACTAGGGGCACGCCAAATACATTTTTCAAAGTTTGGGAGCCATGGCTAGCGGCGCCTGGACTGGCTCCATTTGCACTGGTTTCAATCAGATTACTGCAAAATGGATGATTCAGTGGACCAATGGTGAATAAACTGGGTTATATTGATGGGTACTTGCTATTCTCTCAAAAGTAAACCAAACAGCTAAGCGGAAACGCGTTGCTTAATACAATCATAAGATGGTTGCTCAAACGTGAGGATTGAGGTGGGTGGTTCTGAGTCATATAGTCAGTGGAGGTATAGAATCTGGAGGCCTGCAGGCCGTGGGGAGACAGACGTGATGTTAAATAACAAGTGCTGTTTTGCAACCCTAAATATGTGCTTTCCGAGTAATGGGTTTTTGAATGTGAGAATAAGATTATGCCAATGTAGGGTGGGATGTTTACATTTCTACATAATGTAATAGTATGTGACATGTTAGTAAGTATTTTACACTGCTATTTTCTTGATATGGTTTTTTTTTTTTTCTTATTTCTTTCTTCTTATTTTATATTTGTTTGGTTGTATGTATGCAAACACCAAAAATTCTATAAAAAAACTATAGTTTTTTTTTAAAAAACGGGGGTTTTCTTAGGATTAGCAAATTGTATTATACTTTTGCTTGTATTTCTTCCAAATACTCAAGTTAATTTATGGCATACATAAATGATTTTAGGAGTGGCAATGTCCAATTTTAATAAAGTTTGTATAGGTTAATTAAGAATAAGTACAGAGCATTGCAGTTTTTACCAACTATCACAGGTCCCTGCAACCCACGTTATAAGTTGTATAACTGTGATTTGTTTCAAAGCGCACAATTAGTCACAGTGGGTTGCAGCAATTTGTGGGTATGCATGGAAATTGTGTAACAGAAAACCTTTGTTTAAAGCGGTTCTGCACTGTGTGTTGTTTTTTTTTTTTTTTTTAATGCAATGCAAAGGATTAGGAGGTAAATTGGGGGACGCACGTGTTCCATCTTCCTAATTGATTGCTGCCGGTTTTCCTCCTATAAAATAATTTATATAATTGTTTCCTGCTGGGTGCCATCTAGCCTGTGGGAATGTGAAACCCCAAGGCACTTCAGATGGCCCAGCATGCACCGCCGTTACTGCGCGGAGCTCGCGCGTGCGCAGTAACGGCAAAGTGCAGCTCACGTTCTCCGAAATCTCGCGAGATGTCGACACATCTGCCGACATCTCGCGAGATTTCGGAAGATATGTCCGAAATCTCACGAGATTTCGGAAGATGTGGCCGAAATCTCGCGAGATTTCGGAAGATGTGCGCACTGACTCCTGGGATCAATGACACCAGATCCCAGGAGACAGTGCGGCGTGACGACGATCGACGCAGAGACCCCGCCCACCGCCGCAGAGACAGAGGAAAGGAAGTCAGCGATTACAAGGTAAGTGGAAAAAAAAAAAAACACTCTTCATTTAGTACTCTTTGCCTGATTTGGAAGGCAAAGAGATTTACTAAATGAAATGTGTGCAGAACCGCTTTTTAACATCTAATTTACAATAAAGGTAAATATGTATATAATAGTTAATTTTATAATCTTTAAAATTAACTTTTGGGTGGCCTTTGTGCCACTCCTGAATATTCTTGCAATGTTCCACAGCCAGGGGGCATAAAATCATTTCCTCACCATCCTTCTCAGCACATCAATAATAGTATTACTGTGAAAAAATACTAATCTTCCATAGTATTCTACAAGGTAAAATACACAAACAAGGGTGGGTAATACAGATAAAACAAATACACAGTGTACCATGTTTCAAATTCCAATGGTATGAAGTTGTGTAGCTGTTAGGGGGGAAAAAAACTATAGAAATAAGTGAATTATATTAAAGGTGACAGTGGGGTTGATTTACTAAATAGATTGTGCAGTTTGCAAATGCAGTTGGTATAATTCCCTTCTCTCCAATCTCTTCTCTGTTACAAAACAACTATGATATCTTACTAAAAAAACATTCACACTCAAAACCCTTCAAAATCCCATGTCTCATTGGTAGGCAGAGACACACTTTCCAAAACAATTTTGGTGCCAACCATTCTATGCTACTTCAGGACTCTTGGGGCAGGAAGAGGCCTAGATTTAAAAATGCTGACCTACTGTATCTGTAACAACCAAAATATATGGTTGGTATGGGAGGGAACTTGGATCAAGTAAAATATCTATGATCTTCACCACCAGACAACCTCTGGATATGTATTGAGAAAACTTTGCTCAGACATTCTACAAGCGATGAACAGAGCTACTCTCCTTGGTCTTCTACCTCCCACAGCTACGTACTTCATTTTGAAAGTTGCCATCTCAGTCTAGACTTCAGTCTGTCACTATCAAACCAACCCTGTAGCTTTTAACTTCTTCTTACTACCCTTGCTCTCTGAAACCATTCACAGACATCAGTTGATACCTGGATACTTATGAGACATAACACTATAGGTGACCGGATTAAAAACAAGATTATGAATACCTTCTCAATACTGCAACAATGCTACAGCCTTCCCTCTAAAGATCTTTTTTTTGTATAAATACCTATTCTTCAGGCATATTCTGAACCCTATTCCAAAAGAAGGGATTTTACACCTCGGTGGCTTCCTATCCTATTCTGACCAATAGATACAAACCAAGGGTGTCTCCTTTTTCTACTGTACCTTGAACTGTGCTATGCCAATGACCAGTGGGGCCTTTCACAAACCTTTTCTCCCTCTCAATGACTCAAAACTACAAGGCTTCTCCTAATGAATACAAGTTGCATATCCCACTGGGATTCCCCATTCAGATTACCACATTGGTGATATTACACCCCACTATGCCTCCCCACTATCTTCTCTACCTCCCCCTCTACATGCCGGAGGGATTAAGACAATATGGGTATGCGTAAACATATTTTGTGGACTTGCCCCACACTCTCCACTTTCTGGAACTATTTTTTTCTCCTATATATGAACACTGAATAGTAGCTCTTATTCATATTTATTTCATTGTACACTGCCTTATTACTGCAGTAAATTTATGTCTGCCATATGCCATGTTTTTTGGTAGTACTTATGCATTGAGACTTCTCTTACCACAAATTCCTATGCCAATAATACCACAGATTGTTTCTGTAGGCATCATTATAGAGGCATTTCATTATTTCTTGTTTTTGTTCTTTGTTCATGTTGTTTATGAGTCTTTTCCTCTATGGTTGCGATACACAGATACATAGGAAGAAAATATATTTCCTGTCTGCTACCAAATCTCTGGACAAACTTATGATCTATGTAGTTACAGTGCCTTGAAAAAGTATTCCTACACCTTGAAATTTTCCAAATTTTGTCATCTTACAACCAAAAACGTAAATGTATTTTATTGGGATTTTATGTGATAGACCAACACCAAGTGGCACATAATTGTGAAGTGGAAGGAAAATGATAAATGGTTTTCCAAATTTTTTACAAATAAATATCTGAAAAGTGTATTTGTATTCAGTGCCCCTGTATTGCTAAGCTGAAGTAACTTTCCAATGTGTCATATTCAGTGATGTAAGTAACTGAGTTAAAATAAACTGAGTTACCTAACGCAGTTACTTTAGAGGGTAACTAGTAATCTAACTGATTACTTTTCCCCTCATGGTAACTCAGTTCCCATTACTTTGGCTTAGTTACCCCAATTACATCTACCGCCACTAGATGGCAGTAGTGTAATTCCGGTGTCCTGCCGAAAAAGTTCCCCCGCCGGATAAGGACCCCCTGTACTGCGCAGGCGCAGAGCTTGCGCAGTACGAAGGACTACGGAGCTTCCGAAAATTGCCGAACCTAAACAGCTCTGAGTGAACTCTACACCGCGCAGGTGCAGTTAACATGTAATTGTACGAGGCGATGCCGCACACTCCTGATGCCCGTGCTACTCTGCAAGGGACATCTATCGTGTAAGTAGGGGGCGGGTCTAGTATTACTGTAAGCAAGGGGCGCATTTATTATTATTGTTATATATCGAGCTCTGTCCATTCATTTAACATTCGCCCTCTTCTGTAGCCATCCGCCCCTTACACGATATAATAATAATAGACCCGCCCCCTGCTTCCACGCTATAACAGATCTGCCCCTTGGTTAGAGTAATAATAGAGCAGCCCCTTGGTTACACGATATATAACAATAATAATAAATGCACCCCTTGGTTACAGTAATACTAGACCCGCCCCTTAGTTACACGTATAGAATATTTTTTTAAAAAAGTCAGTTACTTTGCTGCGTAACTAATTACTTTTCCAATGTAGTAACTGAGTTACTAACGCAATTACTTTTTGGGAGAAGTAATTTGTAACTTAACTAATTACTTTTTTAAAGTAAGATGACCAACACTGGTCATATTATATTCTCTCCGTACAAACAAACCTTTCAATAAACACAAAAAAAAGAGGGAAAAAAGACCTAGCATCAAAAATGTTTTTTTTTTTTTCATGTTAAGTGCAAGTCTTTTTCCTAATTGATTTGACCAATTTGTTTTCTATGGGCCCTAAGCATGCATTAATGGACCAAAAATACACACCCAACTTATTTCTTTCTAGGTGTACTAAGATTCAGGTGGATTTGTTTTGAGTGCACATTGGGGTGCTTTTCAAAATGTATTGGTAGGCACCCAACAGTGCATACACCCTGTGTTGTTGTACTGCTCATTGACGTGCATTGATACAGTATAGCTTGTCTGCACAAGTGTGAATGTGGCCTAAGCGTAACAAAAGGTAATCATGCACTTTGCCTGGACTAGGATTTCTTTAGCTACCTGTCACTATAGCTCTTGTCAAAATCGTTGCTGTAGTGCATCTTCACAAGCAATCTCCCACTGCTAGACACATTTCTATAAAAAAAGCAATAGGGCTGCTTTCCATTCCATGGCAGCTTAAATTACTATGTGCAGACAGACCAATTCATCACAGTAATTCCTAAATTTGTAGCTCAGTTACAGTATATGTTTGTGACAAAAGAAGGGCATTCCCCCAACACCTCTTCCATGTCTCTCTGGTACACTATAGTAGCTTGCAGCTCTGGGTTTTAAGACTTATGAAAATCACATCCATAGCTATTAACAGAATAGTCTCAGGTTTCATGGATTTATTCCTGGTAGCCTTTATTGAATAATTATTTTGAAGTCAACATAATTTTTCCAAACGCTGCCTGAATTTTTCACTGTTAAAAAAACAAAACAAAATGACTGTACTGTAGTTTCCATTTAGAGTAAATTATTTTCCACAGAAATTGTTGATAAGTATGTATAATTAAATTTAGTGCGGTTGTAATATTCATATATTGTGCATTATATTTTTTTTGCTTTCTACATTTCAGAAGAGCAAAAATGATGATGGCAATGTACTTTCATTTTTTCACAGATATTTCAGATTTGTGTGTGATATGTAATTATTTTAAAATGTATGGGTTAGTATAACTGTACTTTCAATGAAATTTATACATTTTCATTTGTTCCAGCAGCCTCTAAAAAATGTCAATATGAAGGGTCAATATGAAGGGTTACATTTACTTAAGAAAATTGCTGCTTCCAGCAAAATTGCCTGCAACCACCTGGTTCTTTTTTTTTAAAAAACATTCAACTTTTATTGAAAAAGTAAAGAAAGGTTGCACAATACGCAAGTCGCAGATACAACTGCATACATTTGTTAGATACAACTTAAGGTGTCACGAGTAAACCATAAACCATAAACATAATCTGCAAGCATTATAAGCTCATCAAAACCAATTTAAAAAAATTTGGTTTCATTGCTATCGTAAAGTAGTATAAGGCTATTTTCACACCGAGGCGCTGGGTGCGCTGGCGGTAAAGCGGCGCTATATTTAGCGCCGCTTTACTGTCGTTTTAGCGGCGCATTTCAGCCGCTAGGGGGGAGGTTTTACCCCCGCGAGCGGCCAAAAAAGGGTTAATACCGCCCGCAAAGCGCGGCTCCAGCGGCGCTTTGCAGGCGGGTTCGGAGCGCTGCCCCATTGTTTTTAATGGGAGGGGGCGCTTTAGGAGCGGTAAATACACCGCTCCTACAGCGCACCAAAGATGCAGCTTGCAGGACATTTTTCAGCGCCCTGCAAGCGCACCGCTCCAGTGTGAAAGCCCTCGGGCTTTCACACTGGAGACACAGCAACGGCTGTTTGAAGGCGCTTTGCAGGCGATATTTTTAGAACTTTAGCGCCTGCAAAGCGCCTCAGTGTGAAAGGGGCCTGAGACTTAAAAAACTAGGTCATATGAAATAGAACATAACTCAGAGACAGGTAGAGGAAGCACTCAATATCGGATAGACAAACCTCCCACCCACACACAGTCAGATCCAGACAGGGGTGTGGGGGTGAGGAGGTGGAATACCTGTTCTCACCGAATTTCCTCTGATACATACCAGCTTGCAGCCCTTAAAGAATTACCCTACCATCCCTTTCGATTAAAATACCTACTGTTGATCTACAGGCACTAGTAGAAACTTAGGGTTAGTTTTTGAATAATTGTTATGTTACTGCATGTGACTGGAATATTATGGATACTCTTGCTGTTCAACTGTTCATCCTGAGCCTGATTAAGCTGTACTAACACATCGCTATATATCTGTGTGCTTGTAGCCCAATAACCTTCAATACTATGTTAGAGGTTTTATGATAGCAAGATACGTGTATCATACTACCTTACCTGTTTTGTTAAACATGTTTTGTTAACCTTTTCAAACTAATAAACATATTGGAAGAAAAGAAAAAAAAAAGTATGTAGTATAAGGAACTTTGTTATCCTTAATCTGGCTTATTTTATTGTCATTCTCTGCTATCACTATTATGTAGGTATGAAAAGTAGAGTAGGAAAAGTGTAAGTAGTGTAATGTAGATACATTAATATCTCTTAGTTACATTTGATCAGTTTGGATCTCAAATACAGATGTAGTCTAGTATGATCTTGTTTTTTTAGGACATTATAAAGCTGGTGAGGACATGGAATCCATGAGGACTGGGAGTACTTAAAGAAAAAACAGGGCTGCCATGTTTTGTGGAATCTCTCATTCCTGAGTCTTGTGCAAGGGTATCTTCCATATCACAGATGTCCTTGACCCTGTTTAGCCAATCTGGGATGAATGGAACCCGTGTTGTATTCCAGTGTAGGGGAATTAGTGATTTGGCTGCATTTAGGAGGTGTTTAGTATAAGAATGCTTGTATCTTTTAAATGAGAAGTTTGTCGCGTGCAATAAGCAGCAGGCCGCATTTAAGTTTAGTTTGTGTTTCTGTGATTTTACTGATCAGTTCCCTAACTCCCTAACTCCATCCCAGTAGGTCGAAATCAAGGGGCAACTCCACCAAACTTGGGTCATTGTACCTATTTCTTTCTGACATCTCCAGCAGGAGTCTGGTTTATGTGGATCCCATCTATGTAGCTTATCCAGAGTGTAGTACCACGGTGCTAATAACTTGTAATTTGATTCCTGCATTTTTGTGCTTATGGAACATTTATGTGCTAGTATGCAGGCATACCTCCATTGTTTGTCTGTAATTTCCTCCTGTAATTCCTCCGACCACTTCCTCCTTTGTCTGTCTGCCTTGGCCATCTCAGGGTACTGTAGCCATGAATAAGCAATTGAAGTGGCCCCGGCAAATGGCATAGAGCCATGGCAAACCCCCTCTAGGTCAGTTAGGGGTCTGTGGAAGTTCCGGGAGTTCCATTTCCTGTCCAAGTAACTTTGTAGTTGGAGGTAGGACCAGTGGCGCATATGGGGCAGATTATTTTTTTGTGTTCTGTGTACCTGGTATGAAGTAAGGATTGTCCTTCAGTGGCGTCAGTGGGCCAAGTGACATAGTAATTGATGTCTGTTTAGCAATGAGGCATAAGATTTCTAATGTGTTGCCTGTTATGGGGTGTCTCATAGACTTACTGGGTAACTGAACCAAGGAATCCAGGTTGAGTATTTTAGCGGTATCGGGTTCATGTCTGCTTCTAGTGAGATCTAATCTTTCATGTGGCCATGGCAATGCCAGTAAATTACCCTTGCCAGGTGTAACACTTGGTAGTAATGTTTAAAGTCTGGAAGGCCTATTCAGCCTAATTCTTTGGGTTTAGTTAGCCACTTTAATCTAATTCTAGCTGCTGGTTCCAAAATAACTAACTTTAATAAGATAGTAGTTGTGGCCTTAATGAAATTTTGGGAGATTCTGATAGGTAGAGAGCGCATCAGATATAGAAATTTGGGCAGGATCGTCAGTTTGATGATTGCTGCACGCCCAAACCAGAAGAATCCTAGGTGCCAGTTTTTCAGGTCTTTTTCACATTTCTTAAGCAGGGTGCTGTAGTTATGTTTAAAGGTGTGCTTTAACTGTGGGGTTAGCCAAATCCCTAGATATTTGAGTGCCCGAGAGTCCCATCTGACGTGGGAGTTGGTCTTTGTCTGGGCGAGTGTGTCATCTGGGAGTGAGATGTTTAGCGCCTCAGATTTCATGTAATTTATCTTCAAATTTGAGATGTACCCATAGTGGGCAAATTCTTTTAGTAAATTGGGTAGTGTTATTGTTGGGTCTGTTAGGAAAATTAGGAGGTCGTCCACATATGCTGCTAGCTTGAATTCCCTATCTTTAACCCGTAAGCCTGTGATTGCGGAGTTCGATTTAATTAATCTAATAAAAGGTTCCAAGGATAGAATGAATAGAAGGGGTGACAAAGGGCATCCCTGTCTAGTACCATTCATTAAGTGTACCTTTTCGGACAGTATGCCATTCATTTTTAATTTTGCTGAGGGATTTTGGTATAATGCGGCAATCCACGATAGCATATGTGGGCCTAGCCCCACGTGTCTGCACTCTACCATCATGTAATCCCAAGCAACATGATCAAAGGCTTTCTCCACATCTGTAGAAAGCCCTCAATGTCCTGCGTCTTCGTTGCATGAATTAGTAGTAAGGCTTTAGTCACGTTGTCTTTTGGTTCTCATCCAGGCATGAAGCCTACTTATTCCTGCCCTATTCGTTCCTGGAGGAGTGGGCCTAATTGTAGGGCGAGAATTATTTAATGTCCAGGTTTAACAGGGGAATGGGACAGTAACTGGAACAATCTGTGGAGTCTTTACCCGGCTTTGGTAGCAAAAATAATACTGAAATTATGTTATTGGCCCCCTAACCTAAGGGAGGAGGGGGAGATGGACCTCCTATCACAATTTGGATTAGCAGCAAGGATGGGAAATGTCAACATAATTGGGGATTTTAATTATCCAGACATAGACTGGGCGGAGGGAACCACGCATTCGTCTAAGGCTCGTCAGTTCCTAAATGTCTTGCAGGACAATTTCAGATGGTAGACGCACTAACTAGAAATAAAGCATTACTTGATCTACTGATTACTAACAATACAGACCTGATCACGGATGTGTAAATACAGGGAAATTTAGGAAACAGCAATCTCAGGTCAATTGGCTTCAGTATAAATCACACAAATAGGAAACAAAGACACTGAACTTCGAAAGAGCCAACTTCCCTAAACTATGAACCTTGCTAGAAGGCATAAATTGGGATAAAATCTTAGGAACAAAAAACACAGAGGAGAGATGGGTTCGCTTTAAGAGCATATTAAATAAGGGCATTAGCCAGTGCATCCCATTGGGTAATAAATTTAAAAGAGCGAACAAAAGTCCTGGATGGCTTAACTCCAATGTAAGAATGCATATAAAAGCGAAAGAGAAGGCCTTCAAAAAATACAAGTTTGAGGGATCATTATCAGCATTCAGACTTTATAAAGATTTCAACAAGAAATGTAAGGGTGCAATTAGGGTGGCTAAGATAGAACACTAAAGACAGAGCGGAGGAGACCAAAAAAAATCCCAAGAAATTCTTTAAGTATATAAACAGAAAAAAGAAAGGGCAGACCATATTGGCCCCATAAAGAATGAGGAAGGACATCTGGTCACAAAGGATGGGGAGGTGGCGAAGGTATTGAATTTATTCTTCTACTCAGTCTTCACGAGGGAATCGGGGGGGCTTCCACAACTGCAGTGTTTATCCTCGTGACACATCACAGGAAGCACCCTCATCGCTAACAGAGGACAGAATTAAAATTAGACTTGGGAAACTTAACATTAATATATCACCAGGACCGGATGGCTTGCACCCAAGGGTACTTAGGGAACTCAGTCAAGTAATTGCCAGACCATTGTTCCTAATTTTTATTGACAGTCTACTGACTGGAATGGTACCAGCGGATTGGAGAAAAGCCAATGTAGCACCAATATTTAAAAAGGGCCCAAAATACATCCATGAGAATTACAGACCAGTTAGCCTAACATCAATAGTATGCAAGCTCTTGGAGGGGATGATAATGGACTATTTACAAGATTTTAGTAATGAAAACAGTATCATTAGCAGTAATCAGCATGGATTCATGAAGAATCGTTCTTGCCAAACCAATCTGTTAACCTTCTATGAGGAGGTGAGTTGCCATCTAGATAAAGAAAGGCCCGTAGACGTGGTGTATCTGGATTTAGCAAAAGCATTTGACACAGCTCCCCATTAGGGATGAGCCGAACACCCCCGGGTTCGGTTCGCACCAGAACCCGCGAACGGACCTAAAGTCCGTGCGAGCATAAGAACCCTATTAGTTACAATGGATGCGAATGTTCGAAATCAAAAGTGATAATTTTAAAGGCTAATATGCATGTTATTGTCATAAAAAGTGTTTGGGGACCTGGGTCCTGCCCCTAGGGGACATGTATCAATGCAAATTTTTTTTTTTAAAAACGGCCGTTTTTTCAGGAGCAGTGATTTTAATAATGCTTAAAGTGAAACAATAAAAGTGTAATATTCCTTTAAATTTCGTACCTGGGGGGTGTCTATATTATGCCTGTGAAGGGGCGCATGTTTCCTGGGCTTAGAACTGTCCCTGCACAAAGTGTCATTTTTGCAGGAAAAAAAGCTATTTAAAATCACTCGCGGCTAATGAATTGATGGCTCCCGTAACACAGAGAACAGTCATTCATTGAAAGTCATTGATAAAAAAAAAAAGTCATTGATAAAAAATATTTTTTTTTTTTTAAAAAAGCGTGGGGGTCCCCCCAAATTCAATAACCAGGCCCTTCAGATCTGCTATGGATATTAAGGGGAACCCCAGCCAAAAAAAAAAATAAAAAAAATGGTGCGGGGTCCCCCTCAAAATCTATACCAGACCCTTGAGATCTGGGATGGATTTTAAGGGAAACCCGGCCAAAAAAAAAAAAAAATGGAGTGGGGTCCCCCTCAAAATCCATACCAGACCCTTATCCGAGCACGCAACCTGGCAGGCCGCAGGAAAAGAGGGGGGACGAGAGTGGCCCCCCTCCCTCCTGAACTGTGCCAGGCCACATGCCCTCAACATTGGGAGGGTGCTTTGGGGGTCTGAGACCCCCAAAGCACCTTGTCCCCATGTTGATGAGGACAAGGGCCTCGTCCCCACAACCCTGGCCATTGGTTGTGGGGGTCTGCGGGTGGGGGGGCTTATCGGAATCTGAAAGCCCCCTTTAACAAGGGGACCACCAGATCCCCCCCCCCCCCCCTGTGTGAAATGGTAAGGGGTACAAAAGTACCCCTACCATTTCACCAAAAAAGTGTCAAAAATGTTAAAAATGACAGGAGACGGTCTTTGACAATTCCTTTATTAAAATCTTCTTTCTTCTGGTCTTCCTTCTTCCTTTCTTCATCCTTCGGTTTCTTCATCTTCTCCTTCCGGCATCTTCTTCCATCTTTTTCTTCCATCATCTTCTTCCTCCGATCCGCTTCTTCTTGCTCTGGTCTTCTCGTCCGGCATCTTCTTCCACGGCGTCCGGGTCTCTTCTTGGGCCGCTCCGCACAATGGGAGGCTCCCGCTGTGTGAGGCTTCGCTGCGTCTGACAGGTCTTTTATAACGGAGGGCGGGGCCACCTGGTGACCCCGCCCCCTCTGACCTCATGGGGAAAGCCATAGAGAATTCCCCATGACGTCCCCATGCGTCAGAGGGGGGCGGGGTTACCAGGTGGCCCCGCCCTCCGTTATAAAAGACCTGTCAGACGCAGTGAAGCCTCACACAGCGGGAGCCTCCCATTGCGCGGTGCGGCCCACAAGAGACGCCGACGCCATGGAAGAAGATGCCGAGATTTTTTTTTCTTTTACTTGCATGTGATTGGGTAATCTTTGCAAAAACACTCCCCTGCAAAATATAACTTCTCTTGCAAAATGAACAATCGATTTGCCTTTAGTGAATCAACCCCTGAGACTCTCCTAATCCAATAGAAAAACTATTCTTGCTCACTTCAGGCTCTTTTAAACGCATCTAGGTGCAGCACAAACAGTTCCTAGCAATGAACATTTAAATCCTCTAACCCACCTGGACACTGGGAGTAGGAACTGTTCCACACTCTCTCCATGGGAAGCATAGGTACAAAATCCTTCTCTTATCTTATGCTGCCTCTATCAACACCAACCTATACTTTAGTAGAATAGAGACTGAGTCTGCTTAAGTAGGTGGGAACTTCATGTTTCCTTAATGTTTGTCCTTATTGGAAACATCATCTCATTGCAAAAATTACTTCTATGACTCTTCCACATGACCCTTTCTTCAGTCCACCTGTTTCACTATACCACACAGCAATGTCTGCCTCAACATATAAAAATGTATTGTTACCAACCTGGCAAAGAGACTGATCTCTAACTATTGTAAAACGAAAACCTATTATTACAAATATTACAATGTGATTGGATACATTTAATAGAAGGGCATACTATGACCCATTCCAAAGCATGAGCAAGCCTGCTCTATTTTTAAAACTTTAACCTCTGCAAGCTTGTAACACTCAGCGCTGATTACTTAATATGTTTAGGAATTTCAGGGTTAAAATAAATTTGCTTGTGTTCTGACACCTTCTTGCCAGGCCTATTGTAAAATGACAGCTGGGCATGGGCCGTGTTTTAGGGCGATCTGTCACCCACCGTGTCCACCGGACACAGCTGATGGCAGATCACTGTATCGGCCCGCTGCTGGTACCATGTGACCGCTGTGGCCATTCACAGCAGATCACATGACAGTTGTACACAATGAAAGGCTTTGATTCATGCCTTTCATTGTGTACTATTGTGATGAGCTCTGTGATTGGTCACAGTCATCACATGGTACAGACAGGGCCAATCACAGCCCATCTGTACAATGTGATTAACGGTGACCAATCACAACTAATCACAATCGTAAACACTGAAGGAGTAGTTTTCATTCAGAAAAAATGGTTGCTTATGAGTGTAAAATTCACAGTTATGAGCAACCATAGTGTGTAAACAATAAAATCCTGATCACCTCCCCAGAGTAGTACAGCATTACTATGTTAACACTGCATTGCTCTGGTTTGTATTGCTTACATACTGTCACTAGTCAGTGTAGCGCTGTACTGCATTGGTGACAATATGTAAAAAAAAAAAAAAAATTCAAAAAATTGTGCCAAAAAAATTACAACTTCAAAAAACACTTCATGCACTTACTAAATACCCTGGACTGCCTACTTTCCAAAAAGGGGTCACTTGGGGGATATTTCTACTGTCCTGGCATTTTTGTGCCTCAAGAAATAAGATAGGTTGTCAGTACATCAGGACTGATCAATTTTAATTTATACAGTGCTTTAAAAAAGTATTTATACCCCTTGAAATTTTCCACATTTTTTCATGTTAAAAACAAAAAAATGTAAATGTATTTTATTGGGATTTTATGTGATAGTCCAACACAAAATTGCACATAATTGTAAAGTGGAAGGAAAATGATAAATGTTTTTTTAATAATTTTTACAAATAAATATTTAAAAAGTGTGGCGTGCATTTGTATTCAGCCCTCTATACTCTGATACCCCTAACTAAAATCTAGTGGAACCAATTGCCTTCAGAAGTAATTTAATCTCAGTATAAATACAGCTGTCCTGGGAAGCCCTCAGAGGTTTGCTAGAGAACCTTAGTAAACAAAGAGTATCATGAAGGCCAAGGAACACACCAAACAGGTCAGGGATAAAGTTGTAAAGACATTTAAAGCAGGGTTAAGTTATAAAAAAATATCCCAAGCTTTGAACATCTCACAGAGCACTGTTCAATCCAACGTCTAAAAATGGAAAGAGTATGGCACAACTGCAAACATACCAAGACATGGCCGTCCACCTAAACTGACAGGTCGGAAAAGGAGAGCATTAATCAGAGAAGCAGCCAAGAGGCCCATGGTAACTCTGGCAGAGCTGCAGAAATCCGCAGCTCAGGTGGGAGAATCTGTCCACAGGACAACTATTAGTCATGTACTCCACAATTCTGGCCTTTATGGAAGAGTGGCAAGAAGAAAGCCATTGTTAAAAAAAAAAAGCCATAAGAAGTCCTGTTTGCAGTTTGTGATGGGCGGGCAACACAGCAAACATGTGGCAGAAGGTGCCCTGGTCATATGAGACCAAAATTGAACTTTTTGGCCTAAAAACAAAACACTATGTGTGGCAGAAAACTAACACTGCACGTCACCCTTAACACACCATCCACACCATGAAACATGGTTGTGGCAGCATCATGTTGTGGGGATGCTTTTCTTCAGTAGGAACAGGGAAGCTGGTCAGAGTTGATGGAAAGATGGATGGAGCCAATCTTATGGCAATCTTAGACGAAAACCTGTTTGAGTCTGCAAAAGACTTGAGACTGGGGCGGAGTGCCACCTTCCAGCAGGACAATGACTCTAAACATACAGCCAGAGCTACAGTGGAATGGTTTATATCAAAGTATATTCATGTGTTAGAATGGCCCAGTCAAAGTCCAGACCTGAATCCAATTGAGAATCTGTGGCAAGACTTGAAAAATGCTGTTCACAGACACTCTCCATTCAATCTGACAGAGCTTGAGCTATTTTGCAAAGAAGAATGGGCAAAAATGGCACTCTCTAGATGTGCAAAGCTTTTAGAGACATCCCCAAAAAGACTTGCAGCTGTAATTGCAGCGAAAGGTGGTTCTACAAAGTTTTGACTCAGTGGGGCTGAATACAAATGCACGCCAAGCTTTTCACATATTTATTTGTAAACAATTGTGAAAACCATTTATCATTTTTATTCCACTTCGCAATTATGTGCCACTTTGTGTTGGTCTATCTTGTAAAATCCCAATAAAATACATTCACGTTTTTGGTTGTAACATGCCAAAATGTGGAAAATGTCAAGGGGCGTGAATACTTTTTCAAGGCACTGTATACACCATAGTTTGTGGACTCTATAACTTTCCTACAGACTAAATAATATACACTGATTTGGGTTATTTTCACCAAAGAAATTTAGTAGTATACATTTTGGCCTAAATTTATGAAGAATGAATCTTGATTTGCAGAAGAAAAAAAAAACAGTGGTGATTAAATACCTTCAAAAGAAAGCTCTATTTGTGTGAGAAAAATGATAAAATTGAATTTGGGTAAAGTGTTGCAATACTGGCCAATTGTCATTCAAAGTGTGACAGCGCTGAAAACTGAAAATAGGTCCGGGTAGGAAGGGGGTAAAAGTATCCAGTATTGAAGTGGTAAGGAAATCTGTAAATGAACTTGGTAAGTAGAAACCCACTAAACTGAGAAATCAGTTCTATTCAGTCATCGCCTTTTCTGCTGATATTTTATAGCTGTAGTGGACATATATAGTATAAAAAATGAAGAAGAAATTTTTTTAATTCTGTGCAGTTTCAATTGTACACCCCCCCACATCTGACAAGCATAAATATTTCCTATACAATCCAAATGATTTTTAAATGCATTTTCTTTATATTTGTCATTTTTGTTAATGAAAGACATAAAAAGTTTAAAATCCCGGTCGCAACATAATTAAAGTAATGTTATAACTTTAAAATTATAGTTACTAGCGTATGGCAGTTTTCAGTTCCAAAAACCTGCCCAAAATGTAGAATGTTGGTCTCTGAAAATGACAATAAATGTCTGCAAGCCCCCATGTCCCTTCCAACTACCACCCATTTTTAATACTTATAACCAACCTAAAACCTTCTTCCTAACTCAATACTTAATTATCCCACTAAAATTAACCTTTGCCATTTAACTTTCCTCTTAACACTGACACTTTATCCATAACCTAACCCTTAAAGTGGTTGTAAAGCCTAAACATTTTTTACCTTAATGCACTACTTGCAATAAGATCAAAAATCAGGTGTCAGCATCCCCCTCACCCCCTCTTTTACTTACCAGAGCCCTAATTCGATTCAGCGATGTGCATGTCTGCAGCTCTTCTTTCCCCTTACTTCTGGGTCTCGCTGGCTTTGCTGGAGCACCGGGAGCCATTGGCTCCTAGTGCTTTCAATCAAAGCCAGTGACGATGGAGCTGTCAATGAATGCAGCCGTGGGGCTCAGGTGGCTTCCCATGGGGGCACTGGACAGAGGGGAGGGGCCAGGAGCGCCGGTGGGGGACCTGAAAAGAGGAGGTTTGCAGCTGAATTATTGCATAGGTGAATTAATGCATCTCTTTAACCCAGGAGAAAATAAACTAATTGTTTACAGGACACAATCAGTCAGCACAGCAGTGACAAAGTGGCAAAATGAGTCAGACAGAGTTGCAATGCAAGCTTTTCTGCTGTGCCTTTACTTTAGATAACTCACAGTGCTCTGTGTTCCTTTTCTTAAAGTTTTAAACCTTTACATACATTATATTGTAATTAAGGGCCGTGCAAGGTAGTTCTCATTAGGTATAT
The DNA here is from genome assembly GCA_028564925.1 of Lithobates sylvaticus. Classification (NCBI taxonomy): domain Eukaryota; kingdom Metazoa; phylum Chordata; class Amphibia; order Anura; family Ranidae; genus Lithobates; species Lithobates sylvaticus. Next base: position 537,190,393 of record CM053026.1, read on the forward strand.
ATTGGCATTTTCATAGGCACCAAGCTTCAGATGCACAGGATGACAGGAAATGATTTCTCTCTTCGTAGGGGTCAAGAGACTGGGCAGGAAAAATGTGTGCGTACCCTGGCCACCACACCACATCAGTTTTCTGTACCTGGCTAAGAGCTCCAGGTGCCTAAAAAGCTGCAGGTCATGATATGTCTGTGGTAGACTATTTTTTTTTTATTTTTACATGCTTTTTTTTCCCTGTGTCTGTCAGAGATTTGTACATTAGCTATCAGAGTGAACTCTCAATGGCTCAATGCGATCACTTCTTGCTTAACGATTGGATTTGATTGTTTTCAGTGAGTCAGCTGGCACAAAAGCTTGCATTCCGGTAAAACACAACTATTGCAGAACTCTAAAAAGAAGGGCACAGATCTTACATATGTAATAGCAAATATGGCTGCCTCAATTTACATACATAATATATTATATATAGAATAAAAAAGTTTTTATAATATACTGATAGGATTATTTACATCAAATGAATCTCTTTAGCACACAAGACTATGCATTCCCTGCAATGGAAATATGTAATTTAGCTATATAATGCGGCCCCTAGAGTCCTTGAACATAATGAAAATACTTTCTTTCTCATTTTCTTGCTCACCAATAATGCCTGCCGAACAGTTTGTTCTTTCCACTGTAAAATTTATTTCTTAATAATTTTAAAATGTATAGTGCTATAAAAAAGATCTGTATTTTTTTCAGCATGTACAGACGTCTTTACTTAAAAATAAAGAACTAAGAAAAACACATTTCACTTAATAAATGCATCTGGTTGCTCTGTTTTTAACCACTTAAGCCCTGGACCATTTGGCTGGCCAAAGACCAGAGCACTTTTTGCGATTTGGCACTGCGTCGCTTTAACTGACAATTGCGCGGTCGTGCGACGTGGCTCCCAAACAAAATTGACGTCCCTTTTTATTTTTTTTTTCCCACAAATAGAGCTTTCTTTTGGTGGTATTTCTCTGCGGTTTTTATTTCCTGACAGACTCCATGGCAGCCTACGTGTGGGTTAACCCCGCCTCCTCTCCAATGCTATAGGACCCCATTCCCATAAAAGAACACTCACCACTCCATACTGTGTTCCTTTTTTGTCCTCCTCCTATGGATCTTCACATTCTGTTCACGTCTGGTCGGATCTCGGATTCTTCTGGCATACCAACGCGGTGCAAGCTCTGTGCTCAGCCATGGGCGGGCGAGTAGCTTTTTTTGAGGCTGGATGTGTCCCCAGAATAGGTGGATTGCCTCTGTATGCCCATCAGATGTATCAGACGGACGGACGGTCGGACGGACGGTCGGACGGATGGTCGGCAGACTGCGTGGCCTAGTGGATTCATCGGCTGGCAAGGTCCCTTTTTCTTTCTCCATGGCAGTCATATCTGTATTATTATGTGTGTATAGTGTTTCCCTGGCGTCTAGTGTATTCCCCCCTGTATGGCGGCTGGAGCGCTTCTGCGTTCCAGCTCGCCGTGTTGTTCCTGGTTTGGAACTGTTTCGTTGGTCTGCGCATGCGCACCGGCCTCCAGCGGAATCGAGGCTTGGTTCGCGCACGCGCGGTCCGGGGGCCCTTAATTAGGCGGGGAATTTAAAAGCCAGGCTGCTGCTGCTGTATCACTGGGGGTTTCCAGTGCAGTGGAATCAGCAAGCCTTTTTCCCCAGCCCTCGGCCTTACAAGGACTACAGGTTAGTGCTATTTTGATACCTTAAAAGTGTATGCCCGTTTTTTTTTTTTCTTTTAAATGTTTAAAAAAAAAAAAAAAATATATATATATATATAATAAATATATATAAATATATATATATATATATATATATATATATATATAAAAAAAAAAAAAAAAAAAAAAAAAAAATGATGATAAATTTTTTTTTTATTAAAAGGCGTTTTTTGGTTGTAAAAAAAAAAAAAAAAAAAAAATATATAATAAGATATAGAGAATGAAAAATTTGGGGCATGCATTTTTTCTGTAAAAAAATTGCCGGTGGTATGCTTAAGTCGCAATCTTGTCTTGCAGACCTCTGTGTTATATTTGACGCTCTTCGTCCAGAGATTATGGACAAATCACCGCCTTTAAGTGGCCAGCCCTTACGCACTAGGTATGTGCTGGTAAGGGAGGGGTGGAAATACATTTGCTTTCTTAAAGCGCATTCTGATGCCTGTGTTTTTCCCCTCCCCCTGTGTGTGTTTTTTCTGCTTAGCCCTTCCAGATTGGAATCGCAGGACCGGGACCTTGCCAGGCCACAACAAAAACAGTCGTCCAGATCCAGGCGGGATTCTCCGCATGGGTCTCACCATCAGAGGAGAAGTTCACATTCCTCCTCCAGACACCGCTCCCACCGCCACGATGATCGCTCTGATCGCAGAGCATGCTGGGGATGCAAGTCGCAAGTCCCGGAAGGCAAATCGTTGTGTGACAGATGTTTTGCCAAGGCGGTTGGGGAAAAGGACACGGAAAATCAGCGCATAGAATCCCTGGTAAAGCGTGTCGTGCAGCAGTCGCTTAAGGACATAGTAGTCCCGCGCACATTGAGTCAGTCTACAGCTGCGTCTGGTCCCCAGTCCGACGAACCCCGGGACGATCCGGGCACATCCCAGCCCTACGAGGCTTCTGGCGAGTCCTCTGGAGAGGAATTTCCAGGCGATGAGGAGATCGGGGGCTTTGATTTCGCCATGGTCTCACCACTAATTAGGGCAATTAAGGAGGCCCTCAAGTGGGAAGAAGCATCCACCCCCCCAGCTAAGCAGAAGAAATTCTTCAAGCAGCTGGGTAAAGAACGGCCAAGTTTCCCTTTACTCACTGAACTGAAAGACATTATAGAAGAAGAGTGGAGCAAGGTGGATAGGAAATCTTCCATGACCAACAAAACTTCCCGGCTATACCCTTTCAAGGTAGAAGAGGTGAAGCACCTGGAGAACGCTCCGCTCGTGGACGCAGCCTTGATGCGTTTGGCCAAGCACGTCACTCTTCCGATGGAGGACTCAGTGTCCTTTAAAGATGGCCTAGAAAGAAAGATCGATCAGGACCTCAAAAGGATCTACGGTCTTGCTGGAATGGCCTGTAAACCGGCCTTAGCCTTAGCAGCGATGTCCAAGGCCATGGAGGCTTGGACTGAAAATGTGGACTCCTTCCTTAATGGCGTGTCGGTCGAGTTGGCCAGGAGTTCAGCGGCAGCGGAGCTAAAGCTCGCAGCGGTGTTCCTGGGGGAGGCGTCCATTGACCTGATTCGCCTGCTAGCACGCATTATGCTGTCCTCAGTCACGGCTAAGCGCGCTTTGTGGCTACGGCCCTGACTCGCCGATCCCGTGTCTAAACAAGCATGGTGTAAAATCCCTTTTGAGGGATCCACTTTATTCGGTAACAAGCTGGATGATGCCATAACGCGTGCGACAGGCGGTAAGTCGGGCTTCCTTCCCCAGGACAGAAGACTGCTCGGGCGGAAGAAGACTCAGTTTAAAAAGTGCAGTCCGGAACGCTCAAGGGATGCACGCTCCTACAAGCCTGGAAGGGACTTCAGGAGGAATTGGAGTAGAGGACAGAGTTCCTTTCGTAAGCCCGTCAAGAGCCAGTCGTCTGGTGGACGAGAGCCACCCAAGTCTTTCTGAGATTGCGCCCGCCCAGGCGGGTCGGGTGGGGGCCCGTCTATCCCTTTTCCGGCACGTCTGGGTGGCCTCGATCTCGGACTACTGGGTCATCAAGACGATCTCGTCGGGTCACAAATGGACCTTCTCCAGAGTTCCCCCTCCCAGGTTCATGTCCACCATGCTTCCTCGTTCAGAAGAACAGAGACAAGTCCTACTGTCATACGTAGAGCTGTTAAAAGCCCAGGGTGCAGTGGTACGAGTGCCAGAAGAAGAACGGTTTCAAGGAGTGTACTCCCCCCTCTTCTTGGTGCAGAAGAAAAGCGGATCGTGGCGCCCGGTGATAGATTTAACATACTTAAATCAGTTTATAGAATACGGAAAATTCAAAATGGAAACCCTACTAACTATACAGCGAGCCATCCAACCAGGGGATTGGATGGTCTCGATCGACTTAAAGGACGCTTACTTTCACGTCCCGATAGAGGAAAGCTGCCAAAGGTTTCTAAGATTCCACGTCGATCAAGACCATCTACAGTTTATCTGCCTCCCCTTCGGGTTGACGACCTCCCCTCGGGTCTTTTCAAAGGTGCTCCTGGCAGTGGTGGCCCTGATCAGGCTGAAAGGGATAAGGCTGTACCATTATCTGGACGACCTTCTGGTTCTGTCACAAGACAAAGAGCAGCTGTTGGTTCATCGCGAGCAGGTAATGTCCACATTGACCAGCTTCGGGTGGCTTCTAAACATGGAAAAAAGCCAGCTAGTGCCAACACAACGGCTAATCTATCTGGGTGCTCAATTCGACACTTTGCGAAGTACAATCTCGCTACCGGTGGAAAAGATCCCGATCATACGGGAAAGGGTCTCTCAAGCCCTTCATACGCGGTACCTGAAGGCCTCACAATGTCTCAAGATCGTAGGGACAATAGTCTCTACGACGCCTATGGTCAAGTGGGCCTTGTGGAGACTACGCCCGTTCCAGTCAGGGTTTCTGAGACAATGGAAGTCGGGAAGCAAAAGCCAAGAAATACGGATAACATCAACGATGAGGAACAGCCTCTTCTGGTGGCTCCAACACAGGAATCTCCTGAAGTGTCACTCGATCGCTCCCATCTCTTGGGTAACGGTTACGACCGATGCCAGCGGGACCGGCTGGGGGGCTCTTTGCGGGTCGGACCTTGCACAAGGCAAGTGGGACATAAGTCTTCCTGTTCCTGGGTCGAATATTCTGGAACTCCGAGCAGCTTGGTGCGCTCTCCAGCATTTCTCCCAGGTACTGAAGGGAAAGTCGGTGTTGTTGCGAATGGACAACACCACAGCTGTCTCCTACGTGAAGAGACAAGGGGGCACCAGGAGTTCTGCTCTTCTCCAGGAAGTGGAACCCATTCTATCATGGGCACAGAGGAACCTGGAGAATATTTCTGCAGTTTTTCTCCCGGGGGTTCAGAACACGCAAGCGGACTTCTTATCACGCACCCAGTTGGACAACAACGAGTGGTCCCTCCACATTCAGTCCTTCGAGTGGATCAAATCGCTGGGGGTCAATCCCGAGGTCGATCTTTTTGCCTCCCCCTGCAACTTCAAAATAGAGAAGTTTTACACACGGAATCGCTGCAGCCAGGCCTTAGGGACGGATGCACTAACAGACCAATGGAGGTTCAAGAGGGCCTATGCCTTCCCTCCACTTCCACTAATCCTCAGGTTCCTTCAGAGGCTCCAGACGGAAGCAGTAGAGGTAGTGATGATAGCTCCTTACTGGCCCAACAGGCCTTGGTTCCCTCTGCTAGTCCAGCTGAGTGTACGGAAGCCGATGTCTCTCCCTCTCAGGCCGGACCTTCTGTCTCAAGGGGCGGTACTGCACCCATGTCCAGCAGTACTGAAACTGATGGTCTGGTTCTTGAGAGGAAGAGGCTAGAGTCCATCGGATGTGCTTCTAGTGTAATTTCTACCTTATTAAGCTCCAGGAGATCGAGTACGAACAAGGTTTATGGTAGAATCTGGTCCAAATTTGTGAACTTTTGTTCATCTACAGAGAGGTCCTTCGAAAATCCAAGAGTCCAGGACATCCTCGGGTTCTTACAAACTGGCCTTGACCTTCCCTTGTCCATAGGCTCTCTCAGGGTGCAAGTTTCAGCCTTATCAGCCTTCTCTGGTACCTCCTGGGCAGTCCATCCTTTAGTTCGCCAATTCTTTCGGGGGGCCTCAAGACTCAAGCCCCAAAAGAAGTCTAGATTCCCCAAATGGGATCTTCCCCTTGTCCTTGACTATATTTCTGGACTAAGTACGACGGGGCCATCCCCGCTTTCCATTAAAGATTTTTCAGAAAAAGTTGCCTTCCTAGTGGCAGTCACTTCGGCCAAGAGGGTATCAGAAATTGGGTCCCTGGGCTTCGAAGAACCCTTCTTGACTTTCTTTCCGGACCGAGTGGTCCTCATTCCTATGTTGGGATCCAACCCTAAAGTAACCTCGGTGTTCCACCAGAACCAAGAGATAGTTCTACCTACCTTCAGATCACCAGGATCTGATGATGTTCATCCTTTGGATGTCGGGGAAGCTCTGAGAGAATACCTTCACATTACTTCTGCCTTTAGGCGTTCGGATCACCTCTTCATACTGCACTCAGGCAGCAACAAGGGGAACAAAGCTTCAACCAGGACTCTGGCAGCTTGGATCGTAAGAACCATACAACAGGCTTATAGGGCTAAGGGCTTGGCTCCTCCTGAGGCGGTGACGGCACATTCAACTAGAGGAATGGCTACTTCATGGGCAGCAGCCCGGCACGTGGCACCTGATACCATCTGCAAGGCGGCCTCCTGGGCCTCTATTAATACTTTCATGTCGCATTATTGCGTTGAACCTGCTTCTTTATCCTCTGTAAACTTTGGTTTGAAAATTCTATCGGCTGATAGATCAAATTAAATATTTTCTGTTTAAAGCATACCCACCCGTGTGGATTGGCTAGTTATTTCCCACACGTAGGCTGCCATGGAGTCTGTCAGGAAAAAGGAAAATTTATTATCAAATACTTACCGTAATTTTCCTTTCCTGATGGACTCCATGGCAGACGGAGTTCCCACCCATGAGTCATATGAGTAGGCTAGTTACGGAACACAGTATGGAGTGGTGAGTGTTCTTTTATGGGAATGGGGTCCTATAGCATTGGAGAGGAGGCGGGGTTAACCCACACGTAGGCTGCCATGGAGTCCATCAGGAAAGGAAAATTACGGTAAGTATTTGATAATAAATTTTCCTTTTTTTTGCGCTATAAAAAAAAAAATAGCAACAATTTTGAAAAAAAAAGGCATTATTTTTTACTTTTTGCTATAATAAATATCCCCAAAAAATATATAAAGCCGATACGTATTCTTCTACATATTTTTGGTAAAAAAAATTGCAATAAGCGTTTCTTGATTGGTTTGCGCAAAAGTTATAGCGTTTACAAAATAGGGGATAGTTTTATGGCATTTTTATTAATAATTTTGTTTTATTAGTAATGGCGGTGATCATCGATTTTTATCATGGCTGCGACATTATTGCGGACAGATCAGACACTTTTGGCGTGATTTTGTGACAATTCACATGTATACAGTGATTAGTGCAATTAAAAATGCATTTATTACTGTGTAAATGTGACTGGCAGTGAAGGGGTTAACCACTAGGTGGTGCTGTATTGGGTTAAGTGTGTCATAGGGAGTGATTCTAACTGCGGGGGGAGGGGCTGTGTGTGACACGACACCGATCACCGCTCCTGATTACAGGGAGCTGTGATCAGTGACAGTGTCACTAGGCAGAATGGGGAAATGCTTGTTTACATTAGCATTTCCCCTATCTTCCCCTCCGTAAGATGATCGCGGGTACCCCCGCGGACATCGAGTCCGTGGGACCCACGATCACGCTCACAGCAAGCCACCTCTTAAAGGGCAACGTACAGGTACATGATTCTGCCTGTACATGCCCTTCTGCCGCAGTATATATGTTGCTAGTATAGTAGAAGTACTTCTGTAGCACAATATGTATAACAAAACTATATGGCTGAAATAAATCAGATTTTTTTCACCAGTAACATTGGTTTGAAATGCATACCCTGAAATCACAAAAAAATCCTTCAAAAAGGCACAGTGGATCAGCCTAAGAAAAATAATTCAAAATTGATATATATATCTTAGTTACTATATCAGCAGGAAATCTCTTCCTTGAAATCATAAATTGCAAGGTTAAACATTACTTCCTGACACTTTCTACAAAAGCCATGAAAGACTACCAAGAGTTCATGCCTAAATAATACAAATGGTAAGTCAGGTATAGTCTGTTCTCTTGCAAAAATATGAAAAAAATTAAATCGTAGACACCGCAGGTAAGGATTTGGTTGAAAAAATATAATTCCTCTTTGTTTCAGAGACACACAGGCCTGTTGTGTTTAATTAAATATGTAAGGGTCTGTTCATACAGCCTGCACACTAAACACTTCATTATAGTATTCAGACAGCTGTCTGTGTCAGTGCATCTTTTTTATTTGTTTGTTTACTTTACTTTATAAGTAATGCTTAATTAATGTTGTGCTGCTGTATGCTGCTGTATGGTGACATTCGGGGCCTACCTGTTCACTGCAGTAAAATGGTAAAATGCAACAAGTGTGATTTTCCTGCAGCTCACTGCACTTCACCATTCAATCGGCTGAAGAGACTGGAAGGAAGACCGGGAGAAGGTGGAAATGTTGGGGACTAGAGAGAGCAGTGTATACTATGGCATAACACTGCTGGGAGCCCAATTTTAGATACACACTCGCTGGGAGCCCAATTTTCCATTTTTTTCCGACAACATTGAAAGAGTTTACTACTTCTGTAGCCCTTTGTCTCAAACAGGGGTTAGTAAATGTATCTGTACTAGGTGGTAACTAACCTGGCTGATTTATAGTCTTTGTAAAAATGTGGGTTTTCTCCTAAGCATGGTTTAGCTGTGGTTCCCCCCTTCTGTCAATAGGTGGCACTGTTGCCTTTGGCATTAGTATGATGAACTGCAGTGAAGTTGAATTATGAATTAATAGGAGTTGCATGACCACTGAGCATGCTGGGAGAGATATATATTTGGAGAACGTCAAGTTGGTCTGGTGTGGATGTGTGAAGAACAGCTGTGTTGGGTGAGGCCTGGAGCATAAGGCCTGGCCATTTGCTCGAGGCTATGCCTGAGAGAGCCTGTTTGATGCCTGGATGCCTGGAGGCATGAGGAAAGGGATGGAGTTCTGAGATGAAGTACCAGAGGTTATTCTTGGTTACTATTGGAGACAGCAGTTGCTACATAGATACAGAACTTTTGTGCCTGGAGGCACAAGGAAAGGGATGGAGTTCTGAGATGGCGTACCGGAGGTTACTCTTCCATGACCCAGGCACTGCGGAGAGGCTGGGAAAGTGTCAAGAGGGATTCATCCATAGAAACCCTAGTATATATGCATAGTGGTGTGAGTTTTCGGTTGCTATTGGAGATAGCGGTTGCTACTTAGATTCAGAAGGTTGAGTGCAGGTCTAAGCCCTTGTTCTGTAGTGCTGTCTATCTATCTGGCTGTTTTTTTTTTTTTTTTTATTTGAAGTCTGTAGGTCTGTTTGCCTTGGTGCCCTAACCCTCTCTCCCCTAATTTTTGTTGTTGAAAGTGTAACACTGCCCTCTTGAGGGTCACAAGATAAATCAGTACCCCTCTGGTTGCCTGATTGTAAGTCCTCTGCCACCTCTGACACCCTGGGTTCAAACGTTTTTCATTAAATAACAGCAATAATAAGGAAATACACCAAAATTGGTTAAATCTAAAATAGTTTACTCAATGAGATGAATGGAAAAGAAATCAAGGAGTCAACTTGAGCTTACACCTCAAAATGTTGTCTCCAAAGAATGTTATGGATAGCAAAACAATTATCACCTCTAAGATTCAAACATTCAACAGTGAATACTATAATTTCTATGCTCAAATAAGTGCATATAATGTTTATGTGAATAGGCTACAGGAGAGCAGAGGAATGTCTCTTGTGGGTGTCAGACCCCTCTCTACTGCTCCTTCACACATAAATGGGAAAACAGCAGATAAACAAGTATAACTTTAGCAAACAGGAACTGTATTACAGTTCAACCTGCTCTTACAGAGAGTTTTTTGGGGAACTGCAGCTTTACAAGCTTCAGCAAACAAATCCCTGAAGTGTTGTTTATCAGTGTTCTCCCCTCTCTGTAGGCTCATGTTACTCCCTTCCTCAACCTCAGAACCAACATCAGAAGTAATGCCTGTGCATGGTCAAGAAGCAAATGGTTGATGCTGTGTTCAAATAATTCAGCTGACTCCTCCATGCATGATTCTGGGGCTATGGCATGAGTAGCTGTGGACAAGGGGGCAGATAAGCCACTCTGGCAGCTGTGGTGGACTGCACACTAGTCTCAGCTTGGTTGATAGAGGATGAGGAGGATAAGGATGGTTTAGTAAGCCAATCCACCACTACCTTTGGATGCTGTGGCTGGATAGCACAGGCAACATCACTAAACAGAGAAAAAAGTGCCCTGCCTGAGGATGGACCACGTCCACCTTTGCCTGTAGACACAGATGCTGCTGGCCCCCTCATAGTGGCATGGGAACATCTGCCTCTCTTGTTGACCTCCCAGACACGATGGGGTGGGGGTGTTTTTTATTTCCTCCTTTGCATGTTTGTCACACTCAAACCAATTTAAACAATAGTCAAGGACAACACAAGTAAACACAAAATGCAATTTGGAAAAAAAAAATCCAAACCATCATGGCCCTGTGTTATAATTGTTGGGCCACCCTTAGCAGCAACAACTGCAACCAAGCGTTTGCGATAACGTGCAATGAGGCTTTTACAGCGCCCTGGAGGAATTTTGGCCTCATCTTTGCAGAATTGTCCTAATTCAGTTACATTAGAGGGTTTTCGAGCATGAATGGCCTTTTTAAATTGAGGACTGCCGCAGACAGAAATTTAAAAAATGTTTTAACAAGGGGGGCAATCACTTTTTCACACAGGGCCATGATGGTTTGGATTTTTTTTCACCTTTAATAAAAACACCTTCATTTACAAATTGCATTTTGTGTTTATATATAAAGATAAAAAAGGGGGGGAAGGGGGCAAACACTTTTTCACACACTGTATATATATATATATATAAAGATAAAAAAGGGGGGTACAACAACGTCGCAGTCAGAAAAACTGTGACTGAAAATTTAAATAAAATGGGCAGGCACGGGGCAAAGAAAATAACCCAGCAGCCAAAAAAAAGGGGGTGTACAGCACTGTATATGAAACTAAAAGTAGCACTGTATATGACACTAAAAGTAGCACTGTATATGACACTAAAAGTTGTGCAATGCTGTGTTAAACATTGCATTACACTACACTACACTGACGCTACACTATACTCACACTATATTCACACTATTTGATATCCTAGGTATATTAACAAAGCCAGACCTGGCTGTGGAAATTTTGAATTTAGGAATAGATGATTTTCCTAATACTTACCACACGGCATAGCACATGTCATATTGGCAGATAAAGCTGTTATAACAAGACATTAGAAAAAGGAGCTAGCTCCTAATCCCTCTGAAGATAAAGGCCTTGAATAAGATTCATTACCTGTATGAAAGATCACTGTCCATCAGATCTGACTCCCAGGCTGCATTTGAAAAAGCATGGAAACTATGTGCGGACTGACTTAACAAATGTTATACTGGTTATTGATCATTTTGTAACCCATAATTTGAACTTGATGTATTTGTACAAGGGCCTGCGTAGCGATGAAACATTTTCTCTTTTTTTTCTTTTTGATATTCTGGTAAAGTCTGTTGTATCTTATTGTTATTTCTCTATTTGGAAAAATTCAATAAAATGTATTGCAATTAAAATGCCTTGATGGGTGGGTGTAAGTCTAGGGGAGTGGATATTCATAGGCAGGCAGTGTTTGCATGCAGACAGCCTTAGGTAAAGTCCACATGTGATGCTGAACCTGCATAATTAAAAAAAACTAAAATCCAATAAATTGAAGGGGCAGGTCAGGGTCAGGGCAGTAAGGCTGGGTAGAAAAGGGTCAGATGATATGAAATGTCCTCCAACCATGGAGTGACTTTGCCATACCTACTAAATTATACTATGAGAAATTCACAGTGTGCAGTGAAATCAAATTATGCAATTTCAGTTCAGAAGAGAAACCTGCACAACTATGCTAGATTAAAAGTAAAGCTAGAGTTCAGCTTTACTAAGATTTACATCTAAGGTTGTATCTATTATTTATTCAGTTCTAAAATGTATAAAAGAATTATTAGCAATGTTTTATAAGCATGTTTTTTACATAGATTATTTTAAATTAAATATAAAAATACTATCAGCACAAGTCATTTATTTTGCTCTACCAGTACATTTCAAGTTTGTCGGAGTAAACAGAAACACATAGAACATCCATGTAGATGGGTTGGATTTGAACTGCAGAGTAACATTGCTTAATGCTGCATCATTTAACCAGACAGAAAGTATTAGAAATGAAAGGCTGTTCCCTGTGGCTAAAAAAACTTTTGCTGTTTCCCACTGAGAACTGATGTTTCCCTCAGTAAACTTTAAATACATGTTGTCTGATTTCTAAAGAAACCATTTTCTAATGTCTTCATCTTTCTTTTTAATGTTCCTATTAGTAAAAAAATATAAAAGATACACTAAATGAGAGTGGTTGGCCAGAATAGATTTTAGTGAATTTAATATAATTTAATGTACAGAGCAACAAACATACTTTGGGTTTGTCATTCTGAGACAATACATGATCGCTTTATTTGGTCCAGCAAAGATTGAATGTTTTCCAATAAAGTAAAATGGCTCTTTTTTCTATCGGGTTTGTTTTTAATAGGACATTCTACAAATCAGCACACATTTTTTATTTCTATTTTTTAAGTTAAATCACAAACCTAAAGGATACTTAGGATAAATAGTACAGCAACCATGCTGATAACATTTATTTAAAACTATAAGTCTAGGTACAGGGCTGTCTGTACAAAACATCTTCTACCAAATGGTTACATACCAGTAAAAATCTCATGACATTTTAGCTGAACAAATTGAAACAAGTGAATTTTGTACCATTGAAAGAATATGGCAAGTGGAGAAATTAGTACTGGGTTAGTATTCTCTGGAATAAATTCATGAAAAAAGAGTGTTTATTGGCTTTAGATTAGGGAAATCCAGCAGTGAGGAAAAAATGGGAGGGGGGATGGGTGAAGGAAATGGAGGGAAGAAAATATTGGTGGAAAGGGAAGGATAGAGGCCTTATAATTTGCTGGTTCATGTGCCATTCTCAAGGTATTACAAGAGTTAATTTTTTTTTGTTACAATATTTTATTACGTTTAAGGCAGTACAAAAAAAAAAAAAAAAAGAGATCAAGGCACAGACAAAGATGCTGATGCAGCCACTATAGGCACCCATGAAGTACACATTGGGGGTTATTTAGGAAAGGCAAATTCACTTTGCACTGCAAGTGCACTTGGAAGTGCAGTCACTCTAAATCTAAGGTGCTAATTTTATCATCCGATCATGTGCAAGCTAAAATGCTGTTTTTTTCTTCCTTGCATGTCCCCCTCGGATCTACAGCGATATAACTTCCAAGTGCACCTGAAGGGTCAGGTATGGATTTTGAGGGGGCACCCCCACGCCATTTTTTTTTTCATTTTGGAGTGGGGTTCCCCTTAATATTCATACCAGACCCAAAAGGCCTGGTAATGGACTCTGGGGGAATCCCATGTCGTTTTGTTTAATGACTTGTATGTGTATTGCTGGGACCGACAATTCATTATAGCCACGAGTACTTTTAAATTATTTTTTTCCTTTAGAAATTTAATTTTGTGCAGGGACTGTTGTAAACACGGGAAACATGCACCACTTTACAGGCATACTATAGGCACCCCCCAGGTACGAAATTTAAAGGAATATTTAACTTTTATTGTTTCACTTGAAGCATTAATAAAATCACTGCTCCCGAAAAAACTAAAGTTTTTAAAACTTTTTTTGCATTGATAAATGTCCCCTGGGGCAGGACCCAGGTCCCCAAACACTTTTTATGACAATAACTTGCATATAAGCCTTTAAAATTAGAACTTTTGATTTTTCATGTTCGTGTCCCATAGACTTTAACGGTGTTCACGTGTTCGAACAAATTTTTTGCCTGTTTGCATGTTCTGCTGCAAACCGGGGGGTGTTCGGCTCATCCCTATTCACCACTGTTCCAAGTTATATCCATTTGTGGACAATGGCTCTCCCCATGGTTCACTGGAGTTCCAAAGCCTTAGAAATGGCTTTGAGACCCTTCCTAGACTGATACATGTACATTACTTTTTTTTAGATTGTGGCATGATGTGTGGCTTTTTGTGATCTGTTAGCGTGCTTCACTTTGTCAGACAGCTTCTATTTTATCTATCAGGCCTGGGTGTGGCAAGTGAAATTTAACTCAGCTTTCCAAAAAATTGTGGTTAATCACAGTTCATTCATGATTCAGCATGAGAGGGGCAATTACTTTTTCACATAGGGCCAGGTAGGTTTGAACAGCTTTTTTCCCTTAATAAATGAAATAATCATTTAAAAACTGTTGTTTGAGGGAACCATGAACGCCAACATGTGAACTGTGTACTGTGAAATACTGAAGCAGAGCATGATTCCATCCCCTCGGAGATTGGGCCGCAAGGCAATATTCCAACATGATAACGACCCCAAACACACCTCCGAGATGACCACTGCCTTGCTAAAGAAGCTGAGGGTAAAGATGATGAACCGGACAAGTATGTCTCCAGACCTAAACCCCATTGAGCATCTGTGGGGCGTCCTCAAACAGAAGGTGGAGGAGAGCAAGGTCTCTAACAAACACCAGCTCAGTGATGTCATCAAGGAGGAGTGAAAGAGGACTCCAGTGGCAACCTGTGAAGCTCTGGTGAACTCCACATGCCCAAGAGGGTTAAGGCAGTGCTGGAAAATAATGGTGGCCACACAAAATATTGACACTTTGGGGGTGTACTCACTTTTGTTGCTAGCGGTTTAGACATTAAAGACTGTGTGTTGAGTTATTTTGAGGGGACAGAAAATTTACACTGTTATACAAGCTGTACACTCACTACTTTACATTGTAACAAAGTGTAATTTCTTCAGTGTTGTCACATGAAAAGATATAATAATATATTTAAAAAAATGTGAGGGGTGTACTCACATGTGTGAGATACTGTGTATATATATATATATATATATATATATATATATATATATGTGTGTGTATATATATATATATATATATATATATATATATATATATATATATATATATATGCAGCCGGAAAGTATTCACAGAGCTTCACTTTTTCCACATTTTGTTACAGCCTTACTCCAAAATTGATTAAACTAATTATTTTCCTCAACATTCTACAAACATCACCCCATAATGACAACGTGAAAGAAGTTTGTTTGAAATCTTTGTAAATTTATTAAAAATAAAAACGAAAAAATCACATGTGCATAAGTATTCACAGACTTTGCCATGAAGCTCAAAATTAAGCCCAGGTGCATCCTGTTTCCACTGATCATCCTTGAGATGTTTCTACAACTTGATTGGACTCCACCTGTGGTAAATTCAGTTGATTGGACATGATTTGCAAAGGTACACACCTGTCTATATAAGGTCCCACAGTTAACAATGCAAGCCATGAAGTCCAAGGAAATATTTGTAGAACTCCGAGACACAATTGTATCAAGGCACAGATCTGGAGAAGGGTACAGAAACATTTCTGCAGCATTGAAGGTCCCAATGAGCACAGTGGCCTCCATCATCTGTAAATGGAAGAAGTTTGGAACCACCAGAACTCTTCCTAGAGTGGGCCGCCTAGCCAAACTGAGCAATCAAGGGAGAAGGGCTTTAGTCAGGGAGGTGACCAAGAACCCAGTGGTCACTCTGACAGAGCATCAGCATTTCTCTGTGGAGAGAGGAGAACCCTCCAGAAGAACAACAATCTCTGCATCCCTCCACCAATCAGGCCTGTATGGTAGAGTGACCATACGGAAGCCATTCCTCAGTAAAAGGCACATGACAGCCTGTCCTGAAAGACTGTCAGACCATGAAAAACAAAATTCTCTGGTCTGGTGAAACAAAGATTAAACTATTTGGCCTGAATGGCAAGCATCATGTCTGGAGGAAACTAGGCACCGCTCATCACCTGGCCAATACCATCCCTCCAGTGAACTCAGACTGGGGTGAAGGTTCATCTTCCAACAGGACAATGACACAGCCAAGATAACAAATGACAGGCCATGGGACAACTCTGTGAATTTCCTTGAGTGGCCCAGACAGAGCCCAGACTTGAACCCAATTGAACTGGAGAGATCTGAAAATGGCTGTGCACCGACACTCCCCTTCCAACCTGATGGACCCAATGGATTTGAGAGGTCCTGCAAAAAAGAATGTGAGAAACTGCCCAAAAATAGGCGTGTCAAGCTTGTAGCCTCATACCCAATCAGACCTGTAATTGGTGCCAAAGGTGCTTCAACAAAGTATTGCGCATTTCAAACAAACTTCTTTCACGTTGTCCTTATGGGGTATTGTTTGTAGAATTTTGAGGAAAATAATGAATTTAATTAATTTTGGAATAAGGCTGTAACATAACAAAATGTGGAAAAAGTGAAGCGCTGTGAACACTTTCCAGGATGCACTATATAATATATATATATATATATATATATATATTTTTTTTCTATATATATATAACTTTTGTTATTTTTTTCTACATAAAACTTTTGCACAGTACTATATATATATATATATATATATATATATATATATATATATATATATATATATATATATATATATATATATATATATATATATATATATATATATATATATATATATTATACAAAATTTTAACTATATGGCTGTCACAGGGGGCAATTTGTTCCCCAAAGCGCTGGAGAGTGGCACAATAATGAGTGTCTGGAGGCAACAGTGAAGCATGGTGGAGGTTTCCTGCAAGTTTGGGCCTGCATTTCTGAAAATGGAGTTGGAGATTTGGCCAGGATCAATGGTGTCCTCAATGCTGAGAAATACAGGCAGATATTTATCCATCATGTTATACCATCAGGGAGATATGTTATTGGCCCCAAATTTATTTTGCAGCAGGACAACGATCCGAAACATACAGTCAATGTCATTAACCACTTCCATATCGGGCCATAGTAAAATGACACCGGCAGGAACACTCTCCCATCCTGGACAGCGTCATATCTTGTCCTCCCATTCTTGCCGCTCCTGCGGGCCCCTGGGGGCCCCTGGGGGCTTGCAGTGCAGCGGTCAGGATGAGGTGTGTCCCTCAGGACACAGCCCATCCCAGATCAGTGTAAAGAGACAATAAAAATGGTTCTTTATAACGTGACCAGCTGTGTCCAATCACAGCTAGTCACATGCACTGTCCCCCTGCACAGTCCTCGTGCGCGCCCATAGGGGTGCGCAGAGCGGCAATTGGGGAATAGTTTGTCACCCTGACACAGCCCATGTCCAATCACAGCCAGTCACAGAATGTAAACAAACCGCAACAACGAGCTGTTACCAGGTTCTCGCGGTAACAGCTCGTTGCCACATACAGTGCACATCAACACACACTGATTGCCCCCCTAATTAAGAGGACCTGTCACCAGCATATCACAGTACCTGTCACCAGCCCATAAAAGTACCTGTCACCAGCCCATCAGAGTACCCGAGCACCTGTTACTAGCCCATCAGAGTACCTGAGTACCTGTCACCAGCCCATCAGAGTACCAGAGTACCTGTCACCAGCCCATCGGAGTACCCAAGTCCCTATCTGCAGCCCATCAGAGTACCCAAGTACATGTCCCCAGCACATCAGAGTACCCAAGTACCTATCTGCAGCCCATCAGATTACCCTAGTACCTGTCATCAGCCCATGAGAAGACCCGAGTACCTGTCACCAGCCCATCAGGGTACCCGAGTACCAATCTGCAGCCCATCAGATTACCCTAGTACCTATCTGCAGCTCATCAGATTACCCGAGTACCTGTCTCCAGCCCATCAGATTACCCAAGTACCTGTCTCCAGCCCATTAGAGTACCTATCTGCAGCCCATGCCTCATAGAATATACCTTGGGGTGTTTGCTTTCCAAAATGGGGTTATTTTGTGGGTAATTCCATTGTCCTGGTGCCCCCAGGACCTTAAAGTGTGATAGGTAGGAATGAAATTAGATGTGTAATTTATGCTCCCAGAACGCCTGAAGGTACTACTTCAATGTTGGACCTCTCTATGTGGTCAGGCTGTATAAAAGTCTCACACATGTGGTATCGCCATACTCAGGAGGAATAGCATAATGTATTTTGGGGTGTAATTTTTGCTATGTACATGTTCTGTGTTAGAAATATAATATAAATTGACAACTTTGTGTAAAAAAAAAAAATAGGTTTTCATTTTTTTTCCACTTTTTCCGAAAACTTGTGGAAAAAAATGAACCGTTCAAAAGACTCATTATGCCTCATAGAATGGGTGTTTGCTTTCCAAAATGGTGTAATTCTGTTGGTAATTCAATTATCCTGATGCTCCAGGACCTTCAAAGGTGTAATATGTCGTTCAATTTTATGTGTAATTATGCTCCTAGAACGCCTGACGGTGCTCCCTGCATGTTGGACCTCTCTATGTGGCCAGGCTGGGAAAAATTCCCATGCATGTGGTATTGTCATACTCAAGAGGAGTAGCAGAATGTATTTTGGGGTGTAATTGGAAGTATGCATCTGCTGTGTGTGAGAAATAACAACTTGTTATTATGACAATTGTGTGTAAAAAAAAAAAAAATGTAATAATTTCTTCATTTTCCCAAGAATTGTGGGAAAAATAATTAAACTTCAAAAAACTCGCCATGCATCTTACTAAATACCTTGGACTATCTAATTTTCAAAAAGGGGTCATTTGGGGGGTAGTTGTACTTTCCTGATATTTCAGGGCCTCAAGAAATGAGATAGGCCGTCAGTACATCAGGTGTGATCAATTTTCAGTGATTGGCACCATAACTCTAACTTTCATTCAGACCAAATAATATGCACCTATTTGGGTTATTTTTACCAAAGATATGTAGCAGTATAAATTTTGGCCAAAATGTATGAACAAAAATGACTTATTTACGAAAATGTTATCATAGAAACAAAAAAAAAAGTGTTATTTTTCCAAAACGTTCGCTCTTTTTTCACTTATGTCACAAAAAAAACCCAATGGTGATTAAATACCACCAAAATAAAGCTCTATGTGTGTGAAAAAAATGTTAAAAAATCTTGTTTGGGTACAGTGTTGCATGACTGAGTAATTGGCATTCAAAGTGTGAGAGCACTGAAAGCTAAAAAATTGGTCTGGGCAGGAAGGGGGTATAAGTGTCCTGTATTGAAGTGCTTAAGAAATATCTTCAACTTAAAAAATATATAGAGTCCTGGAAGTGATGGTTTGGCCCCCACAGAGCCCTGATCTAAACCTCATTGAGTCTGTCTGGGGTTACATGAAGAGACAGAAGGATTTGAGGCAGCCTGCATCCACAGAAAATGTATTGTTCGTTCTCCAAGATGTTTGACACAATATACCTTCCAAGCTTCTTCAAAAACTGTACCCAGAAGAATTGATGCAGTTTTGAAGGCAAAGGGTGGTCACTCACACCAAATATTGATTTGATTTGGATTATTCATCTGTTCATTTACTTTTTATTTTGTTAGTTGATACAAATAAACTATTAACACTTCTTTTTCTGAAAGCATTCTTAAAAGAGAAGTATTTTTTTTTTTTATATTCATACTTTCCTAGGTAAATGCAGCATCAGACTGATGCTGCATCTGTCCCCCGGTGTGTATGCACTGAGAACCGAGCCACTGAACACCGCTGTTGGCTCGGTTCTCTCCCCTCCCGAGCTGAGAGATGCTGCCTGTCAGTCAGCATCTCTCCTGTTCTGAATCTCCACGCTCATTGGAGCGATGAGCTGTGGAGGGGTGGGGAGCGGCCATCTCAGCATCTCATCGGCTCGCGGATCCAGACTTCGGAAGTCGGGATGATGCACTGCCTCGACTGATAGCAGTAACTTGGTCACAGTAGTGCAAAACGAATTGCACTCCTGTGACCCAGAGGAGAAGCCCAGCCTAAAAAGCTCAAGCTGGAGATTCTCCTTTAATTTACAGAATTCTGTTCACACCTGTCTAAAACTTTTGCACAGTAGTGTAAATAGTGATAATTGCTAGGCCCTGCCACTGGATAAATGGAGGTCAAAATTACACAGTTTATCAAAGATGCAGTTTGAGAAGCTCCAAAGTATCGTGTCTGTGCAAAGAACACAGTTTTTTTTCAGTTTTCTCCAGGTTTGGTAGGCCTGGTTTAGGTCCTGGAGCTTGGAGACTTTGAAGAGATATAGGTGGGAAGAAGTCTCCAATCCTGTTTCAATTTATTATTGTAAACCTGCAGGCACACAGATGTGCATACTCGTTATAAGCCAGGCCTGATCATCGTTGCTCAAGGCTCCCATTTTAGAGACAGAGCCCTGTCAGGAGAGATCTGTGTGCTCCAGCCAGGAAGGATGTTCTGTTCCTGTTGGAGACTGCTGACAAGAGAGTCAGGTGGCTTAGTATTTTAACCACTTCAGCACCTGAAGAATTTACCCCCTTCCTGACCAGAGCACTTTTTGCGATTCGGTGCTGCGTCACTTTAACTAACAATTGCGTGGTCGTGCGACGTTGTACCCAAACAAAATTGACGTCCTTTTTTCCCACAAATAGAGCTTTCTTTTGGTGGTTTTTGATCGCCTCTGCGGTTTTTATTTTTTGCGCCATAAACAAAAAAATGAGCATCAATTTATAAAAAAATGCATTATTTTTTAATTCTTGCTATAATAAATATCCCCCAAAAATATATACAGTGGAGTGAAAAAGTGTTTGCCCCCTTCCTCATTTCCTGTTCCTTTGCATGTTTGTCACACTTAAGTGTTTCGGAACATCAAACCAATTTAAACAATAGTCAAGGACAACACAAGTAAACACAAAATGCAATTTGTAAATGAAGGTGTTTATTATTAAAGGTGAAAAAAAATCCAAACCATCATGGCCCTGTGTGAAAAAGTGATTGCCCCCTAAACCTAATAACTGGTTGGGCCACCCTTAGCAGCAACAACTGCAACCAAGCGTTTGCGATAACGTGCAATGAGGCTTTTACAGCGTCCTGGAGGAATTTTGGCCCACTCATCTTTGCAGAATTGTCCTAATTCAGTTACATTAGAGGGTTTTCGAGCATGAACGGCCTTTTTAAGGTCATACCACAACATCTCAATAGGATTCAGGTCAGGACTTTGGCTAGGCCACTCCAAAGTCTTCATTTTGTTTTTCTTCAGCCATTCGGTGGTGGACTTGCTGGTGTGTTTAGGATCATTGTCCTGCTGCAGAACCCAAGTTCGTTTCAGCTTGAGTACACGAACAGATGGTCGGACATTCTCCTTCAGGATCTCTTGGTAGACAGCAGAATTCATAGTTCCTTTTATCACGGCAAGTCTTCCAGGTCCTGAAGCAGCAAAACAGCCCCAGACCATCACACTACCACCACCATATTTTACTGTTGGTATAATGTTCTTTTTCTGAAATGCAGTGTTCCTTCTACGCCAGATATACTTTGGACACACACCTTCCAAAGAGTTCCACTTTTGTCTCATCGGTCCACAGAATGTTGTCCCAAAAGTCTTGGGGATCATCAAGATGTGTTGTGAGAAATTGAGACGAGCTTTGATGTTCTTTTTGCTCAGCAGTGGTTTTCTCCTTGGAACTCTGCCATGCAGGCCATTTTTGCCCAGTCTTTTCCTGATGGTGGAGGCATGAACGCTGACCTTAACTGAGGCAAGTGAGGCCTGCAGTTTCTTGGACGTTGTTGTGGGGTCTTTTGTGACCTCTTGGATGAGTCGTCGCTGCGCTCTTGGGGTAATTTTGGGCGGCCGGCCACTCCTGGGAAGGTTCACCACTGTTCCATGTCTTCGCCATTTGTGGATAATAGCTCTCACTGTGGTTCGCTGGATTCCCAAAGCTTTGGAAATGGCTTTTATAACCCTTTCCAGACTGATAGATCTCAATTACTTTCTTTCTCAATTGTTCCTGAATTTCTTTGGGTCTCGGCATGATGTGTAGCTTTTAAGAATCTTCTGGTGGACCTTACTGTGTCAAGCAGCTCCTATTTAAGTGATGCCTTGATTGTGAACAGGTGTGGCAATAATCAGGCCTGGGTGTGGCTAGAGAAATTGAACTCAGGTGTGGACAACCACAGTTATAGTATGTTTTAACAAGGGGGGCAATCACTTTTTCACACAGGGCCATGATGGTTTGGATTTTTTTTCACCTTTAATAATAAACACCTTCATTTACAAATTGCATTTTGTGTTTACTTGTGTTGTCCTTGACTATTGTTTAAATTGGTTTGATGTTCCGAAACACTTAAGTGTGACAAACATGCAAAGGAACAGGAAATGAGGAAGGGGGCAAACACTTTTTCACACCACTGTAAAAGAAACTATTTTTTTCCTAAGTTTTTTTATATCCTTTTATATCTTTTTATATCCTTTTCCATCTTTGTAAAGTTCCATTACCTTGTTACACAGATATTTTGACTGTTCTTTTCTACCTCCTCATGGCTCAGTGCCCAGCCTGCTTAATGCATCCATGTGAGAGCTAACAAACTCATTGACTATTTATACACAGACACTAATTGTGATTTAAAAAGCCACAAATGTGGGAAATTAACCTTTAATTGTCATTTTAACCCGTGTGTGCCACCTTCTGTGTCTGTACCAAGGCCAAACATTCCAAGGTATGTAAACTTTTTATTAGGGCCATTTGGGTGATTTCTGTTATCATTATGATCAAAAAAACTATGTGATAATAAATGGCTTCATGTGATTGCCATCCTTAAATAAAAGACAGTTTTTTTGGCATGGTCAGTCATATTTTCAATATTAATGCCAAAATTTCACAATTTCTGCCAGGGTATGCAAACATTTGAGCACAACTCTGTGTGTATATATATATATATATATATATATATATATATATATATATATGCAATGCTTTGAAAAAGTATTCATACCCCTTGACATTTTCACATTTCGTCATGTTACAACCAAAAACGTAAATGTATTTTATTGCGATTGTATATGATAGACCAACACAAAGTGGCACAAAATTGTGAAGTGGAAAGAAAATGATAAATGGTTTTCAATTTTTTTTTACACATAATTATGTGAAAAGGGTGGCGTGCATTTGTTTTCAGCCCCCTTTACTCTGACACCCCTAACTAAAATCTAGTGGAACCAATTGCCTTCAGAAGTCCCCTAATTAGTAAATAGAGTCCACTTGTGTGTAATTTAATCTCAGTATAAATGCAGCTGTTCTGTGAAGCCCTCAGAGGTTTGTTAGAGAATCTTAGTGAACAAACAGCATTATGAAGGCCAAGGAACACACCAGACAGGTCAGGGATAAAGTTCTGGGGATGTTTAAAGCAGAGTTAGGTTATAAAAAAATATCCCAAGCTTTGAACATCTCACAGAGCACTGTTCACTCCATTGTCCAAAAATGGAAAGAGCATGGCACAAATGCAAACCTACCAAGACATGGCCATCCACCTATATTGACAGGCCGGGCAAGGAGAGCATTGATCAGAGAAGCAGCCAAGAGGCCCATGGTAACTCTGGAGGAGCTGCAGAGATCCACAGCTCAGGTGGGAGATTCTGTACACAGGACAACAATTAGTCATGCACTCCACAAATCTGGCCTTTATGGAAGAGTGGCAAGAAGAAAGCCATTGTTGAAAGAAAGCCATAAGAAGTCCCATTTCCAGTTTGCAAGAAGCCATGTGGGGGACACAACAAAGGTGTGGAAGAAGGTGCTCTGGTCAGATGAGACCAAAATTGAACTGTTTGGCCTAAAAGCAAAACGCTATGTGTGGTGGAAAACTAACACTACACATCACCCTGAACACACACACACACCACACTTTTCTTCAGCAGGAAAAGGGAAGCTGGTCAGAGTTAATGGGAAGATGGATGGAGCCAAATACAGGGCAATCTTGGAAAAAACCCTGTTAGAGTCTGCAAAAGACTTGAGACTGGGGTGGAGGTTCACCTTCCAGCAGGACAATGACCCTAAACATACAGCCAGAGCTACAATGGAATGGTTTAGATCAAAGCATATTCGTTTACTAGAATGGCCCAGTCAAAGTCCAGACCTAAATCTAATTGAGAATCTTTGCAAGACTTGAAAATTGCTGTCCACAGATGCTCTCTGATCAATCTGACAGAGCTCAAGCTTTTTTGCAAAGAAGAATGGGCAAAAATTTCACTCTCTAGATGTGCAAAGCTGGTAGAGACATACCCAAAAAACGTGCTGCTGTAATTGCAGCGAAAGATGGCTCTTCAAAATATTGACTTAGAGGTGCTGAATAAAATGCACGCCACACTTTTCAGATATTTATTTGTAAAACAATTTGAAAACCATTTATCATTTTCCTTCCACTTCACAATTATGTGCCACTTTGTGTTGGCTTATCACATAAAATCATAAAATCCCAATAAGATACATTTACGTTTTTTGGTTGTAACATGACAAAATGTGAAAAATTTATAGGGGTATGAATATTTTTTCAAGGCACTATGTATATATAGATATATATATATATATATATATAGATATATCTATATATATATATTTACAATGCTATGAAAATGTATTTGCCCCATTCTGATTTTTTATTTTTTTTTGCATATTTGTCTCAGATCATCAAACAAATTTTATTACACAAAGATAACCCGAGTAAATACAAAATGCAGTTTTTAAATGATGGTTTCATTTATTAAGGCAAAAAAGCTGTCCAAACCTGCCTGGCTTTTTGTGAAAAGTAATTGCCCCCTAAACCTAATAACTGGTTGTGCCACCCTTGGCGGCAACAACTGCAATCAAGCATTTGCGATAACTGCCAATGAGTCTTTCGCATTGCTGTGGAGCAATTTTGGCCTACTCGTCTTTGCAGAATTGTTTTAATTCAGCCACATTGGAGAGTTTTCCAGCATGAATGGCCTGTGTAAGGTCATGATACAGCATCTCAATTGGATTTAAGTCCTGGCTTTGAATAGACCACTCCAAAACCTAAATGTTGCTTTGTTTGAACCATTAGAAGGTGGACTTGCTGTTGTGTTTCTGATCATTGTCCTGCTGCATAACCAAAGTGCACTCGAGCTTGAGGTCACAAACTGATGGCAGGACATTCTCCTTTAGGATTTTCTAGTAGGGCTCAAAATTCATGGTTCCATCAATTATGGTAAGTCGTCCAGGTACTGAAGCACCAGACCATCACGCTACCACCACCATGTCTGACTGTTGGTATGATGTTAGGAAATGCTGTATTCATTTTATGCCAGATGTAACGGGATGCACACCTTCCAAAAAGTAACATTTTTGTCTCATCAGTTCACAGAATATTTACCTAAAAGTCTTGGGGATAATCAAGATGTTTTTTGGTAAATGTTCTTTTTGGTCAGTAGTGGCTTTGGCCTTGGAACTCTCCCATGGATGCCATTTTTGCCCAGTCTCTTTCTCATTGTTGAATCACGAACACTGGTCTTACCTGAGGCAAGTGAGGCCTGCAGTTCTTTAGATGTTGTTCTTGTTTCTTTTATGACCTCCTGGATGAGTCGTCGTCATTTTCTTGGAGTAATTTTTGTAGGCCTGCCACTCCTGGGAAGGTTCACCACTGTTCCAAGTTATCTCCATTTGTGGATAATGGCTCTCCCTGTGGTTCTCTAGAGTTCCAGAGCCTTAGAAATGGCTTTGAATCCCTTCCTAGACTGATACATGTACATTACTTTGTTTCTAATCTGTTCTTGAATTTTTTTAGATTGTGGCATGATGTGTGGCTTTTTGTGACCTTTGTGTTTTTGTGACCTGTTAGCGTGCTTCACTACTTCACAACTGTCAGACAGTTTCTATTTATTGATTTCTTGATTCAAAAGGTCTGGCAGTAATCAGGCTTGGGTGTGGAAAGTGACATTTAACTCATGGTTCAGCATGGGAGGGGACCATTACTTTTTCACATAGGGTCAGGCAGGTTTGAACAGCTTTTTCCCTTAATAAATGAAATATTAATTTAAAAACTGCATTTTGGATTTACTTGGGTTATCTTTGTGTAATATTAAAATATGTTTGATGATCTGAATCAATTAAGTGTGAGAAATATGCAGAAAAAAAAATCAGGAAGGGGCAAATACTTTTTCACAGCACTGTATATATACAGTATTTCAAAAAAGTGAGTACATCCCTCACATTTTTGGAAATATTTTATTATATCTTTTCATGTGACAACACCGAAGAAATTACACTTTGCCATTTCAGCGTTATTAGAGTTATTTTTGAAAAAGCAGAAAAGAGGAACCTGAAAATGTGTGAAAAGTACCTGGGAGTTCCAGCTGCTGGCTAGATATAACATAGAATAATCTTTGCAGCATTTCATATTTATCTGATTTATTTATGTATACAGTATCTCGCAAAAGTGAGTACACCCCTCACATTTTTGTAAATATTGTAAATATTTTATTATATCTTTTCATGTGACAACACTGAAGAAATTACACTTTGCTACAATGTAAAGTAGGGAGTGTACAGCTTGTATAACAGTGTAAATTTGCTGTCCCCTCAAAATAACTCAACACACAGCCATTAATGTCTAAACCGCTGGGAACAAAAGTGAGTACACCCCTAAGTGAAAATGTCCAAATTAGGCCCAAAGTGTCAAGATTTTGTGTGGCCACCATTATTTTCCAGCACTGCCTTAACCCTCTTAGGCATGTGGAGTTCACCAGAGCTTCACAGGTTGCCACTGGAGTTCTCTTCCACTCCGACATCACAGGGCTGGTGGATGTTAGAGACCTTGTGCCAAACTCCATGAGAGGGGCAGATTACACAGCACAAGCACTGTGCTGTTTAATCTGCTTTAAGAGACCAGGATCTCTATTGTTTTCTATTTTTGGGGGGACTAGCAAACACTTTAAGCTCCACATGGATAGCTTGTTGCCACATTGGGGGGGGGGGGGGAGTTGTCACACACCTCTTCTCCACCCATGAGCTATGTATCCAGCCCAGGCTACATGCAACACAGTATAAAATAAAATGACCTATCACAAAGTTAAAAGTCAGTGAGAATCTTTATTGAACTTATCTGCAAACAAACACGGTGGACACAAACTGCCTTGATGAATTTTAAATGATGGGCTTACTCATAAGTCCTTGTGTGTCAAGGTTGTTGTATCTGTCCATTGCGTTTTTATGGTAATGATATGAATAAAGAAGCATACAGAGATTAAATGTTGGTCATAAAAGTTCATCTTTTTTATACCATGATTTTACTGCTGTTATGTGGAAAGCATAATCATAATAGTAATTTTTGAAATGCATGTAAATTGTTTTGCAAAATGCAATAACCCATAGCATCCAATCGGGTTTCAGTTTGCAGCATTTTTTTTTATTCCATGGGTTAATGCTCTGTGCACCTTGCCATTTATCATATTAAAAATCTTGAATCATTACAGTATGACATATTAGCTGGGAACAACCTACCCATAAGACTAACTGTACTTCTAATATTTAAACTTTAAAACACACCGTACTTTGGTTCAGAATAAAAAGTAATAAAATTGTCCTCCTGTGGTTAGAAAGAGAGCAGTGTGTTCTACATCTTTATTTTTCACATTGTTCTACATCTTTTAACAATTAAAATGTTTGAAAATCTATTGTCATAAGAAAACCTTTCCAATGCTTACTAATGAGCCAATCTCTTGTATCTCATGTGTATTTATTAAAAAGACCAATATTTATCTCAACACTTAAAAGCCTCTTGTGTGCATATAAAAGATTACTTGAAATAAAACTGTCCTAAAATCAAGAATCTCTAGTTGCATACTAAAGACTTGCTCTTCATATCAACCTATCTCTCTACTTAACACTGATGTCATAATCATTGCAATACTTTTAGCCAAGTGCTAAACAAGGGCCCTGCCTTTGGTTATCCATACAGACCAAACAGGTTTTGTGCCCGGTAAGGGCATTGACTTTAATATTCTGCATCTTTTTAAGAACATATTGACGCCATAACAGAAGGGGAGCAGGGGAGTGGTGGCGTCTCTTGATGCTGAAAAAGCTTTTGATTCCATTGAATGGGTCTATCTGTGGGAAATACTGCGACAATTTGGTTTTGGTCCTCAATTTATCTCTTGGTTGTAGCTGCTATACACCAATCCCACAGCAAGGGTTTGTACTAATAATACTATGCCCTCTTCATTTCCACTAACTAGAGGCATGAGACACCTGAGCTCTTCGACTAAACCATGGAACCCTTGGCTATCCTGATTAGATGCTTTGTGTCAATGAGGGGTTTGTTGGTGGATCAGTGGGAAAACAGAATTTTCCTCCCTGTAGCTGGGAGATATCACAAACTTGCTAATGGATGCATTAGGAATTGTTGAGAACTTTGGCTCATTCTTAAGTTCTAAAATTAACTGGAATAAGTCACTATTGTTCCAGATAGACACCACTGACCATATACTCCTCTTTGGCAGGTCATTAATCTCAAATACTTAGGGGTAGTGGTTCAATATGATCTCTCTGGCTGTGTATTGAACAATCTGCAACCCATCTTAGACCGCTTTATACACCAATGTACAAGTTGGTCTTCTCTCCCCTGGGCTTAGTAGGTAAGGTCAATCTGATCAAAATGATCTTCCTGCCCAAATTTTTGTACTTTTTTCAACATGTGCTGGTCATAGTACCTCAATCCGTTCTTTGTAAGATTGACAGGGCCGCTTCTTCATTTATTTGGACAGGATGAACTCTCAAATTGGCCAAGATAACGCTGCAACACCCTTTTACACTGGGCGGATTCGTTCTCCCCAACTTTATAAAATATTGCTGTGACGAAACATCCCTACACTTCTCTTGAGTGCTTTCGTCATATACAGTGGGGATCGAAAGTTTGGGCACTCCAGGTAAAAATGTGTATTAATGTGCATAACGAAGCCAAGGAAAGATGGAAAAATCTCCAAATGGCATCAAATTACAGATTGGACACTCTTATAATATGTCAAAAAAAGTTAGATTTTATTTCCATCATTTACACTTTCAAAATTACAGAAAACAAAAAAATGGCGTCTGCAAAAGTTTGGGCACCCTGCAGAATTTATAGGATGCACTGCCCCCTTTGCAAAGCTGAGACCTGCCAGTGTCATGGATTGTTCTCAATCATCGTCTGGGAAGACCAGGTGATGTCAATCTCAAAGGTTTTAAATGGCCAGACACATCTGACCTTGCCCCAACAATCAGCACCATGGGTTTTTCTAAGCAGTTGTCTAGAAAACTGAAACTGAAAATAGTTGATGCTCACAAAGCTGGAGAAGGCTATAAGAAGATAGCAAAGCGTTTTCAGATGTCAATATCCTCTGTTAGGAATGTAATTAAGAAATGGCAGTCATCAGGAACAGTGGAAGTTAAAGCAAGATCTGGAAGACCAAGAAAATATCAGACAGAACAGCTCGCAGGATTGTGAGAAAAGCAATTCAAAATCCACGTTTGACTGCACGATCCCTCCAGAAAGATCTGGCAGACACTGGAGTTGTGGTACACTATTCCACTATAAACAGAGTTATCAGAAGAAAACCTCTTCTACGTCCTCACCACAAAAATCAGCGTTTGAACTTTGCAAATGAACATATAGACAAGCCTGAGGCATTTTGGAAACAAGTTCTGTGGACCGATGAGGTTAAAATAGAACTTTTTTGCCGGAATGAGCAAAGGTACGTTTGGAGAAGAAAGGGCACAGAATTTAATGAAAAGAACCTCAGTCCAACTGTTAAGCATGGGGGTAGATCAATCATGCTTTGGGGTTGTATTGCAGCCAGTGGCACAGGGAACATTTCACGAGTAGAAGGAAAAATGGATTCAATAAAATTTCAGCAAATTTTGGATGGTAACTTGATGCCATCTGTGAAAAAGCTGAAGTTAAAGAGAGGATGGCTTCTACAAATGGATAATGATCCTAAACACGCCTCAAAATCCATGGGAGATTACATCAAGAGGCGTAAACTGAAGGTTTTGCCATGGCCTTCACAATCTCCTGACCTCAACATTATTGAAAATCTATGGATAGACCTTAAAAGAGCAGTGCGTGACAGACAGCCCAGAAATCTCAAAGAACTGGAACACTTTTGTAAGGAAGAATGGGCAAAGATACCTCAAACAAGAATTGAAAGTCTCTTGGCTGGCTACAAAAAGCTTTACAAGCTGTGATACTTGCCAAAGGGGGCAGTACAAGATATTAACTCTGCAGGGAGCCCGAACTTTTGCAGACGCCATTTTTTTGTTTTCTGTAATTTTGAAAGTGTAAATGATGGAAATAACATCTAACTTTTTTTGACATATTATAAGAATGTCTAATCTGTAATTTGATGCCATTTGGAGA
The DNA here is from genome assembly GCA_028564925.1 of Lithobates sylvaticus. Lineage (NCBI taxonomy): Eukaryota > Metazoa > Chordata > Amphibia > Anura > Ranidae > Lithobates > Lithobates sylvaticus. Next base: position 537,220,561 of record CM053026.1, read on the forward strand.
TTTTTCCAACTTTCCTTGGCTTCGTTATGCACATTAATACACATTTTTACCTGGGGTGCCCAAACTTTCAATCCCCACTGTACCACTTGCAAGACGACACTTGCTTCGTTGCTCAACAGACTGATTTATTAGAACCAAAATGACAAGTATTTATAATACAGTAGACGAGGAGATCCCCCCCCCCCTCCTGCTCATATTACTCTAACAATACATCTGTAACAAATTAACATGAGCTAATTAACTGATCACTTTAAGCAGCCTATGTGACTCAGGATTTCACTACAGGTCAGACTTGCTGTCACGAGCTTCACACAGTAGATTATAAATTATCATAACTAATCACAAGACATTTTGTCCTAATAGCAGGAGCTCCACTATGAGTCGGCCCATCTCCTACATTGTACAGAGGACAGATTAGCTCTCTCAATTAACATCTTGAGTTCATCAACAAACTAAAAATAGTCTTTACATATATCCTGGGAGATATTGTGGATAAGTATTGTGGATAAATTTTATTTACTTACAAGTAATCCAAGATATATTTTCTCAATCTCCCTGTGCCAGGATGGCACAGGGTGACTTAGACATAATAGGTGCATGGGGAGCTGAAACATGGGTTTCCCAACCTTTCCAAGGGATTCTGGGTTCCATGTGCCCTCCCGTCACAATTGCTGGGTAGCGATCTTAATATTGGTAGTTTACTAAACCACCATGGGCTCATACATGGAGCTGAGTACTCTACCTTTTCAGGGCTCAAGATAAAATGTGGCTGTCATTGTTCCTATACGCACAACCTTGAAGTTTTGGATGGAGGCCTCTATGAGATATCACAAGCCTGGAGTATATTCTCCCCACACCCTGTTATGAAGACCACCTTTCACTAACCCAATCATGTTTTTTTTTTTTCCATAAAGATTTTATTGAACATATACAGAAGTTACAGAGAAGTAAAGTATACAATAGTGCAAATAACACAGATCAACTGTAAATACAGAACAGAAAGACATCAATGATAAACATAAATGCGGATCCAGGTCTTCTATCAGTATGGTGAGAGAGGGCATATGGGTTAGAGCCATTAATGGGTGGGGCCTAATTTCAATTGATCCGGCTAAATGATTTAGTGCTCCAAGTGTCTAGTCCATAGCACCTGTACGATAGAGATATAGTAGAGGGAAGGAAGTAGAAGAAGGGAAGGGAGGGGGGGAAGGGAAGAGGGGGGTCAGCAAGAGAGGCAAGAATGGGTACTGGAGGGTAGGGTGGGGGGAATAGAGAAAGGTGGAGGTAGGGGAGTGGCCCCATACACCATCCCAATATGCCGGTTAAATGTGGATATGTTCCGTCTTAGTCGGGGGGGACCTGCTGTTTGTACTCAGGAGTGGTTTTAAAGTGTGACCAGCAGGCCCAGGTGATCGAGAAGGTCTCTATTTTCTCCTGTGAGATGTGGATCAACTCTTCCATATCACAAATTCGTGAGATGGTCATAAACCATTCTCTAAGTGAGGGTATCTGAGTAGTACGCCAATGTCTTGGGACACAGATTCTAGCGGCGTTAACCATATGCATGGCGAGTGATTTGTAGTATGCTCTCCTTGGTATAGATGTGTGGTGCAAGAGGAACTGTGCCGGAGTATAATCTAGGGAATAGGTGGTGATCGATGAAGTGAGTCTGTGGACTTCCCTCCAGAAGGTTTGAATGTGCGTACAGTCCCACCATATGTGGAGAATGGTTCCTACTTCAGTTTTGCATCTCCAGCATAAGTTGGATATTGAGGGTGAGAATTTGTGAAGGAGGGATGGCGTTCTATACCACCTAGTGAGCACTTTGTACCCGTTCTCATGGGTGGCGACTTTCAAGGAGCCCCTGTGTGCGTATTCGTGGACTCTGGTCCATTCCATGTGCGTCAGGGGGGAGGGAAGGTCCCTGTTCCAAGATTTCTGTGAGGAGGATAGGGGCAAGTCCCCGGTGTCAGTCAGAGAGGTATACAGAAGGGAGATAAGGTGTCTTTGGGGTGTCCTATTGTAGCAAAGGGTCTCGAACAGGGTGAGTCGTCTCGTCCAATTGGCGAGGGTGGAGTACGTGGAAAGGAAGTGGCAGACTTGCCTGTAGGTCCAGAAAGAAAAGGACGAGGTTATAGAGATGTTCCTGAGATCATCTATCGATGCAAGCTTACCCCCAGGGAAGAATTGAGAAGCAAGGACATCTTGGAAGGGCCATTCCTGTCTAAGGAAGGAGGATACTTCACCTGGAGGGAAATCAGGGTTACCTCTCAGTGTGGTTAATGGGCCAGGAGTAGGTGCAAGAGTTTTTCCAGTTGGGGGTTTCCTGAGGAGCGTCAGGGAGGTGAAAATAAAAGGGTGTGTGGTTAAGCTCGGGGGCCACTGTTTTGGGAGTAGCCATGGGAGGAGGTGTATTGGCGTAGGTGAGAACGCATTTTCTAGTGAGACCCATATCTTCGTTTGGGAGTGAATATTCCAGTCTGCTATTCTCGTGAGGTGACAGGCTACATAATATTTGTACAGGTCTGGGAGTGCTATGCCCCCTTCAGATTTAGTTAGGGTGAGTCTGGAATATTTAATCCTGGGGGGGAGCCCTTCCAAAGGAAAAGTCGAGCACGCCCTCCTTAAATTCATTATCCTTAATTCTCAGACCCTTAATGTCTGGATTCCCTCTAAGCTTATTCAGGAGGGGTTCTAGGGAAAGAACGTAGATCAGAGGGGAAAGGGGGCATCCCTGGCGCGTGCCATTGTTGATGGGGAAGGCGTTTGACAGGTGGCCATTAACCCTCACCGCAGCAGTAGGGCCGGCGTATAGAGACATTATCGAGGTGAGCATACGGTCTTCAAGGCCAATGCCTTTTAGAACTGCCTGCATATAGTCCCAGGCCACTCTGTCAAACGCCTTCTCTGCATCAAGTGAAAGTAGGAATCCCGGGGTTTTAGAGGACGTAAGCCAATGGTGCAAGTTAAGGGTGCGGATGGTGTTGTCGCGGGCTTCCCTGCCCGGGACAAAACCTACCTGATCAGTGGAGACAAGGTCAGGGATCAGTGGAAGCAGCCTATTCGCGATAATTTTCGCATAAAGTTTAATGTCCACGTTGAGGAGTGATATTGGTCTGTAATTAGCTACCTGGAGGGGATCTTTACCCTCTTTCGGTAATGTGTGCCTCTAGCAATCTGTTCGGTCGGTTTTGTGGGATGGCCAGGGCGTTAAATGTCTGTAGAAGGTTAGGGGTGAGTACGTCCGCAAAGGATTTATAGTACTGGAGGGTGTATCCGTCGGGTCGGGGCTTTTGCCTACTTTCATTTGTTTCAGGGCGGACTCCAGTTCCGAGACAGCAAAGTGTCCCTCTAGGGAACGCGCTTGTTGGGGGGATATGGGCTTGGGGCCATGTTGGGAAAGAAAGTCTGCTATGAGTGTTTGGCGTGTGTCCCCTGAGGAGCGAGGCGGCATGTTTTTTTTCTTACTTCAAACTTTGACACGCAGTTAATACACAATTTGATATACTTGCATCCATGCAAGCAACCTCAGAAATTGTGAATAATGAACAATAATTAACCAGTGAAACATAATTAAATAAATAAAAACAAGTAAAAAGAGCTGCTGACCCTATTAAAGTCAAAAGAATAAGCTCCCGTACACACGGTCGGAAATTCCGACCACAAAATCCGTCTGATTTTTTCCAACGGATTTTGTCCGACAATGGTGTTGCATACACACGGTCGGACAAAGTTGTCGGAAAATCCGATCATTCTGAACGCGGTGACGTTCGTTGCGTAGGACGGAACTACGTAGAGGCCAGTAGCCAATAGCTTTGATCTCTTAATTTGATCTGAGCATGCGTGGCACTTTGTCTGTCGGAATTCTCTACACACGATCGCAAAAAGTCTGATCGAATTTTGTTGTCGGAAAATTTGAGAGCAGGATCTCAAATTTTTTCCGGCGGAAATTCCGACGGAAAAAGTCTGATGGAGCCCACACACGGATGGATTTTCCGACAAAATGGTCCGATCAGACATTTTCCATGGGAATTTCCAACCGTGTGTATGGGGCATAAGAGACAAAAATAATCCAATAATAATTGGGATTATGATGATGCTCCCCTGTGTACTATAACACTGACATGTCTATACAATGCAATCAAATACACTAAAGAGTGATCTGTGCCAAAATAGTCCACTTACTAAAGCACTTGCTTTCAGTTAATATGCAATTTTGTCACAGGATTTCCCTGTCCTCGCACTCACTAGAGGAGCTACTGATGACAGAGGAGTTAGATAAACCATTACCCTCTATTTATTCAGAGCTGACGTCTGCCCATGAACCTAGGCTGGGCAGCCTTTATTGAAGATGGTAGAAGGATCTCCCCACCCATGGGCGTCCGCAGGTAGGGGCAAGGGGGGGCAAGTGCCCCCCCTTGGAATCAGGGATCGGATCAGGAGTTTGTTCCCCACTCGGCCTTTATCCTAGCGCTGGCGGCCGGCCCTGTCCTCACCCAGAATGAAAACGGGTCTTGCCAGCTGCTGTCTAAAATGGACATCCTACTGGCATGCAAGGTACCGCACTGAGCATTACACACACCACTTGGACATAGGAGCACTTGAGGGACTGCAGACAGGGCTAGGGGGTCCCTCTCTCTGGCCCCCTAATCACCCCTCGCTGTCTCCCCCTCTCTCTCTCTGTCACCCCTCTGTCTTTTCCACCCCCTCTCTCTCTGTCACCCTCCCTCTCTGTCACCCCCTCTCTGTCCCCCCTGTCTCTCTCTGTCATCCCCTGTGTCTTTCTGTCACAGTCTCCCTCTCTCTTTCTCTGTCACCCCCTGTCTCTCTCTATCACCCCCCCCCCCCCTGACATGGTCTGAATGCAGTCTCTTAGAGTCTCTTGTGCCATGTCCGCAATCTCTTACAGTCTATATGAGCCATGTATGCCATCTTTTACTGCCACACATTAGCATCCCACATGTAAATGTCAGTGATACCAAGATAAAGATGTGGCATTCACTGGCAATTTGAAAGACACATCTGGATCTTGATACTCCAGGGATAAAAAGGATGCCCTTGCTCAATTTTGAAATTGTGAAAATTACATAATCAAGTCGCAGGAAACACCCCTCTGACTTCCAAGGATTTACCTGTATGATGTACAACATCCTCCATAGTCCCTCTAATTTCATCAGAAATCTGATTAAGGAAAACTGCCAAAGTGACCCATATTTTGAAAGGCAAGCACTCTGATATGTTCATGTGTGTAAAATGTTTATTTTTGTATTTTGTCATTTTGGTTACTCTAGGAAAAATTTACAACATTTACATATGGACATTTGTGCCATGAAATCTGTGCTTCCTTTGAATGTTTCCTTTGTACCACGGCATCCTGATTTTTGGCAAAAATGCAATCTCATGACATGTCTATACAATGAATCATGTATGCAGTCTCTGACAGTCTCTTGGGCCATGTATGCAGTCTATGACGGTCTCTTGTGCCATGTCTGCAGTCTCTGACCATCTCCTGTACTACGTCTGCAGTCTCTGACCATGATAATGACATTGTCGAAAAGGGTCAGAGCATGGGTGACCTTAAAATTATGTCCCCCCCCCTGAAAAAAGTTCTGTGGACGCCCATCAGAAGAGGACTGGTCTGAATGTTTGGACCACTACTTAACAGGTATGATCTTGGCTAGAGACAGGTTTATTCAGCTCAGGGGTGGGTGTGGATAGGTATATATTTAGGGGAGTGTTTAAGGGGTTAGGTAGGAGGGAGGATTAGCATGCTGTAGGAGCCTTCTCTTTTATGTTCTTTTTGTATGCTGTTTTATATTTAATACGTGTATATGAGGTAGTAGCCTTCGGGTGGTATATCGTTTTTTTATTTTTTCTCATTTATACAGTATGCAAATATACGGAAACACCCTCCCCTTAAGTGTGGGCGGCACTCCTCTCTATTTTCATTGAGATCAGGTTCCCAGGTCCATACCCCCTTTTCTTTTACTGCCACACATTGCATCTTAAATAGCACCTTATTTTCTAAATGTCAGTGATACCAAGATAAGATGTGGCATTCACTGGCAATTTGAAAGACACATCTGGATCTTGATACATCTCTTCCAGGGATAAAAAGGATGCCCTTGCTCAATTTCTGAATTGAAAATTACATATCAAGTCGCAGGAAACACCCCTCTGACTTCCAAGGATTTACCTGTATGATGTACAACATCCTCCATAGTCCCTCTAATTCATCAGAAATCTGATTAAGGAAAACTGCCAAGTGACCCATATTTTGAAAGGCAGCACTGATATGTTCATGTGTGTAAAATGTTTATTTTGTATTTTGTCATTTTGGTTACTCTAAAAATTTACCAACATTTACATATGGACATTTCATAGTCATATTTCAAACATTAGGCATAGGCAAGTGTGACGCTGTACTGTTCTGTGTCTTCTGTATGTTGAGAGTGGTCCTCGGAATCTGTGCTTCCTTTGAATGTTTCAATTTTGCCCTGTATTTTATGACTACATGGACACTGCTTTGTACCACGGCATCCTGATTTTTGGCAAATGTTCCAATTCTGTAGGTACACTCTACAACTGTTTTGTCTGCTCAACAACTGTTTTTTAATGTGTTTATTATTATTTTTTTACAGTGTTTATTCATTAGTAACCTTTTTTAGTGTGTGTTCCTGATTACCCTATAAACTCTGAGAATGACATATTTGACATCTCAGAGATGCCCTCGTGTCCTTGTGGTAGCTTGGTTGGGGACCAGGCTCCCATTCCCCTATTTCTAGAATTCTGGATGATGGTACAAGCTTCTTAATTTATATCTTTGGTAATTAAATATAGAGGCCACACTCATTTTCTCATCTCAGAGCGTGTAGCATTGTCATGATAATGCAGAGGGATTTCTCATTTCTCTCGGTTGTGGTGTGGTCCCTTTGACTTCAAAAGGTGAGTTTGACAGGCAAGTACTGCCTATTAAACTCAACATTCTGAGTTAATGCTGTGACCAGGGCATATGTATGAACACCTCTGGCTGCCATGTTAGATTTTAGGTTGGCAGTTGAGGAGTGGTAAAAATGCGGATTAACTGCCCTTTTTCTGACCATGTGAATTAGGCCTAAAAAAATATTGTTTTGTCGGCGCTATCCTTACATATCCTCTAGCTTCCATCTTTATCTTGATATAAATTATTTTTAAAAAACATTTCCTTAGAAGAATATTAAGCAATTGTATTGAGTAAATTCTGTGGGTATCTTCTGTATGTGTAGTGTAAAATACATGTAACAGGGAGGTAAGAGTGGAATGGGGTTAACTTCTTCTAGTACTGTAATGTAGAGGTATGTTTAGGGGCATTCTAAGACATCCTGTGACCTATCAATGATTGGTGTAGGGTGCTCAACCTGTGGCCCTCCAGCTGTTGCCAAACTACAATTCCCATCATGCCTCTGCCTTTGGGAGTCATCTTTGTAACTATCAGCTTCATGAGAGTTGTAGTTCTACAACAGCTGGAGGGCCACATGTCGAGCACCGATGGTGTAAGTGTTTGGGAGCACGTTATTACATCCAGTGAACCTCTCCTGTCCTATTAGGGATTTTCAGAATAAGGGAAAAAATGATAAAAGAGACTGCTCACTGGGAGGAGTTGTTTAATAAGTTGATAAAGAGGGTTTTATATGTCTGCTGAGGAGGTAGGTCTTCCCCCCAGAGAAGGTCAGAGCTCCAGTTGTATGGGAGTTGAGGTAGATGCTCTAACAAGAATGTGAATGGGCCCCTGATGTTAGAAAAAACGTGAAGGGTGGGGCATAAAATGCCCCCACCCCCACCACCTAAGGGATTTTGGCAGACAAAGAAAGTTATAAAATGATCACTAATGGTTAGGGAAAAAAAAGAAAAACACCTACCACTGACTAGTGTCGGGGTGCACAAAGTTAAAGCATATCTACTGCAAACATTTTTTTTTGCTGTTATTATTGTACTTTTTGGGCAGAATAGAGAATGGTTAAAACCCATGTCTTTTTTTTTTATGCTGTTTCCTACTGGTGAGATTTTGGTTCAGAGGTACAGTTGAAAAGTAATAGAAAAAATCTCCCAAACTGAAGGGAAAAATCCCTTATAGATCCTTAAGTACAACTGTACCCATTTCCTGTTCAGATAACAACTGAAAATTGTTGGATTTCCTATCATTATCTTTCACAGTGACAAATGGTCATTAGAACAAATAGAGGAGTGAATCTCCCCAAACATATGCAGTAAGTGTTGGATATCCAGTATTTGGGATGCCCCAATATGATAGCCAGCACAGGAGATTGTTCCATCCATGCTGTTTAGCATGGGTGGAGGAAACCATTGTTTTTCTCATTCAGCCTTCTGCCATTATGTGCTATAGCTTTTGCCTTGCTACTGTGTTTTTTAATGATGGTTTTTGTTAGTACCTGCTCTTTTCCAAATAAATTAGCAATGCACAACCAGGTGAGTCATCAAAACCCTAAATGGAAAGGTACATTATTTCAGAAACCATTACAATATAAATATCCTCTTACATTATGATGTAAAGCTACAGCACATAAGATGGAATGCAAAAAGAATATACCGCACTACCTAAAAGATGTGAAAAAAAAAAAAAAATGGCTGCAGCTAAAAAATTGCGAGATATGCACAATCACAGGAAGTTATAATAGAATGAAAGCTGCGCACAAATTAAATAAAATGTAAAACATATGATATCAAGAGTGACTGTTGATGTGACCATATAAACCAATGCAACAAATATATGATGCAATATTGCTATGTGCAAAAAATGTTAGATGAAACCCAGCAAGTAACAAAAAACAAAATACTCATATAGATGAAATAATAATAAAATAAATAAATAAATAAATAAAAAAAAAGAATATATATATATATATATATATATATATATATATATATATATATATATATATATATATATATATATATATATATATATATATATATATTTATATATATATATATAGGCACTGTATATATACACAGTGCCTTGCGAAAGTATTCGGCCCCCTTGAACTTTTCAACCTTTAGCAACATTTCAGGCTTCAAACGTAAAGATATAAACTTTTAATTTTTGGTGAAGAATCACCAACAAGTGGGACACAATTGTGAAGTGGAATGAAATCTATTGGATTTTTGAAACTTTTTTAACTAATAAAAAAATGAAAAGTGGGGCTTGCAAAATTATTCGGCCCCCTTGCGTTAATACTTTGTAGAGCCACCTTTTGCTGCGATTACAGCTGCAAGTTGCTTGGGGTATGTCTCTATCAGTTTTGCACATCGAGAGACTGAAATTCTTGCCCATTCTTCCTTGCAAAACAGCTCGAGCTCAGTGAGGTTGGATGGAGAGCGTTTGTGAACAGCAGTTTTCAGTTCTTTCCACAGATTCTCGATTGGATTCAGGTCTGGACTTTGACTTGGCCATTCTAACACCTGGATACGTTTATTTGTGAACCATTCCTTTGTAGATTTTGCTGTATGTTTGGGATCATTGTCTTGTTGGAAGATAAATCTCCGTCCCAGTTTCAGGTCTTTTGCAGACTCCAACAGGTTTTCATCCAGAATGGTCCTGTATTTGGCTGCATCCATCTTCCCCTCAATTTTAACCATCTTCCCTGTCCCTGCTGAAGAAAAGCAGGCCCAAACCATGATGCTGCCACCACCATGTTTGACAGTGGGGATGATGTGTTGAGGGTGATGAGCTGTGTTGCTTTTACGCCAAACATATTGTTTTGCATTGTGGCCAAAAAGTTCGATTTTGGTTTCATCGGACCAGAGCACCTTCTTCCACATGTTTGGTGTGTCTCCCAGGTGGCTTGTGGCAAACTTTAGACAAGACTTTTTATGGATATCTTTGAGAAATGGCTTTCTTCTTGCCACTCTTCCATAAAGGCCAGATTTGTGCAGTGTACGACTGATTGTTGTCCTATGGACAGACTCTCCCACCTCAGCTGTAGTTCTCTGCAGTTCATCCAGAGTGATCATGGGCCTCTTGGCTGCATCTCTGATCAGTCTTCTCCTTGTCTGAGCTGAAAGTTTAGAGGGACAGCCAGGTCTTGGTAGATTTGCAGTGGTCTGATACTCCTTCCATTTCAAAATGATCGCTTGCACAGTGCTCCTTGGGATGTTTAAAGCTTAGGTAATCTTTTTGTATCCAAATCCGGCTTTAAACTTCTCCACAACAGTATCACGGACCTGCCTGGTGTGTTCCTTGGTCTTCATGATGCTCTCTGCACTTTCAACAGAACCCTGAGACTATCACAGAGCAGGTGCATTTATACAGAGACTTGATTACACACAGGTGGATTCTATTTATCACCATCAGTCATTTAGGACAACATTGGATCATTCAGAGATCCTCGCTGAACTTCTGGAGTGAGTTTGCTGCACTGAAAGTAAAGGGGTCGAATAATTTTGCACGCACCACTTTTCAGTTTTTTATTTGCTAAAAAAGTTTAAAATATCCAATAGATTTTGTTACACTTCACAATTGTGTCCCACTTGTTGGTGATTCTTCACAAAAAATAAAAATTTTATATCTTTATGTTTGAAGCCTGAAATGTGGCAAAAGGTTGAAAAGTTCAAGGGGGCCGAATACTTTCGCAAGGCACTGTATATATATTAAAGTCCAGTGATGAAGGTGACAGAAAATTCTATGAAATTCTTTGAACCGTTCCCCATGACTAAGTCACTCTTTGATGAAACGGACGTCGGGAGGGAGGCGTCCTGACGCCATCGCTGTCTAGGACGGGTGTCTACAAGCCGGCCGGCTTACTTCATTTTACATACATGCTTTTTTAAGATTTTAAATGTAAGTGCATTACTTTTTTGTATAATAAATTGTTTCCTGAAATTGAGTTACACTATGGTGAGCTTTCTTTCCTTGCTGAGATCGTGATTGCTGCCTTTGGACTGCCTATCGATTTGGGACTCCCTTGTTTGCTCTCAGTGTATTCGCAAGAGGTGATCTGAGGTCTTGATGCTGTGTTGATACTACAGGCTCTATATCGCTTGCCTTCTGGTAAGCGCATATGCTGCATGGTGGTGGTTTACTCATTTGGTGGTGTTTTGTGTTAATCACAGAGAAGATAATTCACTCATAGAATTTTCTGTCACCTTCATCACTGGACTTTTATATTTATATATATATATATATATATATATAATATATAATATTTTTTTTTTATTATTATTTCATCTATATGAGTATTTTGTTTTTTGTTACTTGCTGGGTTTCATCTAACATTTTTTGCACATAGCAATATTGCATCATATATTTGTTGCATTGGTTTATATGGTCACATCAACAGTCACTCTTGATATCATATGTTTTACATTTTATTTAATTTGTGCGCAGTTTTCATTCTATTATAACCTACAGTACATAAGAAACAGAAACCCTTACCTGTCATTCTTTGAGTTTAGGTTTGAGCTGTCTTCTTTGCATTTGGTTGTAAACTTTCTGCTAGAGCACAGACTTTTAAAATTGAAGTAGCAAGCAAAATATTAGAGGAACATTATAGAAATCAGTTAACAATGGCAGCATAGCTTTTTTAAATTTAATATGGAACTCTGGGACCTGTGTTGAAAATCTCATTAATTTCTACCTGATATAAAACATGATCATTTGAATGGGAATAAGGGCAATTCTCAATTCACCATAGTAAGATAGAAAAATTCTGCTGTGGAAAACTCATTACTGAAAAGTAAATGTGAGGATTAGTGAATCTCTGCACCTGGATGCTTTTGTACTTCTGATCTAAATTGTAGGTATAATTCTGTGGCTAAGAGAGATAGCTGCTCTGTAAAGATGGACGCCCATAGTAATAAATGGCTTTACGCCAGCTGTATGAAGGTATATGCTGTGCTTAAATAAACTCATGTATACGCAAAGGTGTAAAGTACCAAGTGCCACATGCCACATGCCCTCAACATGAGGATTTTAGTCCTTGCAAACCACCTTGTCTGCATGTTAATGCAGACAAGGGCCTCATGAGTGAAACTAGGAGCATTCACCTCGGAAACCCGGGCAATCTCTTGCGGAGTCCCTCAAGGATCACCTTTGTCGTCAATGCTCTTTAACATATACATCCGCCCACTCCTCAAAATCATCAGAATATCAGACCTCTGCTTCCACTCATACGCTGACGACACGCAACTATACTTTCGTATCACCGGACAAAAAGACCATCATCAGCAACTAGAAAAATGCCTCACCTTGATAGACGACTGGATGACCACTAGCTCCCTCAAACTCAACGAATCGAAAACAGAGCTTCTTATCCTACACGCAAATCAAAATTCCCGGACCAAGATCCCTTGGACACCACCCACCATCTTTGGACAGACCATCCCCCCAAGCACCAAGACAGAGAGTCTCGGAGTAATTTTTGACTCAGAAATGTCAATGGATGCACAAATAGGAGCAGTAGTCAGTGGTTCTCACCATCTGCTCCGCCTGCTCATCCCCTTCATTCCAAAAGAGGACAAAGCAGTGGTAGTTGGAACAGTCATTAATTCACGACTTGACTATGCAAACTCCCTTTACATAGGATAACACCAATATCAACTTGCACGCTTACAACTCATCCAAAACACGGCAGCAAGGCTGATAACAGGAAAAAAAACTGGGAATCCATCTCCCCTTCCCTGAGGAGCCTACATTGGCTAACCGTAAAGAATCGGATCACATTCAAGACCCTCTGCCTCACCCACAAATGCAAACATGGAGACGCTCCTTAATACCTAATTGAGAAAATAAAACACTATACACCAAATCGCAGTCTTCGATCATCTAACCAAAACCTCCTCATCATTCCCAAATCCCGCTACAAATCAAAGGGGGAATGGAGATTCGCTGTCCAAGGACCACGGCTATGGAACGCTCTACCGACCTACATCTGCATGGAAGAAAACCATCAGGCCTTCAGGAAAAAAACTCAAGACCTACCTCTTCTAAGAAGCCTGACAACAAAGCACAAATACAGTGCCTTGAGGCGATTCAGTTCACAATGTAGAGCTATACAAATTATTCATTCATTCATCCCAACATCCTGTTTCCCAAAAGAGATGTGGGGGTCTGCTGAGGGAGCTTATCGGAATCTGTCAGAAACCCCCTTTAGTATAAGAGGGTCTCCAGATAGCCACCCCTTAAGGTGAATGTAAATAGCAAAAATAAGGTAACACAATGTAAATCCAATATCAATTACGTCATCCAGCAATGCAATGTAGACCCTCATCAATCACAATAAGTGACGCCAATGATGTTGACCTGCCGCCTCAATAATCGCTGGTGGTTTTTATATATAAATAGTGATCTTGGGTGACTTCATTGACCTCTAGAAGTCAAGGAAGGCAGCAAAAAATAGAGTGTCCAGACAGAGGTGGAGGCAGACAGCATGTAAGAGAGTAGTTAGTGTTCAGGCAGAGGTAGAGGCCTGCAGCAAGCAAGAGGATAACAGGAGTGGGCATAGTCAGCAGGACACATAAGTAGAGTCAGGTAATACAGATCAGCAATGAGTAATGCAGAACAATAATATCAACAGGCCTAGACCCTGGATGTTCTGTAACAAAAGGCTATTTAATGAATAGACCCTACAGCAGTGCACCAGCTTTGGTATATTGCTCTGGACATTACTTGATGCAAAAGAAGGTGTGTACTCAGAGGTCCTCCCCCATTTAGATTTACACTTTCTAAATAATAAAACATGTGATGTTTTTGCATGATGAACCTTGGTGTTTCTAATTATTTTTAAACTCTATTAAAGCAGTTCTGCACTGACAAAATATATATATTTTTTTCTAAATCTTTAAAAACAATGTTATGTTACAGACCAGCCTCGTTTTGGATTTTAGGTGTTTACATGTTTAAAACAGTCTTTTTTGCTAGAAAATGACTTAGAACCCCCAAACATTAAATATTGTTTTTTTTCTAACACCCTAGAGAATAAAATGGCGGTAATTGCAATACTTTTTTTCACACCGTATTTGCGCAGCGGTCTTACAAGCGCACTTTTTTTTAAAAAAAGTCACTTTTTTGAATAAAAAAATAAGACAACAGTAAAATTAGCCCAAATTTTTTTTTGGATTGTGAAAGATAATGATACGTCGAGTAAATTGATACCCAACATGTCCTGCTTCAAAATTGCGGCCGCTCGTGTAATGGCGTCAAACTTTTACCCTCAAAAATCTCCATAGGCGACATTTAAAAAATTCAACAGGTTGCATTTTTTGAGTTACAGAGGAGGTCTATGGCTAGAATTATTGCTCTCGCTCTACCGATCGCGGCGATACATCGCATGTGTGGTTTTACTACCGTTTTCATATGTGGGTGCTGCTCACGTATGCGTTCGCTTCTGCGCGCGAGCTCGTCGGGACAGGGTGTTTTAAAAAATGATTTTTTGTTTTTTTCTTATTTATTTTACTTAATTTTATTATTTTTTACACTGTTTTAAAAAAAAAATGGATCACTTTTATTCCTATTACAAGGAAAGTAAACATCTCTTGTAATAGAAAAAAGCATGACAGGTCCTCTTAAATATGAGATCTGGGTCAAAAAGTCCTCAGATCTCATATTTGGATGTAAATGCAAAAAAGACGTATGGGCGGAAGTGACGTTTTGACGTCGCTTCCGCCCTTCTATGGTATAGAGATGAGTGGGGGCCATCTTAGCCTCACTCATCTCTATACACAGGCAGAGAAAGGACCTGATTGCCTCCGCCGCTGCCGACGGCTCCGGTAAGCGGCGGAAGGCACGGGAGAGCGGCAGGAGGGGGGGCACCTCTCCCGCCGCCGATAACGGTGATCTTGCGGCGAACCCGCCGCAGAGACCACCATTATCGGAAAGGGGACCGCTCACTGTGAAGAGGAATACCACGATTGTGGCAGCAGCTGCTGCCGTTACCGAGATATCCCTCTTCAAAAAAATGACGTATATATACGTCGGCAGAATGGCACGTACAGGCAGAATCACGTACCTGTACGTGCCATTCTTCAGGCGGTTGGGGGGTCCGATCGGACCCCCCTCCGCCGGCGGGGACGGTCGGGATGGCTTCAGAAGCGATGCGGGACGAGGTAACGGCCAGTCGTTTCTGGCCACCCCCTCCCGATCGCTCTGGCCAATGAGATGCTTCCGCTTCCTTCCCCTTCCTGTGTAATTGTAAACACAGGCAAGGGGAAGTGATGTCACGCTCCTCGTGTCGGTCTTTCTGACCGGGACGCCGAGCGGAGAAGACATCAGGTTAGTGCACCAACACTACACTGACACCAGGCACACATAGGCACATATTTCACCCCCCTGTCACCCCCTGATCACCCCCCAGATCACCCCCTGCCCCCCCAGTCACAGTGTCACTGATTGCAGTGATCATTTATTTTACTGATCACTGCATTTAGTGTCAGTGTGACTGCAATAACTGTCAGGGCAGTTAGTTTTAGGCCCCTTTAGGTCCAAGGTAGCCCCCTACCCCCCCCCCCCCCAATAAAGGTTTAACCCCTTGATTGCCCCCTAGGTAACCCTTTCACCCCCTTTTGCCAGTGTCACTAAGCGATCGTTTTTTTTGATCGCTCTATTAGTGTCACTGGTGCCGCTAGGTAGCCAGTTTTTTTTTTTAGGTAACCGCCAGGTTTATATAGGATTATAAATAGGTTTATAGGTCAGGTACCCCCATATTACAACCTAAATAAAGGTTTTAACCCCTTGATTGCCCCTAGAGTTAACTCTTTCACCAGTGATCACAGTATAAGTGTCACTGGTGACGCTGGTTAGCCAGTTAGTTATTTAGTTATTTAGGTTCCCCGTCAGGTTTTTATATATCGTCAGGTACCCCCATATATTACCTAATAAAGGTTTTAACCCCCTGATTGCCCCTAGTTAACCCTTTCACCAGTGATCACCGTATAACTGTTACGGGTGACGCTGGTTAGTTAGTTTGTTTTTTTATACTGTCAGGGCACCCGCCATTTATTACCCAACTATCGGTTTAACCCCCTGATCGCCCGGCGGGTGATATCAATTAGGTTTTAGGGTCAAATAAGGTCTGCGTCGCCCCAGGTTAGTGCCAGTACCGCAAACACCCACGCGCAAAGCATACACCTCCCTTAGTGGTATAGTATCTGAACAGATCAATATCTGATCTGATCAGATCTATACTAGCGTCCCAGCAGTTTAGGGTTCCAAAAAACGCATTGTTAGCGGGATCAGCCCAGATACCTGCTAGCACCTGCGTTTTCCCCCTCCGCCCAGCCCAGCCCAGCCCACCCAAGTGCAGTATCGATCGATCACTGTCACTTCCAAAACACTAAGCACACATAACTGCAGCGTTCGCAGAGTCAGGCCTGATCCCTGCGATCGCTAACAGTTTTTTTGGTAGCGTTTTGATTCAGTTGCCAGCAGCCTAGGAGCTTTTTTTCCTGTGAATCTCACTAGTGTACTACTAAATTTAGAGCCCAAAATGGCAAATCGCAAGTACACTAGTGAACAGGCCTACTTGTTTCTGAGTATGTCAGATAGTGAAGAGGAGGTCACTCATCTGTCACAATCAGGCTCAGAATACGATCCAGTAGACGACAGCGGCTCCATGACAGATAGCTCTGGCGACGAAGGTGTGGTCCCTGCTAAGGTCAGGCGTACCCGATCCCGATCTTCTGATGTTGTTGAGGTGCAGGAACCGCAGGTCTCTCGTATGGAGCAGAGAAGTACTAGCGCCGCTATTCCTTCTGGTGAACTGGCAAGCACCAGCGGCCTAGTACACCCTGGACGTAGTCAAACCAGCACTGCAGTAACACTTGGTGACGTGGCGAGTCCCATAAGTGCAGTTCAAGCTGGCGAGGTGGCAAGCACAAGTAGTGTCCCGCTGCCACCAAGAAGAAGACAAATGCAGGTCCGTCGATCACATAGTGTCCTTCCTGCAGAATTCGCCAATCCTGATTGGGTGCCCACCACTTCTGCAGAACCCGTACTTCCCCCATTCACTGGCCAACCCGGTATTCAGGTGGAAACAGCTGATTTTAAGCCATCCGATTTTTATTCGCTGTTTTTCACGGAAGATCTCTATAGATCTATTGTGGACCAAAGTAATATATACGCTGGTCAACACATCGCCGCTAATCCCCAAGTGCCTTCCCTTGCCAGAGATTGGAAACCAATTACGGTTTCCGAATTTAAGACCTTTCTGGGCCTTTCCCTCAACATGGGCATACACAAATTCCCGACTCTGAGGTCTTATTGGTCCACCTCACCGCACCACCATATGCCCGTGTTCTCTGCCTCCATGTCCAGGGCACGATACGAGATGATTTTGCGGTTCATGCACTTCAGTGACAATGAACTTTGTCGTCCTCGTGGAGACCCTGAATTTGATCGGCTCTACAAAATTCGGCCCCTCATAAACCACTTCAACCAATGTTTTGCAGCCTTGTTTACGCCCAATCAAGTTGTCTGCGTTGACGAGTCCCTGATTAAGTTTTCTGGCCGCTTGTCTTTCAAACAGTTCCTTCCCAGCAAGCGTGCCAGATACGGGGTCAAGCTCTACAAGCTCTGTGACAGGGCAACAGGCTATACGTGGAGCTTTTCGGTTTATGAGGGAAAAGATAGTCACGTAGAGCCGGAGAACTGTCCAGATTACATAGGGAGCGCTGGCAAGATAGTGTGGAACTTGGTGTCACCCTTATTCGGAAAGGGGTACCACTTGTACGTGGACAATTATTACACGAGCGTGCCACTGTTTAGTCACTTGTTTGATCATCAGATTGGAGCATGTGGCACCGTGCGACCTAATCGCCGGGGCTTTCCCCAGCGGCTTGTAGATTCCCCTCTTAGGCTGGGGGAGAGAGCCTGCTTCAAGTGTAATAATTTGCTCGCTGTGAAGTGGAGGGATAATAGGAATGTTTTCGTTCTTACCTCCCTTCATGCAGACACGACAGTCCAAATTCGTACGGCGGCTGGTGTTGTGACGAAACCCCTCTGTGTCCACGAATACAACCTTAATATGGGGGGGGTGGACCTCAACGACCAGTTGTTGGCGCCGTACCTAGTTGTCCGTAAGGCTAGACGCTGGTACAAAAAAGTGTCTATTTATTTATTCCAATTGGCTTTGCTGAATGCTCATGTGCTATACGGAGCTTCAGGCGGGACGTTACCCTTCCTTGAATTCCAGGGAGCGGTTGTCATGGAACTCCTGTATCCAGGCGGTTCCACACCTCAACATCCCCTACCAAATGCAGTAAGCCGGCTGCATGAGAGGCATTATCCTCATGTCCTCCAGAGTACCCCTACCCAACGAGCCCCCCAAAGAAGATGTCGTGTCTGTAGCAAGCGCGGATTTAGGCGTGACACCCGTTATTATTGTCCACTCTGTCCTGACAATCCTGGTCTCTGCGTTGGTGAATGCTTTGAACGCTACCACTCACTAGTGAGGTTTTAGCGTAGGGTACAGCATTTCACAGGCTAGGATACACTTTCACAGGGTCTCAAGAATGCCATCGCATTTTGAGACCCGACCGTTGCAGTTAAAATTATAGTTACAGGGTCTCAAGAATGCCATCGCATTTTGAGACCCGACCGTTACAGTTAAAATTATAGTTATAGTTTTAAAAAAAAAGTGTAAAAAATAAAAAAAAAAAAAAAAAGTACAAAAAAAAAAAAACCCCCAAAAAAATATAAAATAAAAAACCAAAAATAGTTGTCGTTTTATTGTTCTCTCTCTATTGTTGCTCTTTTTTACTCTATTCTATTCTGCAATGTTTTATTATGTTTTATCATGCTTGCTTTTCAGGTATGTTTTATTGTTAACCATTTTTTTGTTTTCAGGTGCGCCATTCAGTTGCAGCGCGGATTTATTTATCTTGACAGCAACAGCGTTTGCTCCCACGATACATAAAGCCGCGACTCCAACACTGTAGGAGGTGATTTCACCACCACAGTTAAAAAAAAGAGCATATATGCCGAAGCACGGGGGCAGCAGAGGGCGGAGGAGCGATTTTGCTCCTAATGCCACGTACATACGGTCGAAAAAAGTCCGACCATGTGTACGTGGCATAACTTTTTTGCGGGAGGATGCCCCCATGCTTCGGCATATATATATTTTAGGCACCGGTTGCGTTAACAAAATGTTTTATTTTTTACTATGTTTTTTTTTTGGTATTTGCTTTGCAGGTATGGTATGGTAAGGTCTTACTGTTATACTCTAATGTTACTTTGTTTTAATGTTAACCATTATTTGCTTAGCAGGTACGCCATTCAGTTGCAGCGTGGATTTATTTATCTTGACAGCAACAGCGTTTGCTCCCACGATACATAAAGCCGCGACTCCAACGCTGTAGGAGGTGATTTCACCACCACAGTTAAAAAAAAGAGCATATATGCCGAAGCATGGGGGCAGCAGAGGGCGGAGGAGCGATTTTGCTCCTAATGCCACGTACATACGGTCGAAAAAAGTCCGACCATGTGTACGTGGCATAACTTTTTTGCGGGAGGATGCCCCCATGCTTCGGCATATATATATTTTAGGCACCGGTTGCGTTAACAAAATGTTTTATTTTTTACTATGTTTTTTTTTTGGTATTTGCTTTGCAGGTATGGTATGGTAAGGTCTTACTGTTATACTGTAATGTTACTTTGTTTTAATGTTAACCATTATTTGCTTAGCAGGTACGCCATTCAGTTGCAGCGTGGATTTATTTATCTTGACAGCAACAGCGTTTGCTCCCACGATACATAAAGCCGCGACTCCAATGCTGTAGGAGGTGATTTCACCACCACAGTTAAAAAAAAGAGCATATATGCCGAAGCATGGGGGCAGCAGAGGGCGGAGGAGCGATTTTGCTCCTAATGCCACGTACATACGGTCGAAAAAAGTCCGACCATGTGTACGTGGCATAACTTTTTTTGCGGGAGGATGCCCCCATGCTTCGGCATATATAAATGGTGCATGTATGCCCATCATTAGAAGTGGGTGGATGAAGGGAGGTATTCTAATGGTGGGCATACCCACCGCGCCATTGGGAAATTGGGAAAGCATTTTATCACACCGATCTTGGTGTGGTCAGATGCTTTGAGGGCAGAGGAAAGATCTAGGGTCTAATAGACCCCAATTTTTTCAAAAAAAGAGTACCTGTCACTGCCTATTGCTATCATAGGGGATATTTACATTCCCTGCGATAACAATAAAAATGACAACTAAGAAAAAAAAAATGGAAGGAACAGTTTTAAAAATAAAATAAAAAAGCTAAAAAAAAAAGAAAAACTAAAAAAAAAAAAAAAAAAAGCACCCCTGCCCCCCCTTCTTTTGCGCAAAGGCGAACACAAGCGTTGGTCTGGCGTCATATGTAAACAGCAATTGCACCATGCATGTGAGGTATCACCGCGAAGGTCAGATCGAGGGCAGTAATTTTAGCAGTAGACCTCCTCCGTGAATCTAATGTGGTAACCTGTAAAGGCTTTTAAAGGCTTTTAAAAATGTATGTAGTTTGTCGCCACTGCGTGTTTGTGCGCAATTTTAAAGCATGTCGTGTTTGGTATCCATGTACTCGGCCTAAGATCATATTTTTTATTTCATCAAAAATTTGAGCAATATAGTGTGTTTAAGTGCATTAAAATAAAAAAAAGTGTATTTTTTCCACAAAAAATGCGTTTGAAAAATCGCTGCGCAAATACTGTGTGGAAAAAAAAAATGCAACACCCACCATTTTAATCTTTAGGGCCTTTGCTTTAACAATATATATAGTGTTTGGGGGTTCAACGTAATTTTCTTGCAAAAAAAAAATATGTTTTCATGTAAACAAAAAGTGTCAGAAAGGGCTTTATCTTCAAGTGGTTAGAAGAGTGGGTGACGTGTGACATAGGCTTCTAAATGTTGTGCATAAAATGCCAGGACAGTTCAAACCCCCCCCCAAATGACCCCATTTTGGAAAGTAGACACCCCAAGCTATTTGCTGAGAGCAATGTTGAGCCCATTAAATATTTTTTTTTTTGGTCCCAAGAGATTGAATAATGAAAAAAAAAAAAAAATAATATTTTTTTTTACAAAAACTTGTCACTAAATGATATATTGCTCAAACATGCCATGGGCATATGTGGAGATACACCCCAAAATACATTCTGTTGCTTCTCCTGAGTACGGGGATACCACATGTGTGGGACTTTTTGGGAGCCTAGCCGCGTACGGGACCCCAAAATCCAAGCACCGCTTTCAGGCTTTCTAAGGGTGTATTTTTTTTATTTCACTCCTCACTGCCAATCACAGTTTCGGAGGCCATGGAATGCCCAGATGGCACAAACCACCCCCAAATGACCCCATTTTGGAAAGTAGACACCCCAAGCTATTTGCTGAGAGGTATGGTGAGTATTTTGCAGATCTCGCTTTTTGTCACAATGTTTTGAAAATTGAAAAAAAAAAAAAAAAATTTTTTTTTCTTTACTTTCTTCATTTTCAAAAACACATGAGAGCTGTAAAATACTCACCATGCCTCTCAACAAATAGCTTGGGGTGTCTAATTTCCAAAATGGGGTCATTTGGGGGGGTTTTGTGCTATTTTGGCATTTTATGGCCTTCGAAACTGTGATAGGTAGTGAGGAGTGAAATCAAAAATTTGCACCCTTAGAAATCCTGAAGGCGGTGCTTGGGTTTCGGGGCCCCGTACGCGGCTAGGCTCCCAAAAAGTCCCACACATGTGGTATCCCCATACTCAGGAGAAGCAGCAAAATGTATTTTGGGGTGCAATTCCACATATAACCATGGCATGTGTGAGCAATATATCATTTAGTGACAACTTTTTGAATAAATTTTTTTTATTTTATTTTTTTGTCTTTATTCAATCACTTGGGACTAAAAAAAAAAATATTCAACGGGCTCAACATGCCTCTCAGCAAATAGCTTGGGGTGTCTACTTTCCAAAATGGGGTCATTTGGGGGGGTTTTGTGCCATCTTGGCATTTTATGGTCTTCAAAACTGTGATAGGTAGTGATAGGTAGTGAGGAGTGAAATCAAAAATTTATGCCCTTAGAAATCCTGAAAGCGGTGCTTGGTTTTCGGGGTCCCGTATGCGGATAGGCTCCCAAAAAGTCCCACACATGTGGTATCCCCGTACTCAGGAGAAGCAGCAGAATGTATTTTGGGGTGTAATTCCACATATGCCCATGGCATGTGTGGGCAATATATCATTTAGTGACAACTTTGGGCAAAAAAAAAAAAAAAAGTTTGTAATATTCCCGCAACTTGTGGCAAAATATAAAATATTCCATGTACTCAACATGCCTCTCAGCAAATAGCTTGGGGTGTCTAATTTCCAAAATGGGGTCATTTGGGGGGGTTTTGTGCAATTTTGGCATTTTATGGCCTTCGAAACTGTGATAGGTAGTGAGGAGTGAAATCAAAAATTTACACCCTTAGAAATGCTGAAGGTGGTGCTTGGGTTTCGGGGCCCCGTACGCGGCTAGGCTCCCAAAAAGTCCCACACATGTGGTATCCCCGTACTCAGGAGAAGTGGCAAAATGTATTTTGGGGTGCAATTCCACATATAACCATGGCATGTGTGAGCAATATATCATTTAGTGACAACTTTTTGAATAAATTTTTTTTTTTTTTTTTTTTTTTTGTCTTTATTCAATCACTTGGGACTAAAAAAAAAAATATTCAATGGGCTCAACATGCCTCTCAGCAAATAGCTTGGGGTGTCTACTTTCCAAAATGGGGTCATTTGGGGGGTTTTTTGTGCCATCTTGGCATTTTATGGCCTTCAAAACTGTGATAGGTAGTGATAGGTAGTGAGGAGTGAAATCAAAAATTTATGCCCTTAGAAATCCTGAAGGCGGTGCTTGGTTTTCGGGGTCCCGTATGCGGATAGGCTCCCAAAAAGTCCCACACATGTGGTATCCCCGTACTCAGGAGAAGCAGCAGAATGTATTTTGGGGTGTAATTCCACATATGCCCATGGCATGTGTGGGCAATATATCATTTAGTGACAACTTTGGGCAAAAAAAAAAAAAAGTTTGTAATATTCCCTCAACTTGTGGCAAAATATAAAATATTCCATGTACTCAACATGCCTCTCAGCAAATAGCTTGGGGTGTCTACTTTCCAAAATGGGGTCATTTGGGGGGGTTTTGTGCTATTTTGGCATTTTATGGCCTTCAAAACTGTGATAGGTAGTGAGGAGTGAAATCAAAAATTTGCACCCTTAGAAACCCTGAAGGCGTTGATTGGGTTTCGGGGGCCCCGTGCGCGGCTAGGCTCCCAAAAAGTCCCACACATGTGGTATCCCCATACTCGGGAGAAGCAGCAAAATGTATTTTGGGGTGCATCTCCACATATAACCATGGCATGTGTGAGCAATATATCATTTAGTGACAACTTTATGAAAAAAAATTTTTTTTTTTTTTTTTTTTTTTTGTCTTTATTCAATCCCTTGGGACTAAAAAAAAAAATATTCAATGGGCTCAACATGCCTCTCAGCAAATAGCTTGGGGTGTCTACTTTCCAAAATGGGGTCATTTGGGGGGGTTTTGTACTTCCCTGCCATTTTAGCACCTCAAGAAATGAGATAGGCAGTCATAAATTAAAAGCGGTGTAAATTCCAGAAAATGTACTCTAGTTTGTAGACGCTATAACTTTTGCGCAAACCAATAAATATACGCTTATTGGCATTTTTTTTTTTACTAATGACATGTGGCTGAATACATTTTGGCCCAAATGTTTGACTAAAATTGAGTTTATTGGATTTTTCTTATAACAAAAAGTAGAAAATATCTTTTTTTTTCAAAATTTGCGGTCTTTTTCCGTTTATAGCGCAAAAAATAAAAATCACAGAGGCAATCAAATACCATCAAAAGAAAGCTCTATTTGTGGGAAGAAAAGGACGCAAATTTCGTTTGGTTACAACATTGCATGACCGCGCAATTACCAGTTAAAGCAGTGCAGTGCGAAATTGAAAAAAGACCTCTGGTCCTTTGGCTGCCAAATGGTCCGGGGCTGAAGTGGTTAAACTACACAAGATCGGATTTTCCGACAACAAATGTTCGATGGGAGCTTGTTGTCGGAAATTCACGTACCGTGTGTAGGCTCCATCGGACATTTTCCGTCGGAATTTCCGACAAACAAAATTTGAGATCTGGATCTCAAATTTTCCGACAACAAAATCCGTTCTCGTAAATTCCGATCGTGTGTACACACAATTCCGACGCACAAAGTTCCACGCATGCTCTGAATCAATTATGAGACGGAAGCGCTCAGTCTGGTAAAACTAGCGTTCGTAATGGAGATAGCACATTCATCACCCTACACATTTTTAAATCTTTTAAATGCAGCGCATTCTGTTCTTCTTTATAATGCTAGAATAATGAAGTTGTTTTGCTGCTGATATTCACACAGAGTTCTGACAACCTGATTTCTTTATTATTTCTCGTGATCTCATGAATAATATTTTTTTTTTTTTTTCGTCAGATCTCCATAATAATGTTTAGAATTTTTGTTTTTGTGTTTTGTTCATAGTGTTTTTTTTTTATCCAGATTTTTTTTTTTTTTTTTTTAGTGATCTCCATAATTTTTTCTTTCATTTTCTGTCAAGTTACCACATCACCATTCTTATCTTGTATTTTTTAACCTCAAGGAGGTTGGTTGGTGTTGGTGTCCCTTGTTAATTTGACATTGTATTTTTGAAATGTACCTGCCTACTCACAAACAAACTATTCTTTTTGAAGTAAAACACATAGGCAAGTATTTGTGAAAAATAAATAGCCATTTATTATGGGTCATAACAAAATAAAGAGGAAGGCAACGCTGGAGAAACTGGTGAAATTTGCAAAGCCTTTGTACCCCAGGGCACACATCAATTATTTTACAGTCAAAATTGGTGGCCTGAGGAGTCCTTATAATAGTGAGCACAATCCGGTCCAGGACTACAAGAGATCAGGAACAGCAGCAGATGACATATCTGTCCCCAGGCTGTGGTCTTACAACAGCCTGCGTCTTTTGTCAGACCAGACTGAACCCAGGCCATCACTCTCTTGTCTTCCTTCCACGCTTGCTTCCAGGCTGTGGCTCTGGTGTTGGAGTTGTGGCAGGAGGTGGAGGAGGAGGAGGAGGACCATGGTTGAACTCACAAACGTGGCTTTGGCTTGTGAGTTTGCCCCTCAACCCCTTATTTAGGGCTTGTAACATAACTTCCTCACATAAGAGGCGTTGGCCCTCCTCCATTTCCTGCATTTTGCAGGCTGCCATGTAGGCATAGTCCTCTTGATTATTGGGGGGGGGGGGGGGTTCTGAGGGCCGCAGTAGCCTTCCGAAATAGGCCAAGTGCTGCCTCCTCCAGGTTACTCCTCTTCCTGGGACTTTTTTTTGGAAGGCGGAGGGGAGGGACCTGGGATTCAGGCAGGCTACTGTACCCGGCCACCTCCTGGCTGCCACTTACCCCCGCCACCTCCTGGCTGCCACTTTCCACAGCCTCCTCCTGGCTGAGACTTTCCTGTGTATGAAAAAGGGACATAGTTTTAGTTTTTGGTTCATCAATCACACACAATTTTCAGCTCATGACTATTGCAAATTTAATGTTAATAAATAGAAAAGACTATCATTCTGACCCCAGCATTTTTTATTCTTGTCCCAATCATTTGTGGCCACTACTGTCTATTGATATGTAAAACACTTTGTAAAATCAGAAATTACTGATCAATAATAACATCTAGTTAACATCATTAATTTTTTGACTAGAAATATGTTGAACAATGCTATACCTGGCTCAAGCTGGGCTCCTCCACTTCTTTCTGGCTGGAAGGCCCAGGTTGGACTTCGGAAGCCTCAGCTGGGGTGGAAGGAAGCCTTGAAGGAAGATTGGAGAGTGCTGGCCAGGGTTCAGTCTGACCTGCCAGAAAATGCAGTCTGTCATAGTACCACAGCCTGGGTACATAAATGTCATCTGCTGCAGCTCCTGATCTCTAGGAATCCTGGACCTTCTTGCGCTCCCTATTATAAGTGCTCCTCATGCCACCAATTGTGGCCTTCAAATAGTTGATGTTTGCCGTGGGGATCTGCGGCTTCACAAATTCCAACAATTGATCCAGCGCTGCCTGCCTCTTTGGTTTATTGTTATAAAAGGGGTGGTTTACCTGCCACAGACAGGGTAACTCCCTGTACATATCAATGAATATGGGGATAAAGTCCTCATCATTGAATAGATCCATTTTCTCTGCAAGACACAACCCTAATGTCAGGCGAATTTTTCCTAATCTCAACCCAATATAGGCCTCAATCTATAAGCAGTATAGGCCACTGATGCACCAAGTTAAAATTGTACCTTGGTTCTAATGATCGGCGCTTCCAATACTCCTTCCTCGTATGTACGACGCATGTGTGTTACACTTTATATAAACTGCGCATGCGTGAAACTCCGCCCACCCCTGATGTTCTTTCTAGTCTATTCCCTGCCCCTTGTCTTTTGTGCAGTGGGAGAGCACATGGCGAAGAAAGTGCAAGTGTATGTAGAGGAGAGCAGCAACGAGGAGGATGACGAAAGGCCGGAGCCACAAACGTCCTGATCCCGGAGGAGATTTAAGGCCTCAAATATGTCCTTTATAGAGATGGTGGAGATGGTGGACATCTTGAAGAGGGCCGACTATGATGGGAAGCATGGACCTTACCCAAACCCAAATGTGAGAAAGGCCAAGATCATGACTAAAGTTGTGAAAAGTCTGCAGAAGAATTTTGGGGTACGGCGATCGAAGGATCAACTGAGGAAACGATGGTCAGACCTCAAATTGAGGGAGCAGGATCAGTACAGAAGAATCAAGAGAGTGCTGCAAAAAAGTAAGTTTTTGTCGTGTGTTCCTATTATTACTTTTGTGCTGCTCCATGTGCTTTTCTTTACTGTTGTACAGTTTAAAATGGCAAGTTTCAGGTTCGTGGGCACAGTAATCGTTCGTAGTAAACATCGTTCGTTCGCCCACTAATACAATGTTTTTGGCAGATGCAGGTTAACTACATTTGTTCATGCCTATTTGTATTAAAATAAGTTTAGTACATTGTTGTCTAGATGGGTTTGTAACTAGAATGAAATGCAAACTTGATTCAGTGTAAGGAGAGGACACTCAGCAGCTGTTTACACATCTGGATGCAGGAGCACTAGTGTGGGACACCAGAACACACTTTTTAGGGTGTCCCACACAGGTGCTCCAGTGGATACTAGGGGTGTCTCCATGTGTGAAAATTGTACAAAAAAGGTAAGTATTCCAGCTTTATAAAGGGAAATAATGTCTTCAGCTTGGAACTCTGCCAAAAAATACAATTGTACAACACTTCCAAGCAATGTTTCATATTACTATTTCTCGCATCAAATATCTGTGTGCTAAGTATACCTTTTTTTTTTTATTCACATAGGGGAGAAAAGACTCGGGACGTCTGAGGTCACCAGGGACCCCCAACCTCCTAAAGAAGGGGAAATCCCCACACCACAACCAGAAGATGTGGAGGAAGGAGAGGTTTATGAAGTGGGCGAAATAGTGACCACAACAGGTGAGTGTCTGAGACCACAGCTTCAGGTAATAGATGGATGCCTGCATATTTATAATACATGGTGTTTTTTTTTTATTTTAGGTGATGTGGATGTTGTGGAAGAAGAATCTCATTTCACAAGTGCAAGTGCACAGATCCTCACCTGGGAGATCATAGTGTGCAATCGTGATTTACAGAAGATCAAGGAAGACATCAATGATGTGGAAAAAAAGGCTCAAAAACATCATTGATGTTTTAGGCAGAATCTAAAACACCCCAAAATTCTTCTAGTTTGTTTGTATTTTTTTATTTTCACACATTTTTAAAAATTTTTTAGAAAGCCAAATTTTGAAGATGCACACAGTGTGTCAACATGTGCTATCTGCCATCACGGGATATCAAGGTACGCGTTTTGGGGTGCAACCCCTTCCTCGCAACTAAAGTAGATGAGAGGAAGGGGTTGCACCCCCAAAACACGTCCATTGATCCCCCATGATGGGAGCTAGCACATGTTGACATTAGGCATGGGATCAGGAGGGAAATCCCCATTTTGACTCTCAATTTGTGTGCATCTTCAAAATTTGGCTTTCACAGGGGTGACATGACCCTATTTGATGAAGGCAATATCAACACAGTTTGGACATACTAATGTCTGATATTGCCTTCACTTTGTCAAAGTTGAACTTTGTAAGTTCCTGAGTTGTGTATTGTTTTATGGTTTTAAACATGCCTGTTTTAACACAAAAAAAGGCTATTTGTACTGTCAAAAAAAAAAATGTTATTACTAAAATATGTTGGTTTGTTCAAAAACCCTTTTCTAACGTACATGTGAATGTGCAAAGAGTAAAAAGTTTTCTACTCAACAATGTGTGGCTTCTTCTTTCAATGCTCAATATCATTTTTTGGACTAAGTTGGTGTTTACACTGAAATGGGGGTTATTTACTAAAGGCAAATCCACTTTGCACTACAAGTGCACTTTCAGTGCAGTTTCAATTGCAGTTTCATGTGCACTTTTGCAGTGCACTTGGAGTGCAAAGTGGATTTTCCTTTAGTAAATAACTCCCACAGTGCTTTATAATTTGCCACAATCAGGCCATTTTCGTGACTCACCAAAATTCATTCATGGTGCTGAAAATGATGTATATTTTTATCAGTAATGCATTACATACATTAACAACAAAACAAGGTGTGTGTGTAGCAGACCCACAACATAATAATATTTAGCCGAAGAAGAGATTGTTACCTCATGTATCAAATAAATGACATTTGCACTATTGAAGAAAATGGCCAAAAAGAAAAGCCCATTGGAGAACCTAGGAGACAGCTAAAAGAAACACAAGCAGTAAATCAAAGGAAATCTTATTTCAGTTTAACTAAAATATTTATTTTTAAAATGTTTCCATATCAATGGCCCCCCTACCCGCAAAGTACTCAACATACATCTGTCTTACTTTGCGGGCGCTTTGGGGGGAGGGGCAAGCCAGTATGGCCTTCAAGCGCTGTCAGGGTTTCTTGTTGAAGTCTGGCCTGAGGCCCAACTGAGGCAACATAGTACATTGAATTTCTCCTTAAATAGTTGTGGAGAATGCAGCATGCAAGGATTATATGGTTAAGTTTATATTCTGCCATGTTGATTGCCTTAAGGAATAGGCAGAACCAGCTAGCCATTATCCCACCACTCTTCTGGCTCTGGCCAGCCGGTAGTTAAAAACACTCTGGTCCGGGATGAGGGTCCTCATGGCTTCAAAGCGGTCGGCTGGTCAGAACGAACTAACAGAAAGCACTGAAAAACAGAAAGGCCTGAGAAGAGCGAGCTGAAAAATCAGAAACGAGCGGACAAGAACGCACTGAAAATCAAATACGTACTATAAAATACGAACACATAGGCAAGTATTTGTGAGAAATAAATAGCCATTTATTATGGGTCATAACAAAAGAAAGAGGAAGGCAATGCTGGAGAAACTGGTGAAATTTGCAAAGCCTTTGTACCCCAGGGCAGTCATCAATTATTTTACAGTCAATATTGGTGGCCTGAGAAGTCCTTATAATAGTGAGCACAATCCGGTCCAGGACTACAAGAGATCAGGAACAGCAGCAGATGACATATCTGTCCCCAGGCTGTGGTCTTACAACAGCCTGCGTCTTTTGTCAGACCAGACTGAACCCAGGCCATCACTCTCTTGTCTTCCTTCCACGCTTGCTTCCAGGCTGTGGCTCTGGTGTTGGAGTTGTGGCAGGAGGTGGAGGAGGAGGACCATGGTTGAACTCACAAACGTGGCTTTGGCTTGTGAGTTTTCCCCTCAATCCCTTATTTAGGGCTTGTAACATAACTTCCTCACATAAGAGGCGTTGGCCCTCCTCCATGTCCTACATTTTGCAGGCTGCCATGTAGGCATAGTCTTCTTGATTATTGGGGGGGTTCTGAGGGCCGCAGTAGCCTTCCAAAATAGGCCAAGTGCTGCCTCCTCCAGGTTACTCCTCTGCCTGGGACTTTTTTTTGGAAGGTGGAGGGGAGGGACCTGGGATTCAGGCAGGCTACTGGGCCCGGCCACCTCCTGGCTGCCACTTTCCACAGCCTCCTCATGGCTGAGACTTTCCTGTGTATGAAAAAGGGACATAGTTTTAGTTTTTGGTTCATCAATCACACACAATTTTCAGCTCATGACTATTGCAAATTGAATGTTAATAAATAGAAAAGACTATCATTTTGACCCCAGCATTTTTTATTGTTGTCCCAATCATTTGTGGCCACTACTGTCTATTGATATGTAAAACACTTTGTAAAATCAGAAAATTACTGATCAATAATAATATATAGTAAACATCATTAATTATTTGACTAGAAATATGTTAAACAATGCTATACCTGGCTCAAGCTGGGCTCCTCCACTTCTTTCTGGGTGGAAGGCCCAGGTTGGATGTTGGAAGCCTCAGCTGAGGTGGAAGGAAGCCTTGAAGGAAGATTGGAGAGTGCTGGCCTGTGTTCAGTCTGTCCTGCCAGAAAATGAAGTCTGTCATAGTACCACAGTCTGGGGAAATAAATGTCATCTGCTGTTGCTCCTGATCTCATAGAATCCTGGACTTTCTTGCGTTCCCTATTATAAGTGCTCCTCATGCCACCAATTAGGGCCTTCAAAAAGGGGATGTCTGCCGTGGGGATCTGCGGCTTCACTAATTCCAACAATTGATCCAGCGCTACCTACCTCTGTTTTATTGTTATAAAAGGGGTGGTTTACCTGCCACAGACAGGGCAGCTCCCTGTACATATCAAGGAATATGGGGATAAAGTCCTCATCATTGAATAGATCCATTTTCTCTGCAAGACACAACACAAGACAAACCCTAATGTCAGGCTAAACTCTCCTAATCTTGTCCCAATATAGGCCTCAATCTATAAGCAGTATAGGCCACTGATGCACCAAGTTAAAATTGTACCTTGGTTCTAATGATCGGCGCTTCCGATACTCCTTCCTCGTATGTACGACGCATGTGTGTTACACTTTATATACACTGCGCATGCGTGAAACTCCGTCCACCCCTGATGTTCTTTCTAGTCTATTCCCTGCCCCTTGTCTTTTGTGCAGTGGGAGAGCACATGGCGAAGAAAGTGCAAGTGTATGTAGAGGAGAGCAGCAACGAGGAGGACGACGAAAGGCCGGAGCCACAAACTTCCTGATCCAGGAGATTTAAGGCCTCTAATATGTCCTTTATAGAGATGGTGGAGATGGTGGACATCTTGAAGAGGGCCGACTATGATGGGAAGCTTGGACCTTACCCAAACCCAAATGTTAGAAAGGCCAAGATCGTGACTAAAGTTGTGAAAAGTCTACAGAAGAATTTTGGGGTACGGCAATCCAAGGATCAACTGAGGAAACGATGGTCAGACCTCAAATTGAGGGAGCAGGATCAGTACAGAAGAATCAAGAGTGCTGCAAAAAAGTAAGTATCTTGTTGTGTGGTCCTATTATTATTATTACGTTTGTGCTGCTCCATGTGCTTTTCTTTACTGTTGTACAGTTTAAAATGGCAAGTTTCAGGTTCGTGGGCAATGTTATCATTCGTAGTAAACATTATTTGCCCACTAATACAATGTTTTTGTCAGATGCAGGTTAACTACATTTGTTCATGCCTATTTGTATTACAATAAGTTTATTGCGTTGTTATCTAGATGGGTTTGTAACTAGAATGAAATGCAAACTTGATTCAGTGTAAAGAAAGGACATTCAGCAGCTGTCGACACATCTGGACGCAGGAGCACTAGTGTGGGACACCAGAACACCCTTTTTAGGGTGTCCCACACAGGCACTCCAGTGGATACTAGGGGTGTCTCCATGGGGGGAAAATGTACAAAAAAGGTAAGTATTCCAGCTGTAGAAAGTGAAAAACAAATGATGTCTTTAGCTTGGAACTCTGCTAAAAAATACAATTGTACAACACTTCCAAGCAATGTTTCATATTACTATTTCTCGCATCAAAGATCTGTGTGCTAAGTATACTTTTTTTTTATTCACATAGGGGAGAAAAGACTCGGGACGTCTGAGGTCACCAGGGACCCCCAGCCTCCTAAAGAAAAGGAAATCCCCACATCACAACCAGAAGATGTGGAGGAAGGAGAGGTTTATGAAGTGGGCGAAATAGTGACCACAACAGGTGAGTGTCTGAGACCACAGCTTCAGGTAATAGATGGATGCCTGCATATTTCTAATACATGGTGTTTTTTTTTATTTTAGGTGATGTGGATGTTGTGGAAGAAGAATCTCATTTCACAAGTGCAAGTGCACAGATCCTCACCGGGGAGATCATAGTGTGCAATCGTGATTTACAGAAGATCAAGGAAGGAAGACATCAATGATGTGGAAAAAAAGGCTCAAAAACATCATTGATGTTTTAGGCAGAATCTAAAAACACCCCAAAATTCTTCTAGTTTGTTTGTATTTTTTTTATTTTCACACATTTTAAATATTTTTTAGAAAGCCAAATTTTGAAGATGCACACAGTGTGTCAACATGTGCTATCTGCCATCACGGGATATCAAGGTACGTGTTTTGGGGGTGCAACCCCTTCCTCGCAACTAAAGTAGATGAAAGGAAGGGGTTCCACCCCCAAAACACGTCCATTGATCCCCCATGATGGGAGCTAGCACATGTTGACCTTAGGCATGGGATCAGGAGGGAAATCTCCATTTTGAGTCTCAATTTGTGTGCATCTTCAAAATTTGGCATTCACAGGGGGGACATGACCCTATTTGATGAAGGCAATATCAACACAGTTTGGGCATACTAATGTCTGATATTGCCTTCACTTTGTCAAAGTTGAACTTTGTAAGTTCCTGAGTTGTGTATTGTTTTATGGTTTTAAACATGCCTGTTTTAACACAAAAAAGGCTATTTGTACTGTCAAAAAGAAAAATGTTATTACTAAAATATGTTGGTTTGTTCAAAAACCCTTTTCTAACGTACATGTGAATGTGCAAAGAGTAAAAAGTTTTCTACTCAACAAATGTGTGGCTTCTTCTTTCAATGCTCAATATAATTTTTTGGACTAATTTGCTGTTTACACTGAAATGGGGGTTATTTACTAAAGGCAAATCCACTTTGCACTACAAGTGCACTTTCAGTGCAGTTTCAATTGCAGTTTCATGTGCACTTTTGCAGTGCACTTGGAGTGCAAAGTGGATTTTCCTTTAGTAAATAACTCCCACAGTGCTTTATAATTTGCCACAATCAGGCCATTTTCGTGACTCACCAAAATTCATTCATGGTGCTGAAAATGATGAATATTTTTATCAGTAATGTATTAAATACATTAACAACAAAAACAAGGTGTGTGTGTAGCAGACCCACAACATAATAATATTTAGCCGAAGAAGAGATTGTTACCTCATGTATCAAATAAATGACATTTGCACTATTGAAAAAAATGGCCAGAAAGAAAAGCCCATTGCAGAACCTAGGAGACAGCTAAAAGAAACACAAGCAGTAAATCAAAGGAAATCTTATTTCAGTTTAACTAAAATATTTATTTTTTTATTTTTAAAATGTTTCCATATCAATGGCCCCCCTACCCGCAAAGTACTCAACATACTTCTGTCTTACTTTGCGGGCGCTTTGGGGGGAGGGGCAAGCCAGTATGGCCTTCAAGCGCTGTCAGGGTTTCTTGTTGAAGTCTGGCCTGAGGCCCAACTGAAGCAACAAAGTACATTGAATTTCTCCTTAAATAGTTGTGGAGAATGCAGCATGCAAGGATTATATGGTTAAGTTTATATTCTGCCATGTTGATTGCCTTAAGGAATAGGCAGAACCGGCTGGCCATTATCCCAAAATCGTTCTCCCACTCTTCTGGCTCTGGCCAGCCGGTAGTTAAAAACACTCTGGTCCGGGGTGAGGGTCCTCATGGCTTCAAAGCGGTCGGCTGGTCAGAATGAACTAACAGAAAGCACTGAAAAACAAAAAGGCCTGAGAAGAGAGAGCTGAAAATCAGAAACGAGCGGACAAGAACACACTAAACATCATATACGTAATATAAAATACGCACTGAAAAACAAATGTGAACTGACTACATGCACCAGATACAAACCCACAAGCACAAACTGAAGGCTGAAAAGCACGAATCGTCTCTCACCAAACTTCTACTAACAGGAGATTAGCAGAAGGAGCCCAAAGGGTGCGCACTTGGTATCGAACTTCCCTTTTCTAGTGCCGTCATACGCGTTGTACGTCACCGCATTCTTGACGTTTGGAACTTCCGACAAGTATTGTGTGACCGTGTGTATGCCAAAACAAGTTTGAGCCAACATCCGTCAGAACAAAACATGGATTTTGTTGTCACAATGTGCGATCGTGTGTACGTGGCATTAGGTTTTACATTCAGTCTCAAATTGGATCCATGTTAGATCTCTGGGTAGGCAGCTATAAAGAGACATGCATTTGTTCACATCATTTTACTTCCGATCTGCCATGTTAAGAATTGGAAAAATGGAAAAGGCACAAACCTTTTCCATTTTTTTTTTTCAGACCTAGACAAACTTGGAGGTATTTGGTTGTAAAGGGAAGCACATTCGTTTACATCAGCCTGTCCATAGATCCGAGCTTCCTCACAGATCTGCCTGAAAAACTGACAGGCAAATCAGATCGAAATGTTCATCTGAAATTTAGTTAAAGTGGTTGTTAAGGTTCAAGGTTTTTTACCTTCATGCATGAAGGTAAAAATGCTTCTGTGTGCAGCAGGCCCCCTCTTAAGCCCCATACACATGGTCGGATTTTCCCATGGATTCTGTCCTATCGGACAATGTTGTCGTAAAATCCGACCGTGTGTAGGCACCATCGGACAGTGTACGTCGGATTGTCCGACGGACAAAGTCCTATCTCCTGCTGGATAGATTTTTCGACAACAAAGTCCGATCACACCAAATCCGATCGTGTGTATCGAATTCCGACGGACAAAGTGCTACGCATGCTCAGATCACATTACAAGACCAAAGCTATTGGCTACTAGCCTTTACGTAGTCCCGTCGTAGGCAACAAACGTCACCACGTGCAGAATGATCGGATTTTTCGACAACTTTGTCCGACCGTGTGTGCGCAACACCAACATCGGACAAAGTACGACGGACATGATCCGACGGACCTGGTCCTCGGATAATCCGTGCGTGTGTATGGGGCTTAATACTTATCTGAGTCCCATCTCGATCCAGCGACATGCACAAGAGCAGCGGCTCTCCCGGGTCTTTTCCTCCTCATTGGCTTAGACAGCAGCGGGAACAAATGGCTCTTACTACTGTCAATCACATTCAGTGAGCCAATAAGGGGAGAGCAGGGACAGGGCTGAGCCATGCTCCGTGTGAATGGAAACACATAGCAGTGACTTGGAAGTGAGCCTGCTCAGATGCCCCCAAAGCAAGCTGCATGCTATGGGGGCACTTGCCAGGAGGGAGGGGCCAGGAGTGCCAGCGCAGGATCCCAGAAGTAGAGAATCAGGGCTGCTCTGTGCAAAATTACTGCAAAGAGCAGGTAAGTATGACATGTTTGTTATTAAAAAAAAAAAGCTGCCTTTAATATCACTTTAGGT
Source organism: Lithobates sylvaticus (assembly GCA_028564925.1). NCBI lineage: Eukaryota > Metazoa > Chordata > Amphibia > Anura > Ranidae > Lithobates > Lithobates sylvaticus. The sequence continues at coordinate 537,256,136 of CM053026.1, forward strand.
GATCTCCAGATCTTACAGAATGGAATATGTTGGCTCGGCATTGCTTTCTTAGGGTACATTTAAGCCAGCAGTTCACAATCCATACATGAGTATGTACAGGCATACCCCAAGTTTAAGTGCACAATGGGGATTATTTACTAAAGCTGAAAAGCGCAAAATCAGGCTCACTTCTGCATAGAAAGCTATGAGCTTCCAGGTTGTATTACCAAAGCTTAATTGAACAGGCTGGGGTTAGAAGCTCATTGGTATCTATGCAGAAGTGAGCCTGATTTTGCACTTTCCAGCTTTAGTAAATAAACCCCATTGTGTACTTAAAACTGGGGTATGCCTGTATACCACTTGCAGCTAGAGTTTTTCTCACTCAGTTTCACTAAGACCTTAGAAGAGATTTATGAAATTAAAATAAAAAAAATCTGGTTTATGTATAATTATGATTATGCATTCTAGAATAAAATTAACATTGCATTTTGAATTTAAAATCACAACATAATTACCATTTAAGATTACACACTGCTGAGAAGTGTTTACAATATGATTTGTCCAATGTAGATTAGCATTCATTTTAGAATAAAGAGGAACATGCCTAAACTCCCAATCTGATGTTGACACACATACAACTAAAAAAAATTCATGTTTCTAATAAAGTCTATGTTATCAAATTAGGTTTAATCTTATATTTTTTACAATTCTTTACTGCAAATGTATCATTTTAAACATATACAGTACATGAACAGTTATAACTAGTTTTAGAATACAAGAACAGTTTGAGCCACTCCTTATATGCCTTGCGTCACCTTTTTTTACTGCACAAACTATTTGGATAGCAAAGTGAGCAGTGATATCAAGACAGCATCACCCATTAGAGCCACTCCTTATATGCCTTGCGTCACCTTTTTTACTGCACAAACTATTTGGATAGCAAAGCGAGCAGTGATATCAAGACAGCATCACCCATTAGGGAAGGAATCTGTATCATTTTAGTAATTTTGCCCCTGGGTGAGGTGGTGAGGTGTCACCAATGGCTTAGAGTGCCTTGAAAAAGTATTTATACCCCTTGACATTTTCCACATTTTGTCATGTTACAACCAAAAATGTAAATGTATTTTATTGGGATGTTATGTGATAGACCAACACAAAGTGGCACATCATTGTGAAGTTGAAGGAAAATTATAAATCATTTTCAAATTTTTTTTACAAATAAATATGTGAAAAGTGTGGGGTGCATTTGTATTCAGCCCTCCTGAGTCAATACTTTGTAGAACCACCTTTTGCTGCAATTACAGCTGCAAGTCTTTTTGGGTATATCTCTACCAGCTTTGCACATCTAGAGAGTGACATTTTTGGCCATTCTTCTTTGAAAAATAGCTCAAGCTCTGTCAGCTTGAATGGAGAGCATCTGTGTACAGCAATTTTTGAAGTCACAGAGTCTCAATTAGATTTAGATCTGAAGTTTGACTGGGCCATTCTAACACATGAATATGCTTTGATCTAAACCATTCCATTGTAGCTTTGGCTGTATGCTTAGGGTTGTTGTCCTGCTGGAAGGTGAACCTCCGCCCCAGTCTCAAGTCTTTTGCAGACTCTAACAGGTTTTGTTCTAAGATTGCCCTGTATTTGGCTTCATCCATATTCCCATCAACACTGACCAGCTTCTCTGTCCCTGCTGAGGAAAAGCATCCACACAACATGATGCTGCCACCATCATGTTTCATGGTGGGCATGGTGTGCTCAGGGTAATGTGCAGTGTTAGTTTTCCACCACACATAGCGTTTTGCTTTTAGACCCAAAAGTTCAATTTTGGTCTCATCTGACCAGAGCACCTTCTTCCACATGTTTGCTGTGTCCCCCACATGGCTTCTGGCAAACTGTAAATGGGACTTCTTATGGCTTTCTTTAAACAAGGGTTTTATTCTTGCCACTCTTACATAAAGGCCAGCTTTGTGAATTGCGTGACTAATAGTTGTCCTGTGGACAGATTCTCCCACCTGTGCTGTGGATCTCTGCAGCTCCTCCAGAGTTACCATGAGCCTCTTGGCTGCTTCTATGATTAATGCTCTCCTTGCCCAGCCTGTCACTTTAGGTGGATGGCCATGTGTTGGTAGGTTTGCAGTTGTGCCATTCTCTTTCAATTTTTAAATGATGGATTAAACAGTGCTCCGTGAGATGTTCAAAGTGTGGGAAATGAAAATCAACAACACCCACATTGCAGAGGAACACTGTCCTAAAGAAGTCACTGACTTATGGTTCTTGCTCACCACTATCATCAGTGTATTGCAGAATTTTTAAAATGTTTTACTCATTTACCATACCGTCTTTAAATGGCATTGGTAGCCATCACCAATTAATTCCTCTAATGTTTTCTAATAGTTGCAAACAAACCTCTAGACTGTAGTGCTTGCTGGTGCCATTGCTTGACACAGTCACCATGATCATCATTTTATGTCTTTTCTCAGTGATAAGTTTCTGGTTTTGTGATTCAAAAAACCTTGAACTTTTTTTTGCCACAAAGTAAAAAGTCTTGCATGAGTAAGAAGCTATAGTTATAACAAAATATTAATACAACTGTTGCATATTGCACATATAAGGCAGGGTCTTGAACGTAAGCTTAAATGAAATGCCTAGAGGTTTACTACGGTACATATTTTATTTATCTTCAGTTTATGTAATGTAATGTAATATTGATATTTTGGATTATTTTGAGCTATCGTGTGGGGCTGTTGGTTCCTATTCATGTGTTTTTCAAGGACTGCTTTGCACCTCTGTTGTAAATCTCCTGTTGTTTACAGAGTTCAGTAGGTCAAGTTTAAATTTACACACAGAAATGCATATGAGAAGTGACACAACCTTTATCATACTGCTTCATCCAAAGCTTCAGTCAGACATAGCAAGCCTCCAGGCAGACAGTATCTGTTGTGCTGACTCTTTAGATAACATATAAAGCTCTAAGAAATAAAATAAAGCTGACACAGAATTATATTGTCCCTTTAACCGCTTCCCGACCGCCTCCTGTAGATATACGTCAACAGAATGGCACGGGCAGGCAAAAGCACGTACCTGTACGTCCCCTTTAATTTGCCTGCCCGGGGGGCATGCGCGCGCCGCCAGCGGCGCGCGCGTGACCCGGTCGGGAGCTCCGTGACCACGGCCGCGGGACCAGCGGACCCGATCGCCGCTGGTATCCCGCGATCGGGTTACGGAGCTGAAGAACGGGGAGAGGTCTATGTAAACAAACCTCTCCCCGCGCTTCCTACACTGACTGTCAGTGATCGGCGGTTCCCTGTCATCGGGAACGCCGATCAATGACATCAGACGTACAGCCACGCCCCCCTACTGTAAAAAAAAACACAACACGTCACACTGACTCCTCCCCGCCCCCTAGTGGTTAACCCCCTAACTACAACTGTCATTTACATAGGAATCAGTGCTATTTAAATAGCAGTGATTGCTGTATAAATGACAAATGTCCCAAAAATGTGTCAAAAATGTCCGATGTGTCCGCCAAAATGTCGCAGTCACAATAAAAATCGCTGATCGCCGCCATTACTAATAAAAAAAAAATATTAATAAAAATGCTATAAAACTATCCCCTATTTTGTAAACGCTATAACTTTTGCGCAAACTAATCAATAATCGTTAATTGCGATTTTTTTTACCAAAAATATGTAGAAGAATACGTATCGGCCTAAACTGAGGAAAAAAAATGTTTTTTTTTATATATTTTTTGGGGATATTTATTATAGCAAAAAGTAAAAAATATTGCATTTTTTTCAAAATTGTCGCTCTATTTTTGTTTATAGCGCAAAAAATAAAAACCGCAGGGGCGATCAAATACCACCAAAAGAAAGCTCTATTTGTGGGAAAAAAAGGACGCCAATTTTGTTTTGGAGCCACGTCGCATGACCGCGCAATTGTTAGTTAAAGCGACGCAGTGCCGAATTGCAATAAGGGGCCTGGTCCTTTGGCTGCCAATTGGTCCGGGGCTGAAGTGGTTAAGAAAACACAACATTACCTCAGAGATAGCATTATATAGTATTGATGACCATGCTTTTCAGCTAGAACAAAAACACAGATAATCATTATACAGACTGGCATGTTAGATACAGTATATAATTAACAATTATATACATCTGTAAACAGAGTTTGTACCTCTTTGTGCTCCTCCTGTTGTGTCAGTGTATATCTCTCTCTCGCCCCTCAAGCCATCATGCAAAATAAACTGCTTTCCTTATAATGCTAAGCTGAGTACGTTTACCATTTTATATATAAAAAAAAAAAACCTGTTCTATCAATTAACCGTGCAGAAAATTATTGACCACCATCACAAATATATGAATATAAATTTGTGTGAACATAAAAAAACTTATATTTAACAAATTTCTGCTGCCACCTTATTACCTTATTAAACCCAGTAAGTAATTAAAAACATACCACTTTATTTACCCCGATGCAGTACACCCTATGATGGGGTACTGGTCCCTCAATCCTAATTTTATTATCATTTCTTCTCTTATAGGAGACACAGGCACGGGGGGTTAAGCCTCATCAGGCTTCTACCCCTGGCCTGTGGTCTTTATAGCCACATACTGGGGTTACATATTTCCCATCATTACCCCTAGTGGGGTTGCCTTCCCGGGACCCCCCCTTATTTATTAACACTGTGATCAGGTATATCCCGATTTTTCTTTATTCTATTCACTCACACCAGTCACCCACTTTCATTCATTTTTCTCACACTGCACCTCCTCCCCCTCTCCTTCACCTGGTTTCCCAACAATTCTTTTTTCGTTTTATCACTTTACCATTACCTGCACTTTGCATTAACCTTTTTCCACTTCATTTGTATCCACCCTTCATTTAATTACTTCACCTGTCTTTCTTGTGTCTTCACATGCACTGTGCATATTGGCACCCCCCCCCCACACCATTTTTTTTTTTTTTCTTCCTTCACTCCCCCCCCCCCCTGTTTCCATTCATGATCTTCACTCACCTTCACATGAACTCTAGTTTCTTGCACCCCACTATTTTGTCATGATAAGCTCTGACCATAATCACCATTGTACCTAATTACGCAGACTCATCTTACTTAGTAGCTCCCCCGAGTTGCAGCGGGGGAACCATCTATTAGGTGGTAGCACTCTGCGATTGATGTCCGCTAAAGCACGGGTAAGCAGCCGTGCCCCCTCCCCCATTTTAATTTCTTAAGATTTTTTTAAACATGATGCTGTATGATATGTTTCTAATTTTCTACCTGCTGATTATTATACTATACTGTGTTCTTTTGATCTAATTACAGATAACCTCCAAGATGAAGCGGCCAATGCCCGCAAAACTAGTCGAGGACAACTATATCTGTGATCAACTGTACTATTATGAATATACATTGGTGACATACTGTGTATAGTTATGATGTTTTATTTTTAAAACTATTAATTGTCTTTCGGCATCAATAAAATCTTTTGTAATTTTCATACACTTATTTGTTATATCAGTTTTATTGTACCGCGATAGTCCAATTTGCCCCCCATTTCCATGGTATCCTAGTTGGGGATTAGGCTCCCAATCTCTATACTATTTGATTTCTGGATGATGGTACAAGTCCCTAATTTTTTATTATTTTATAAGAGGCCACACTTATTTTTCTTATTAAATCCAAGGATATCAATATGTAAAAGTACAAAAGATCTACTTCACAGTATCACTGTGATCTATACATTAAAGATTCAAAATAAAGTGCATAATCTTCACATTCGAAATGTCTTTAAAAAGGTCTGCAAAATTGTGGAAAGATAAAAGTGCTTCAATCCTTCCCAGAAAATCTCTTCACCACACACCCCTTGTGCTTGTGCGGGTTCTGGGGGTGATGAGGCAGCTAAGGGAATGCTGCTTATGATTACCTGATGCCTCATGTGAATGAGTGTGATTTATATTTTTAATTTGTTATTGGCTTTTCATTTTTAATAAACTAAGGTTGACTGGTTTACTGTACCATTGGAGGCTGTCTCTTTCTCTTACATATATTTTGGTGATTAATGAGAAGGATGGAGGAGTGATTTGATGACCAGATATCCTGGAGTAGAGATGTAATTAGACATAAAGCAAGCTATGCCAACCATGAGAGTTGGTGGCATAGTGTTCTGGTGAATTTCTGTCTGGACGGAGAGGGAATTTACAAGCACAAGTGGTGTGTGGTGGAGAAGTTTTCCGGGAAGGATTGAAATACCTTTATCTTTGCACAATGTTGAGGACTTTTCTGTTGTGATGATTATGCACTTTATTATGAATCTTTAATATATAGATCGCAATGCTACCATGAAGTGGATATTTTACACCATTACATATTGAAAAGTTTACCATTTTACCTTTCTGGTAGCACTACATAATGGGGTTGATTTACTATAACTGGTGATTGCAAAATCTGGCGCAGCTCTGCATAGAAACTAATCAGCTTCCATTTTTTTTTTCAAAGCTTAATTGAACAAGCTGAAGTTAGATGTGGATTGGCTACCATGCACAGCGGCAACGTATTCTGAGTTTTCCAGTATTAGTAAATCTCCTCAATGTATCTTCTATCTTGTCTGCTTATATACTGTAGAGCAGTGATGGCGAACCTTGGCACCCCAGATGTTTTGGAACTACATTTCCCTTGATGCTCATCCACTCTGCAGTGTAGTTGTGCATCATGGGAAATGTAGTTCCAAAACATCTGGGGTGCCAAGGTTCGCCATCACTGCTGTAGAGTGTGGAGCCAAAGTTTGGCTAAAAATTTCAACAGGATAAAATGCATTCCATAGCTCTTGTGGTCCATAAAAAAATGCCATTTCAAATTTCCCTTTTTTTAAATATATAATTGAAAGATAAAAGTAAAAATTGAAAAAAATAAAAAACATACAATGCCAATGCATTAAGCTAATTATTGCCAGCAGTGAGGAAAATTAAATGGCACAATTTAGAAAGGTTTTTACCTTAAAAATAATAATTAAAAGAAGCCACAGAACAGTAATGCACAATAATATTTAATTAGTAAAGGAATTGTTTTGTAACCTACCTATTTTAAAGCATCTCTCACACTAAATGTTTAAAAAAAGGGACTCCCTGTAAAGAAGATAATGGATATGTACCTCTCCCACTGTTGCAAAAGGGCATTCTATTGAAGCAAATCATCCCCCAAAGTCTATTTGGAAAACAATACTTTTGAAAGTGTCAATCTCCTGCCTCCCAGCTGCATTCGGTAATTTACAATGCTGACCCTACATCACTACTCTGTCCTGTAGTGATGTGAAATCAGCAGGAGGAACTATTAAGAGCAGAATGGGATTATAAATAATAAAGGGGAGGGGGGGTCCTTTTGATTGAGTACATGATCATTCATGTTATATACATATGTTACTGAAAGTTTACAAGGACTCCTCAAAACCTCTAGGGAGACTTTTATTGGTAAGTGTGGTTCAGTGCGTTCATCTCCAGAAAAGTCCATAATTGTTATATGGGATATTGCTAATCTGTCTACTTCCAAGGAAAATGGTCTGGGTCTACAACCATATCTAGGTTTATTGGAAGCATGTGCACAGATTACATGGCTTTTTGGTGACTGAAAATGGTGCTTGTTTTTTTTTTTTGTTTTTATTTTTTTAAGGATCAGTACTATCTGCAATTGAAGGGAGCAATGGGCTGGCAGGTCACTCTCCCATATTCCAATGCATTTATGAAAATGATTGAGAGTTCATGTTCATGATCAACTACTTACTTTGCTGGTATCGCTTCACAGGTGACATCTACCCCCTATAGGGTTAACACACAATCTCCGGGAGAGTTTGATGACCATCTTAAAGTGATTCTAAAAAAGAACAAAAAATAAACGTTATACATACATGCTCTGTGCAATGGTTTTGCACAGAGCAGCCCCGATCCTCTTTTTTTAGGGTCCCCCGCCAGCATTCCTAGCTCTTCCCCCCTGCCGGCCGAGTTCCCTCCATAGCAAGCTTCTTGATGCAGTGTGTGGTGTATGGTCTGAGAGCTGACAGGCTGACTCCCACCCCTTCAACATCTGCAGCAATGCTGGCAGCACTCATACGTCTATTTCCAAATTGACATGCCTACAGTCAAGCATGGTGGTGGGAGTGTCATGGCCCGGGGCTGCATGAGTGCTTCCGGCACTGGGGAGCTACAGTTCATTGAGGGAACCATGAATGCCAACATGTACTGTGACATACTGAAGCAGAGCCTGATCCCCTCCCTTTCGGAGACTGGGCCGCAGGGACAGTATTCCAACATGATAATGACCCCAAACACACCTCCAAGACGACCACTGCCTTGCTAAAGAAGCTGAGGGTAAAGGTGATGGACTGGCCAAGCATGTCTCCAGACCTAAACCGTATTGAGCATCTGTGGGGGCATCTTCAAATGGAAAGTGGAGGAGCGCAAGGTCTCTAACATCTACCAGCTCTGTTATGTCGTCATGGATGAGTGGAAGAGGACTCCAGTGGCAACCTGTGAAGCTCTGGTGATCTCCATGCCCAAGAGGGTTAAGGCAGTGCTGGAAAATAATGGTGGGCACACAAAATATTGATACTTTGGGCCCAATTTGGACATTTTCACTTAGGGGTGTACTCACTTTTGTTGCCAGCAGTTTAGACATTAATGGCTGTGTGTTGGGTTATTTTGAGGGGACAGCAAATTTACACTGTTATACAAGCTGTACACTCACTACTTTACATTGTAGCAAAGTGTAATTTTTTCAGTGTTACGTAACCGGGTGGCCCCGCCCCCTCTGAAGCTACGGGAAAGCCATAGGAATGTCCCCGTGCCTCAGAGGGGGGTGGGGTCACCCGGCGGTGTCACTGTGTGGCCCCACCCTCAGTTATAAAAGAGCTGTCATCTGAGAGGATGGTCATTACGGTGGGTGCCTCCCATGGAGACAGGTCGGTCGCGTTTTTTTTTTTTTTTTTTCTTTTTCGGTCCATCGAGCAAGAGAAGAAGACGTTGTGGGACAGTTTCATTTTTTAATAAAGGACTTGTCCCAAGCCATGTCATTTAATTTTTACCATTTTCTCACTTTTTTTGTGAAATGGTAGGGGTACATTTGTACCCCGTTACCATTTCACACGGGGGGAGGCAGGGATCTGGGGGTCCCCTTGTTAAAGGGGGCTTTCAGATTCTGATAAGCCCCCCACCCGCAGACCCCCACAACCACCAGGCAAGGGTTGTGGGGATGAGGCCCTTGTCCCCATCAACATGAGCACAAGTTGCTTTGGGGGGCTACCCCAAAGCACCCTTCCCATGTTGAGGGCATGTGGCCTGGTACAGTTCCGGAGGGGGGGTGTTCTCTTGTCCCCCACAACATTTTTTTTAAATTTTGGTGTGGGGTTCCCCTTAAAATCCACACCAGACCTGAAGGGCCTGGTATGGAATTTGGGGGGACCCCCATGCAATTTTTTTTACTTTTAAATTACTTTTTTTCCTTTAGAAATGTAATTTTGCTCTCGGACTGTTCTAAACACGGGAAACATGTGCCACTTTACAAGCATACTATAGACACCCCCAGGTACGACATTTAAAGGAATATTTAACTTTTATTGTTTCACTTTAAGCATTATTAAAATCACTGCTCCCGAAAAAACGCCCATTTTTAAAACTTTTTTTTGCATTGATACATGTCCCCTGGGGCAGGACCCAGGTCCCCAACACTTTTTATGACAATACCATGCATATAAGCCTTTAAAATTAGCACTTTTGATTTTTCCCATAGACTTTTAAAGGGTGTTCCGCAGCTTTCGAATTTGCCGCAAACACCCCAAATTATTCGCTATTCGGCGAACAAGCGAACAACCGAAGTTCGGGCCGAACTTACTTTTGACTCGAACATCGGGCTCATCCCTAGTTTTTAATACAGTGCAGGCCGTGTACACAGTATCTAGTACAGTGTGTGCAATTTCTACTACACTTCTGGTGGTGTACACAGTATACAATACTGTGCAGCCATTGTACAGTTTCTAATACAGTGCAAGCGGTGTACACAGTATCTAATACAGTGTAGTGTGGTGTTATATAATACATCATGTCCGGAAGACCACCAAGGACAGGCAGACGCTCACAGGCCACTAAAAGAGGGCAAGCAGCCTCTGTGTCTACAGTCAACAGTGGTGATCCTCTGTCACCCAGGCTCAGAGTAGTTTGCCTTTCAACACAGCTGGCAAAGCAGCCTATTCCACTGACTCTAGGGTTACCACCTGTCCGGGACTCACCCAGACAGTCTGGGTTTTGAATACTATGTCCGGGTTTCAGTCCGCCTGAAACCCAAACACATTATTCAGACAGAAATGTGTTTCAGAACAGGATAGGAGGGTGAGGGGGCACTATGTGTGCCACATTACTATTCTCTTTGGGATGCCCAAAGGTTACAATTCTATAGTGTATGCTGATAAAAAAAAAAATACTGTGCGCTGTTAAAGTGTTCAGGTTTGGCGTGAAGCAAAAGTGGCAACCCTATCTGGCTCCTTGTCAACAGTCACTCCTTCCGTAGCTCCGCCATCATGCACAGAGGAGTCCCCAGAATTATTCGACCACAGTGTCGGGTATATGCTGCTGGAGGATGCGCGGTGATTTGAAAGTTCCGATGTTGGTTCACAGGTTAAGGAAGGGAGTAACGGGAGCCTAGAGAGAGGGGGTGCCACAGAAGGACAAGAAACTGGCAGTCATTTTCCCCCAGCTGCAGCATACTGCCAAGTTTTCTCCAGTGACGGGGAAGGAGGGGATGATGAGGTCACTGACTGTACTTGGGTGCCTGAGAGAAGAGAGGAGGAAAGTGAGGAGGAGGAGGCAAAGCTCCAACGAGGCAGGATGTCCTCTATGGGGCAGCTTAAGGGTAGCCACCCTATTGCATCACACCGCATAGCTCTGTAGGTGCAGGTCGCTGCTGACTCCCCACGAACTTTTAAAAGTTCCTTGGTGTGGGCCTTTTTCTACACGTGTCCAGCAGATCGCACCATTGCTGTTTTCAACCTATGTCTGAAAGACCCACATCAAAGAAAAAGGCGGACTTCTCCTTGCTCCTCATCTGGGATCTCCAACCCTACTATACCTCCAGTCCTCTCAAAACCTGCGCTGAGAAGAATGAAGGTATAGCAATAGGTGTTCCAAGTAATTGCAGCCAATCTGCTAGCAGCACACCACCAATTCATTTTAGCAGGCAAATTTCCCTAGCCCAGTTGCTGAACCGTAAAAAGAAATTCGGTCCCAGCCATCCACATGCTCAGCATCTAATTGCTAGCTTGGCCAAATTGCTAGCACTGCAACTGCTGCCTTTTCAGCTGGTAGACTCTGCCCCCTTTCGTGAATTTGTGGAATGTGCTGTACCTCAGTGGCAGGTTCCAAAACGCCATTTATTTTCAGGGAAGGCCATTCTGTCTCTCTACCGGCATGTGGAAGGCAATGTTTTGGCCTCGTTGGACAGGACGGTCAGCAGTAAGGTTTGGCGTGAAGCAAAAGTGGCAACCCTATCTGGCTCCTTGTCAACAGTCACTCCTTCCGTAGCTCCGCCATCATGCACAGAGGAGTCCCCAGAATTATTCGACCACAGTGTCGGGTATATGCTGCTGGAGGATGCGCAGTGATTTGAAAGTTCCGATGTTGGTTCACAGGTTAAGGAAGGGAGTAACGGGAGCCTAGAGAGAGGGGGTGCCACAGAAGGACAAGAAACTGGCAGTCATTTTCCCCCAGCTGCAGCATACTGCCAAGTTTTCTCCAGTGACGGGGAAGGAGGGGATGATGAGGTCACTGACTGTACTTGGGTGCCTGAGAGAAGAGAGGAGGAAAGTGAGGAGGAGGAGGCAAAGCTCCAACGAGGCAGGATGTCCTCTATGGGGCAGCTTAAGGGCAGCCACCCTATTGCATCACACCGCATAGCTCTGTAGGTGCAGGTCGCTGCTGACTCCCCACGAACTTTTAAAAGTGTGGGCCTTTTTCTACACGTGTCCAGCAGATCGCACCATTGCTGTTTTCAACCTATGTCTGAAAGACCCACATCAAAGAAAAAGGCGGACTTCTCCTTGCTCCTCATCTGGGATCTCCAACCCTACTATACCTCCAGTCCTCTCAAAACCTGCGCTGAGAAGAATGAAGGTATAGCAATAGGTGTTCCAAGTAATTGCAGCCAATCTGCTAGCAGCACACCACCAATTAATTTTAGCAGGCAAATTTCCCTAGCCCAGTTGCTGAACCGTAAAAAGAAATTCGGTCCCAGCCATCCACATGCTCAGCATCTAATTGCTAGCTTGGCCAAATTGCTAGCACTGCAACTGCTGCCTTTTCAGCTGGTAGACTCTGCCCCCTTTCGTGAATTTGTGGAATGTGCTGTACCTCAGTGGCAGGTTCCAAAACGCCATTTATTTTCAGGGAAGGCCATTCCGGCTCTCTACCGGCATGTGGAAGGCAATGTTTTGGCCTCGTTGGACAGGACGGTCAGCAGTAAGGTTTGGCGTGAAGCAAAAGTGGCAACCCTATCTGGCTCCTTGTCAACAGTCACTCCTTCTGTAGCTCCGCCATCATGCACAGAGGAGTCCGCAGGACGGTCAGCAGTAAGGTTCCTATTACCGCTGATTCATGGCCCAGCAAGCATGGGCAGGGATGTTACTTTTCCTTCACGGTGCACTGGGTAACTGTGCTGGCAGATGGGAAGGATGCAGGACAGGGTTTAGTTTTGTTGGAGCTTGTTCCGCCACCATGCCTCCAAAATGCCAACTGCCTCATTTGTGACATGCCCACCAGGTGGAACTCAACGTTGGCAATGCTGTAGCGGTTGCACATACAGCAGAGGGCTATCAATGAGTACTTGTGCAAGGACATGGTCAGGGGAGCTTGGCTTCTTTTCGCCACGCCAGTGGCTACTGATCAAGGATGCTTGCACTGTCCTGTCACCATTTGAGGAGGCCACAAGGATGGTGAGCAGCGACAATGCATCCATCAGTGACACTGTCCCTCTAGTCTTCCTGCTGGAGCACACGCTTTGTGGAATCATGGACAGGGCACTTGAGGCAGAACATCAGGAGGAAGAGGAGGACTTCCTTTCCTCTCAAGGCCCCCTTTATCAGGATAGCATTTCTGCAGGTCTGCCAAACACACAAGAAAAAGAGAAGGAGGATTGTGTCAGCATGGATGTAGAGGATAACACTCAGAAGCAGTAGTTACGGATAATGTGATCCTTAGTGACCCAGAGGACTCAGAATCGAATGCCTCTGCAAACTTATGCTGCATGGCCTCCCTGATTCTGCAAAGCCTGCGAAAAGGACCCTAGGATTCGTGGTATCAAGGAAAGGGGCCATTTTTTTCAGGCGCTATACAGGCGCTATTTTTAGCACTGTAGCTCCTGAAAAATGCCCAGGTGTGATAGGGGCCTTAGCGCAGTTTCTTTTCCATTTTTCCAGCACAGACTGCACTGCAACCTCCTCTGGTCACATCCCTATAGTGAGATAGGGGGACGGGGGTCACAGCTGAGTCTCCGCTGCGGTCATGGTGTACTGGGGCCTAGTCACAGCCACCATTTTGGTACTCCCACTCTCACCCCAGGGCCTCCGTGGATGCAGGCTGCTCCCCTCCTGGGTGCCCTCTTTCAGTGAGGTGCGCAGGGCAGATGTCCACAAAGAAAAAAAACCTCCAAGGCCGCCAAGCCACATCAGTCACAACCGCCTCCTTTGCTGCAGCTGGACGCCATCTTGAACGGGAGACTACAGGCCCTGCTGGCTGATTTGGAAATGGATCCTGGGGAGGCCCCGGTAGCTGCGACGTCAGCCCCCTTGCCTCAAGATAGCACAACTATGATACTGCCCGCAATCGAACAGAGTAGAAACTCACTGCTGATACGTATAGAATGCAACCTTATTCGTAACAATCTGGACAAAATAAGAGGGAGAATGCCAGAATCTGAATCCTGAATATCTGCTACAGAACATCTTACAGCCACCCACGTTACCTCCATTTCCGAGCTGCAATGCACAGTACAGACCCTTGTCGCAAAATCTGATGATTCTGAAAACCGGCTATGACAAAATAATATTAGAGTCCTTGGTCTGCCTGAAGGGGGTGAGGGGGAACATCCAGCAGAATTTGCAGAGGAATTCTTTAAAAACCTACTGGGATTCACCGATGTCCCCCCTACCTACGTGGTTAAAAAGAGCCGATCGGATTCCCATGGGCCGAGCCATTCCTGGGAACATCCCTAGGCCTTTTTTGGGCCGTTTTCTCAATTATTGTGACAGGGATAGGATCCTTTCTGAAGCCCGCAAACACCCTACGCTCAAACACGGCAATGCCTCTATTCTCCTTTTCCCCGATTTCTTGGCTGAGCTACAGATAAAAGAGGAAAACTTTCAATGACGTCCGTAAACGACTTAGAGATAAAAACATTCAGTACAGAATGCTCTACCCCAGCTGATTCCAGATCCAATATGCCGGGACAGTCCGTTTCTTCGATACTCCGGCTAAAGCTGCAGACTGGCTGACCGCTTTGGGATAAAGTTCTCCCATTTATTGTCTACATTTGATGCACAGAGTTCCCATATCCTAACTTATTTTTTTTCTTCCAATATTGCTACATGCACCAGAGTTACCTCAGAAGTATCTCTGCTAATCATTTTTTCAACAGGTGTACCAATGTCTGAAATTACGCTGCTCTCTTGGAATGTACGGGGGCTTAATAACAAGTTCAAAAGGTCCTTATTGTTTAAATACCTTAACACGCACAAACCTCATATATTGTTTCTCTAGGAGACGCACTTGACTGGCAGCAAAGTCCTCGCCTTGCGCAGGGCTTGGGTCAGGCAAGCTTTTCACGCTACTTATTCCACATATGCCCGAGGGGTATCGATACTCATTAACAAATCTCTTCTCTGTAAGGTGGTGAGGGTCATTACAGACCCTGGAGGAAGGTATATTATTCTATTACTGGAAATACATACGGTACTGTGGGCATTGGTAAATGTCTACTTACCCCCCCGTAGAATTCTCCATATTATATACGCTATATGATAAACTTGCACCCTTCCAATCTGCTCATGTTTTAATTGGAGGGGACTTCAACTCTATTCTAGATGCCGTTCTTGACTCCTCTAACACACAACGGAAGGGTAACCCAGAACTCAGGCACTGGGCTGACACTTTCACTCTAACGGAACTTTGGAGTTGGAGGCATGCCTCTGCCAAGGCCTTTTCACACCTGTCCTTAACTCATAAATCGAGCTCAAGGATTGACCTGGCATTTGGCAGCGCTTCTGTCCTCTTAAAGCTATCCAAGACCTCCTATCTCCCGATGGGGCTCTCAGATCATTCCCCTTTGGAGATACGTCTCAATGTGGGCAAAAAGAGTGATCCTGGCACCTGGAGATTGGCTCTGCGGTGGATCCAAAATGAAAAAGTTGCAGAAACTGTTACTCCACTATTAAGCCCCATACACACTATACGATTTTCTGCTGATTTTTGTCTTCAGATTTACCAAAACCATGTAGTGCAAGGGCCTGCCTGATTGCATACAAATTTAAACTCCTAAGGTTCTCCTAATCAGCAGAAAATCTGATAGTGTGTATGGGGCTTTAGACACTTACTGGCCTGCCAATGACGATACAGCCTCGGTAGAAACGGTATGGGAAGCTTTAAAAGCGACCACGAGGGGTTATTATATTTCATCCATCAAAGCGGCAAGAGCTGACTATAAATTCTTGACTTCACAACTTGAAGACCGCGCATCTGAAGCGGCCGACTGCTTTGCACGAAACCCCTCACCGGAGGCCTATCTGCTATTGGCACAGGCGAGAAGAGAGGTAAACCTCCACTATACCACTTTAACAGACAATGACGTAAATGTATTAGCTGGTAGAAATTTCAAGTCAGGTGACAAGAACGTTAGATTGTTAGCTAATCTAGTCGCAGCCCCATGTTACCAGATGGTGGTATCTGAACTGCATACACCTGACGGGAGATAATTGTGGGCATGGAAGCCATACTTCAGGAATTTAGGAACTTCTTCAGGGAACTGTATAGCCAAACTCTGCCTGTCTCTACTGAACTCATGGCAGAGGAAATTCGGAATCTCTCCCTTCCCTCTTTGGAGCAGAAGGATGTAGAGGCTCTGGATGCCCAGATCTCCACTCTAGAGATTGAGACAGCGATTTCATCGCTTCTCCCCACTAAGACACCACTGGTATAAGATGTATGCGAAAAAGTTGGCCCCCAGACTACAAGCTCTCTACACACAATGTCTAGAGAATGGGTCTCTCCCGCCTACCTTGTACCAGGCTCACATAGTTCTCATCCCCAAACCTGGAAAGGATCCGACCCTTTGTGCCTTTATATAGGCCTATCTCACTTCTAAATTATGACTTAAAAATCCTGGGCAAGATACTCGCTGCTAGATTGGTTAAAGTATTACCCTCCCTTGTCAACATAGACCAGACCGGGTTTATGCCTGGAAAATCCACAGACATAAATTTGAGACGAGTGTTGAAATATTTGCAATTTCCCCCTACCAAGACTAGGGTCTTGGTAGCCTTGAATGTGGAGAAGGTGTTTGACACCGTCATTTGGGATTACATGCTTATAGTACTACAAGCCTTCGGATTCAGCCCCACCTTTTGTAAATTGATCACCATTTTGTATAAATCCCCAAACGCCCAAATTAAACTAGGGGGCATGCTCTCAGAACAGTTCCAGATACAATAGGAAACTAGGCAGGGATGCCCACTTTCCCCTTTTTTGTTCGCCCTGGTGATGGAGCCCCTAGCCACTGATATCTGTCACTCTAATGCTGTGGTAGGCATACGAGTGGGCTCCATCATTGAAAAATTGGCTTTATACGCCGATGACTTAGTGCTTTTCCTTAACGACCCTGGGCCCTCCCTCCGAGAGGCTCTTAATATTTTTTCCCGTTTCACAATTCTATCTGGTCTGAAAGTCAACTGGGAAAAATCCCAACTCTTACCTATCGACCCAGCAGCTGACCAGGCGGCATACCCCTCACTACCCCGGGCCATGACAATCCGTTACCTGAGGATCAATATCACCCCCAATGTGACAGACTTTATTGCCTTGAATCTCACTCCCCTATTATCAATCCATAAATCCACACTAATGCCACGTACACACAATCGGAAATGCCGCTAGCAAAAGACCGATGTAAGTTTTTGATCGAAAAATGCGACCAAGTGTGTCAGACTTTTGCTGGCGGCATTTCCGCCAGCAAAAGATTGAGAGCAGGTTCTCAATTTTTCAGTCGGAAAAAGTTAAGGACCGCTTAATTCAATTCAGGATTCTATACCGGGTGTATTTAACGCCGTTGTATTTAACGGCTGACCAAAATTAATCCTGGGGCCTATCCTAGCTGTTGGAAATGTGGTAATCTGGAGGCCGGTTTCTGCCATATGTTGTGGTCCTGTCCCAAAGTGCACTCTTTCTGGGTAGAGCAATTTATAGCCTCGTTGTTAACAATCCCAATCCTGCAGACTATACCAGTCTGCTTGCTGGGCCTGGTGGGCCATTTAGCGCACTGCACAGCAACTCTTTTACCCTTTTTACTGCTCTTTTACGCTCATAAAGTAATATTTCTGAAATGGAAACAACCAGATGTGCCGTCTCTAAATTCTTGGAAAGCCCTGGTCAATTCTACAATACCATTATATAAAGCCACATTTCTCTCCCGTGGGTGTATTGTCAAATTTGACAAAGTGTGGAAACTATGGCTTGACTTCGCCTTCACTAATGCTGCTCAAGAATAACCGGTTTATCTGATACACATTGACTATTCCATCCATGCTAACACCTGCTAAGACCCTCATAACCCCCCCCCCCCCCCCCCTATATTTTAATCCTTAGTATTCTAGGCCTAGTACCAAAGTTCCCTCTTGGGAAACTACACCTCTATCGAAGACAAGTAGCACACTATCCTTTCATAATTCTCCAAAAGGAGTGACTGAGCAGTGGTGTTTTATTGTTTGTATCATTGTGTTTTTTTTTTTACGCTAATAGTATTGTTAAGGTAGATAACCTGTTAGGTATCGATTTATGTGGTACTTTTTCGAGCTCGGGAATGCCCCGAGGCTCTGTTTTTGTAACTCTGTTACCGCTTTTGAAAAACCAATGAAGAGAATTAAAAAAAAATAATAATTTAAATAAGTTTTAAGTTCTGCTTTAAGACCAGCCTTCCAAGAGCACACATCTATTTTTATTGCAGTCATAAATTTTGAGTGCACATTATGTTTATCCATAATGATGCAATATTCTGATATTGTATTGCTTTTAAAGCAAAAAAATGCTTTAAAAAACATTCTCTTTTTAAAGAATCTATAATAGCCTAATTAAAGATGTAGGATACCTACAGTACAAGCATTCAATTTCAGCTTGATGTTCAAAGGCTGCCAGTGCAGAATCTGCTTGCCGTACAATCTTTATAATAAAAGATCATTGTGCAAACACATGCATATCAAGCAACTATGCACACTTTTTTTTAATAGATAACTGAGTGCTCTGGAGCAGTTTTTTGGAAAAAAATAAATAAAATACTATTAAAAATCCAACTTGTCTGGTCAGATCTTATCCCAAGCAACCTTGACCTGGGTACTGTATATCCATAAAGGAAGGAGATAGACTGAGGGCCTAATATTGTTGCACAAACAGACTGCAACAGGTCTGTAGAAACCTCAAAGCTCAACTTTATTTTGTAATGGTACCCTAGGACAGTGTTTCTAAACCCCAGTCCTCAAGTACCTCAGTCCTCAGTCTTTAAGTACCCCCCAACAGTACCCCCAAAAGGTTTTCCTTTATCTTACACAGGTGCTTTAAATCAGAGTCAATAGCTTGGTATTTTGAACAGCTATTTTATCTAAGAGAAATTTCCGAAAACATGGCCTGTTGGGGGTACCTGAGGACTGAGTTTGGGAACCACTGCTCTAGGCAGTGTAAAAAAAAAAAAAACGACCTCTCTGCTGGTTTCCCACGCCATAACTACTTTTAACCACTAGGTGTCCTCACTTCTGGGTTGGAATGCTGCCCAGACTGGGGACATCCTGTGAGTGCAGGGTGTCATATATGTTCCCTCTGGAGGGGCATCACGGCACACTGCACTCACAGTGTAATGATGCAGATTGACTGAAAGACTGAGGACCACCCAAGGGGTGAAGAACAAGAGGACTCTGCACTATCATGTGAATGGCTTGACGACAATATAAAATAAAATACAGCCTGAGAGGCCTCTGTGTAGGACTGTGGGGGGAATAGGGCAAAAACCCATATGTGGCTTTAAATAAAACAACACAGAGTGTGGTCTTGCAAGTAAATGCAGTAACCTTATGTTACATAAAACTTTATTTTCACCTTTGATTGGAACTGTCCTTTAAAATGTATTTAACAGCTTTATCAAATAAGAATTCCAGTTGTCCTTCCTGAGGAAACATCTAAGATAAAATTTAAAGCTTAAACTAAGAAAGAAAATCAATATAAAATCATCCTGGTTGTCAGCAAAAAGTGTTTTACTTGAAAGTGTTTTGTTTAGGCACTGCAATTAGGACAAGTAACCAAATAAAGAGATAGGGAATTTAAAGGGGATAAGTCATTAAGCTAGATACTTTTCTGATGAAGTTTGCTATTGATTATTTTTAATGCCAGAACCCATTCAGCTTGTGAGTGAGCCAACTGCCCTGGAACTATTGTGCAGCATAGAAGGCAGTCAATGGAAGCATCAGCAGATGCTTTTTGGTTTTTAAATGACACCCTACTTAAGATGAATGAAACTAAAAACAGACCAAAGATGTATTATTCTGTCCATTGTGTACTTATAAACTGGACAGCTTCTGAATGAAATAACTACACTAACAGACAAGGTGACAAAAAGATGGCAACGAAAAAGCAAGTTGTAAAATAAATTATTCAGTATTTTTCTTAGCCTTGTGTGTTTCTTTGCCTTTGTGTATATACAGTGTATATATATATATATATATATATATATATATATATATATACATACACACAGTATCTCACAAAAGTGAGTACACCCCTCACATTTTTGTAAATATTTTATTATATATTTTCATGTAACAAAACACTGAAGAAATTACACTTTTCTACAATGTAAAGTAGTGAATGTACAGCTTGTATAACAGTGTAAATGTGCTGTCCCCTCAAAATAACTCAACACAGCCATTAATGTCTAAACCGTTGGCAACGAAATTGAGTACACCCCTAAGTGAAAATTTCCAAATTGGGCCCAAAGTGTCAATATTTTTTGTGGCCATCATTATTTTCCAGCACTGCCTTAACCCTCTTGGGCATGGAGTTCACCAGAGCATTACAGGTTGCCACTGGGGTCCTCTTCTACTCCTCCATGACGACATCAGGGAGCTGGTGGATGTTAGAGACCTTTCGCTCCTCCACCTTCCATTTGAGGATGCCCCACAGATGCTAAATAGGGTTTAGGTCTGGAGACATGCTTGGCCAGTCCATCACCTTTACCCTCAGCTTCTTTAGCAAGGCAGTGGTCGTCTTGGAGGTGTGTTATGTTGGAATACTGCCCTGTAGCCCATTCTCTGAAGGGAGGGGATCATGCTCTGCTTCAGTATGTCACAGTACATGTTGGCATTCATGGTTCCCTCAATGAACTGCAAACTGTTTGCAGGCTTTCTTTGCATTATCTTTAGAAGAGGCTTCCTTCTGGGATGACAGCCATGCAGACCAATTTGATGCAGTGTGCATCGTTTGGTCTGAGCAGTGACAGGCTGACCCCCCCACCCCTTCAACCTCTGCAGCAATGCTGGCAGCACTTCTACGTCTATTTCCCAAAGACAGCCTCTGGATATGATGCTGAGCACGTGCACTCAACTTCTTTGGTCGACCATGGCGAGGCCTGTTCTGAGTGGAACCTGTCCTGTTAAACCATTGTATGGTCTTGACCATTGCGCTGCAGCTCAGTTTCAGGGTCTTGGCAATCTTCTTATAGCTTAGGCCATCTTTATGTAGAGCAACAATAAAAAATTTTTAGATCCTCAGAGGGTTCTTTGCCATGAGGTGCCATGTTGAACTTCCAGTGACCAATATGAGAGAGTGAGAGCATATTGCCAGCAGTTTAGACATTTTATGACTGTGTTTCAAATTATTTTGAGGGGACAACAAATTTGCACTGTTATACAAGCTGTACACTCACTACTTTACATTGTAGCAAAGTGTAATTTCTTCAGTGTTGTCACATGAAAAGATTTAATCAAATATTTACAAAAATGTGAGGGGTGTACTCACTTTTGTGACATATATATAGATTTCCTTTCCTATCATACCTTTTTATTTTATATCTTTTAAGTCCCTGGGAAACTTTCTAATGTGTGTTTGAAAAAAATGATCTAAACACCAAACCAAAATGTAATACATTGCAGCTTACTGGTCCTTGGTGTGGTGGCTGTATTGATTTTCATTTCACAGCTTCTTTTCCTTTTCTGTTGTCATTTGTTCATCCTGTAAATAACACACTTCCTGTCCTTGGGTGGCTATGCTACTCATTAACTGATCCATGGAGAAGACATAGTTGTCATATTAGACTGCTCTCCTGATTGGGACTACAGACATGTCCATATCACTTCATCTCAATTACATGGGTGGAAGGGTAATTGGTAGTTTACAAGTTTACCAAGTATTCTGGTAATATATATATATATATACAACTTAAAGTGTTACTAAACTCACGACAATAAAATCAGTAAAGCATGCTTTTTATACTCACTGTGAAACCTAAGGGGATAATATTGCATATTGCGTAAAAAGGCTGTTTGATCCTGTCTTATCTGATACTCCCCTTCTTCCACAGTCCCCAATCCATCTCCAGATAGTACAGAGCCTTGGGGGCACTCTGCACATGCTCAGTGTAGTCTGTATTGCTAAAGAGGTTTTTTTTGTGAGGGTGCATGTGATCAGCACAGGGCCAATGAGCACTGTCCGGACAGAGGGTCAGGAGTCATGCAGCCTCATAGGACAGTCAGAGGAGAATGAAAACTCATCCTACAAGCTGTAATCAGTGCTCGGCTGGACACTGATAGAAGTCACAAGACTGCTATATACCCCTGATGAGAAAGGTATTTATGGCAGTTTATATTTACTAAAATAATTGCATTTCCATGTTCTGTGTACTATGGGAGACCAGATATAGTAAATGCAGAGTCCTGGGTTAAGATAACAGGGAAAGATAAATTGCTACCTTACCTGGTCCTCAACTCCCACAGGCTCCCTGCAGTCTGTTATACTGCTCCTTGCAGCCTCTTCTACACCAATGTTCCAGTGGCTACAAGCCCTCTGACATCATCAAGTCAACTGCAGACCCCATAGCCCTGCACTGTATGCAGGGATGCTGAGGGACAGTCCACTAGCAGAGTATATGGGAGCAGAGGACAGCACCAGCTGCTGGGGAGGGGAGTGGTGGTGCTTTTGATCCTAACCCCCTCCCCCTCTTTCCCAGACATAAATGAGCAAACAACTGTTGTAGATGGGCTCATAACTTTAAAATTTACCCATACAAAAATTCTAACTCTGTTCTAATTCATAAATCTGTAAGGCTTTAAAAATCTAGAAATTAAACTAAACCTTAACAATCTGATTATACCTTTAGTCTTAACTTGGCACTTAAACCCAACTATTAGAGATGTATTCATTAAAAAAAAAATGCAAAACAATTTTCCCAATAGACGTTTATGTGCATTTGTTCTCTCTGAATGTGGCCAAACATATTAGGCTATTTCCTGTGATGGTTGAATATTTTTCATTGATTTTAAATTAAAATAACACATTTGGCCACTAGATGGCGCAAAGTGACATAGAAAATGTTGTTCATACTTAAAGCGGATCTTCTGCCCTTGTTGTTTTAACTTTGGATAGTAAAACATTTTTTTTCTGCCAGTAAATACCTTATACAGCCCACTTCCTCTTTCTTGTCTGGTAATTAGTCTAGGCTAATGTCATCATGCACAGCTCTCTCTCTAACTTTCGTGAGAGTTTGCCAGAAAGGCAGGGGAGGGGGGCAGGAGAGTGGAGGAGGGATGAGTCACAGGAGAGCCAAGGAGAGCTGCAGAGCTGGAGGGGGCTGGATGAGGGTGGAGATAACAGGAGACTGCAGAGATCTATGTGTATTCATCGAGAGAGGAGAAATGTGCAGGCAAGAAATGGTGTGATTGTGTATGTCTGTCTGTATATATGTGTATGTGTGTGTGTGCGTGTATCTCTATATATGTGTATGTGCATCTGTGTAAATCCAGGAAGTAAACAAGCAGCAGCTTCAGCTGCCACAGTTAAAATGGCTGTAGCCAGACTTAGTGGAGGGAGATCTCTGCAGCATATAGTACAGAATCACAGTATATATAAAATAATATGAAAAGTGGTTGGGCGCAAGCTTTAGACTGGCAAAGATGTTTTTATTCCAAATTACGTGAGCAGACTGCAGTTCCTTTTTAATAACATCTAGTGGCCAAATATGATAATTGCCATTTTAAATCCATGAAAAACGTTAGATCTGTACAGGAAATAGTCTAATATAATATTTTGTTCCCTGTTTGCACAGAAGGAATGTACGTGTAATTTCACTGAACACATTGCTATGTGACTTTTTTATAACTATACCCCTAAAAGTAAATTCAATTCCCAATATTAATACTATATGATAAAACATATCACAGTAAAACAATTCTAGCATGCTGATAATAAAAAAAAACATTTAATCATTTTCTTACAGCTAAGATCCAAAATCCCCAAAGTTTTTCCACAAAATGTCTCACCCTTTCCAAAAAAAAGATCTCTGTTAACTGTCATACATAACAATATTTATTACTGGAAATCTTCATGCCCACAGGAGTAGCATGTGGCCCCCTGTGATGTTAAGTGTGAAGGCGTGCTTCAGCAATACACATTTTGCCAAGAAAAAAATAATCTAAAGATTCTAGGCACACATGATACACCCAGTGCCTCTGAACACACATACTCTTGTGGTGAAAATTGCTTGATTGCTGTTCATAAGAGCAGATCAAAAGTTTTACCTATAAAATAAACTCCAGAAAATGTACAAGAAAGCAGGAGATTTACTATTCTCTTTCATTTTTTTTTTTTTGTTGCATCTTGTTGATTATTTTTTCTAACATTGCAAAAAAAACAAAAAAACAGAAACTTAATTTTAAAAGCTGTTATTTCATTTATAATTAAATTCATCATGCTTTGTACAAGAAACATAATTTTAGTGACATTAACTAAATGGGGTCAATCTCAAAAAAAATAATTAACTTTTTAGCTACAGTAACACTTAAGGGGCATGTTTATAAAGCAGTGAATATGACATTCACCAAAATTTCACTGCAGATGAATATTTTCAGTCAGAGGCAAACATTTTCTAGGCACATCAGCAACTCCTCTCGTGTCACAAAATCTATGCAACATTTTTCCTATGTATTTGCAACCCGTGCGTCTGCAATTCCGAGCAACCAATTGCAACAGATTTGCAAAGTTTCTGGGACAAATTTTAAACAGTCAAACCATAAAGAAGTGGTCAGGGTTTTTTTCAGTAGCAGTAGCTGCTGAAATGTATTGGGTCCCTTCTACCCTGCGCCTGTGAGGACCCATCCTTACCTGGACCCGAGAACACTGACCCACCTTGAAGGTTTGGTGGAAACCAAGGAAAGGTGGTGGTGTTTGTCTCTATGTGAGCAGTGATCTCAAAGCGAGTGTGAAAGAGGACCTAGTTGATGGAGAGTGTTATGAGGCTGAAGCATTATGGGTAGAACTAAACATGGGTGTGCGTACTACAAAGGTGATCATTGGAGATTGTTATAAACCTCCCGGTCTTAGGTGAAGACCCAGCTTCTTGCAAAGATAGAAAGGGCTGCTAGAGCTGGGACAGTGATAATAATGGGGGCTTTTTTTTTAACCATCATTTTGTTTATTGAAACTATAAATAGATGGTAAAGCAAGCATTGGCAATAAACAATCACAATCAGAAAACATAAAAAAAATAAGGTATGATTTTGTACCTGGGGGGTGTCTATAGTATGCCTTTAAAGGGGCACATGTTTCCCATGTTTAGAACAGTCTGACAGCAAAATTACATTTCTAAAGGAAAAAAACTCATTTAAAACTACTCGCGGCTACAATGAATTGTCGGGTCCGACAATACACATAACAGTTCATTGATAAAAACTGCATGGGGATTTCCCCACAGGGAAAAATCTGTGGGGGTGCCCCTAAATTCCATACCAGGGCCTTCAGTTCTGGTATGGATTTTAAGGGGAACCCCGCACCAAAAATGTAAAAAAAAACGGCTTGGTGTCCCCCCAAAATCCATACCAGACCCTTATCCGAGCATGCAACCTGGCAGGCAGCAGGAAAAGAGGGGGGATGAGAGAGCGGCTCTCCCCCTCCTGAACCATACCAGGTCACATGCCCTCAACACATGGGGACTTCCCTATGGCTTTCCCCATGATGTCAGAGGGGGGGGGTCACCGGGTGGCCCCGCCCTCCGTTATTTAAGAAGTGTCAGAAGAATCGAACCGTCACACAGCTGAAGACTCCCACAGAGGCGGATCGTGAGGACGGAGCGGAGAAGAAGCCTGGAGCAAGATGCGGGACGAGAAGAGCGGAGGAAGAAGGAGATGAAAAAGAAGATGGAGAAGAAGATGGAGGAACAAAAACAATACCGATGGAAGACCAGAAGAAAGAAAAAGTTTTTTTAACCTTTTTGTCATTTTTTTTGTGAAATGGTAGGGGTATATTTGTACCCCATTACCAATTCACACGGGGGGGCGGGATCTGGAGGTCCCCTTGTTAAAGGGGGTTTCCAGATTCCGATAAGCCCCCCGCCTTATCGGCCCTTGCAACCACCGGGCAAGGGTTGTGGGGATGAGGCCCTTCACCCCATCAACATGGGGACAAGGTGCTTTGAGGGGCTACCTCAAAACACCCTCCCAATGTTGAGGGCATGTGGCCTGGTATGGTTCAGGAGGGGGGGACGCTCTCTCGACCCCCCTCTTTTCCTGTGGCCTGCCAGGTTGCGTGCTCGGATAAGGGTCTGGTAAGGATTTTTGGAGGGACCCCACGCCATTTTAAAAAAAAAATTTGGTGTGGGGTTCCCCTTAAAATCCATACCAGACCTGAAGGGTCTGGTATGGATTTTGAGGGGGACCCCTACGCCATTTTATTTTTAATTTTGGTGTGGGGTTCCCCTGTGGGAAAATCCCCATGCCGTTTTTATCAATGAATTGTTATGTATATTGTCGGACCCGACAATTCATTGTAGTCGTTTTTTTCCTTTTAGAAATGTAATTTTGCTGTCAGACTCTTCTAAACATGGGAAACATGTGCCCCTTTACAGGCATACTATAGACACCCCCCCGTATGAAATTTAAAGGAATATTACACTTTTATCGTTTCACTTTAGGCATTATTAAAATCACTGCTCCCGAAAAAACTTTAGTTTTTAAAACTTGTTTTTGCATTGATACATGGTCCCCAAACACTTTTTATGACAATACCATGCATATATGCCTTTAAAATTAGCACTTTTGATTATTCATGTTTGTGTCCCATAGACTTTAACAGTGTTTGCGTGTTCGAACAAATTTTTTGCCTGTTCGCATGTTCTGGTGCGAACCGAATGGCGGGGGGGTGTTTTGCTCATCCCTAATGAGGAGGTGAGCTGCCATCTAGATAAAGGAAGGCCCGTAGATGTGGTGTATCTTGATTTTGCAAAAGCATTTGATACAGTTCCCCATAAACGTTTACTCTACACCGCACCTCAATCGCAGGGCCGCCGGAGAACATCGAGTTCCCGGGACCCACGGGCACGCTACCGTGCCTGAAAGGCGGCAAATTTAAAGGGACGTACCTGTACGCCCATTTGCCTGTCTTTGCCATTCTGCCGGCGTACATCTGTGTGCGCCGGTCAGCAAGCGGTTAAAGTGTGTCTCTGCTCTTGGGGACATTCTCAGGTTTGGAATCCCCTGAAAGCAGCTTGAATATAGGATTGAGAGCTATATTGCTCTTAAATCTCAGTTATTGATCACTAGTTGATTACTTGATTATATATTGTAACTGTCTGTTATCATTCCACAGAAATATTGCAGTAAAGACAATTTCTGTGTTTTATCATAACGTGTGTGTTTCTCATTGGTCATTGCAGGCAGAGTAACGGACTGGACATACTTAAGCAGCCCCTTCAGGGGTATCGCTACAAACATATATAGGTAAAGTTGATCCAGGGAATATCCAATTTCCTCTTGGGGGATTAGAAAAGAAATTTTTCCCCAGCTGGAACAAATTGGATCATGTTTTGCTGGTTTTTTTTTTTGCTTTCTTGTGCATCAACTGTGGGTATAGGATTGTGTATATAGGATTGACTCATTTTTTGATCCCTTTGATTGGTTGAAATAGATGGACTTGTGTCTTTTTTCAACCAGACTATGTTTAAATAGGCTTTATTTAAAGGCAAAGTCCTAGAAAGGAATGGGTTAATTAACAACAGTTTACTATACAGCAATGTAGGGAACTTGTTAAGCAACACAATTCACAGGGTGTCATTGTTTATTGTCTGCCAGCAATGGGACCCTTGCATTGAAGCACTCTGTAAAGTAAACACGATGGTGACCAGAGGCCTCTCACAGTGGATGACTCTGATTCTGGTCCTAAGCAGTTTGTCGGTGTCTGCAAAAGGGTCTTCCCTCTTGAGCCAGCTCTCTGAAGCTGTAGAAGGCAGTGGTGATTGGAACACTAAAATAGAATGGCTGGAAGACTCTGGAATGGTAGTTCTGTCCTTATTCCTTCACTGCAGCCAGTAGATCTTAGCATAGTAATAGTCTGCAGCCTGACCCCTGCACACCTCTTCTGACACAACAGATCTTCTGGCAGCATTACATGGTCAGCAGCTCACAATAACAGCCAGTTCAGTCCCTCACCCTACTTGGGCTCTGTTGCAAAACTTTGTAAATAAGTACGTTTTCTCCTTCACTGATGGGCACTAATGAGGCTGCACTAATGAGGTGGCACTGATGAGGTGGCACTGATGATGAGGCACTTATATGCAGCACTGATAAGAAGCACTGATGGGCACTGATAGGTAGCACTGATGAACACTCATAGGCAGCACTGATGGACACTCATAGGCAGCACTCATAGGTGGCACTAATAGGCACTCATAGGTGGCACTGATGGGCACTCATAGGGGCACTCATAGGTGGCACTGGAGGGCACTTATAAGTGGCACTGATAGATGGCACTGATAGACAGCACTGATCAGGAGGCACTGGCAGGCATCACTAATAGGCACAGAGTCCCATCACTAATGGGTACTGATTGGCATCCCTGGTGGGCTCTAATGGGCTTACCTGGTGGTCCTTGGTGGGCATCTCTGTTGGCATTGGGTGGACATCCCTTGTGGTCCTGGGTGGGCATCCTCAATGGGTCTGCACTGATAATCAATGCTACGTCATAGGCTCTTTACCTCCATCAGAGATGTGGTGTGTCAGACTGACACACCACACCACTGATCGCCAGGCTGTGTGTGATCATGGCTTAGCCTGCTGGACGTCATTTTACGTCAGCAGGATAAGCCACGATAACAGTCAGCAAGATAATAGAACCGCTTTCCGGCCTTCATTTTACTATATGGTGGGTGGGAAGTGGTTAAAGCATTTCTTTTTTTTTTCATTTTAAAAAAGTTTAATATTATAGACTCATGGTGTTACAGTCTAATCAGCTAATTAACTCAAAACACCTGTAAAGGTTTCCTGAGCCTTTAAATGGTCTCTCAGTCTGGCTCAGTAGGTTACACAATCATGGGGAAGACTGCTGACTTGACAGTTGTCCATAAGACAGTCATTGACACCCTCCACAAGGAGGGTAAGTCACAAAAGGACATTGCTAAAGAAGCTGGCTGTTCACAGAGTGTTGTATCCAAGCATATTATTGGAGAGTAGAGTGGAAGGAAAAAATGTGGTATAAAAACGTGCACAAGCAGCACGTGAGAGGATTGTGAAGCAAAGGCCATTCAAGAATTTGGGGGAGATTCACAAAGTAAAGTTTGCAGTTCATTTGGAAATCAAGATTCCACAGTCTGGAGGAATAGTGGAGAGGAACAGAATCCAAGTTGCATTAAGTTCAGTGTGAAGTTTCCACAGTCAGTGATGATTTGGGGAGCCATGTCATCTGCTGGTGTTGGTCCACTGTGTTTTATCAAGTCCAAAGTCAGCGCAGCCCTCTACCAGAAAAAAATTCTACAGCACTTCATGCTTCTCTCTGCTGATCAGCTTTATGAAGATGCAGATTTCATTTTCAAGCATGACTTGGCACCTGCCCACACTACCAAAAGTACCAATACCTGGTTTCATGATCATGGTATCACTGTGCTTGAATGGCCAGCAAACTCATCTGACCAAAACCCCATAGAGAATCTGTGGGGTATTGTCAAGAGGAAGATGAGAGATACCAGACCCAACAATGCAGATGAGCTGAAGGCCCCTATCAAAGCAACCTGGGCTTCCATAACACCTCAGCATTGCCATAGGCTGATCGTCTCCATGCCACGCTGCACTGATGCAGTAATTCATTCAAAAGGAGCCCCAACCAAGTACTGAGTGCATACTATACTGTACATGGACATATTTTTCAGTAAGTCAACATTTCTGTATTAAAAAGCCTTTTTTTATTGGTCTTATGTAATATTTAAATTTTATGAGTTCCTGAATTTGGGGTTTTCACTAGCTTTAAGCCATAATCCTCAAAATGAAAAGACATGTGTGTAATAAATTTATATAATATATGAGTTTCACTTTTTAAGTTGAATTACTATAATAAATTACCTTTTTGATGATAGTCTCATTTTTTGAGATGCATCTCTATGTGCCTTCTTTAAAACAAACCTGCTACTTTGCCTATAATGGGCAAAATATGTTTTCACTTTTAGGAACATTTATGTAACTAATGTCATGCCTTTATGAAATAAAGGAAATAATAGTGCAGGACTGCCATCTTGTGTTCAATTAATGTTTAAATGCCAAACATTCAAAAACAGCATGCTACATTTTTAAAACCATGCATCTGTTTGTTCTTCATTTATATCCAATTATAAACAAATCAGTACACTGACTATCCCCCAACAAGGTGGGTGGTCAGTTTATAAGGGATTTAACCACTTTCAGACCGGACCAATTTGCAGCCAAAGGACCAGGCCCCTTTTTGCGATTTGGCACTGCGTCGCTTTAACTGACAATTGCGCGGTCGTGCGACGTGGCTCCCAAACAAAATTGACGTCCTTTTTTTCCCACAAATAGAGCTTTCGTTTGGAGGTATTTGATCGCCCCTGCGGTTTTTATTTTTTGCGCTATAAACAAAAAAGAGCGACAATTTTGAAAAAAAAACGCATTCTTTTTTATATTTTGCTATAATAAATATTCCCCAAAAATATATAAAAAAACATTTTTTTCCTCAGTTTAGGCCGATACGTATTCTTCTACATATTTTTGGTAAAAAAAATCGCAATAAGCGATTATTGATTGGTTTGCGCAGAAGTTATAGCGTTTACAAGATAGGGGATAATTTTATAGCATTTTTATTAATAATTTTTTTTTTAGTAATGGCGGCGATCAGCGATTTTTATTGTGACTGCGACATTATGGTGGACACATCGGACATTTTTGACACATTTTTGGGACCATTGTCATTTATACAGCAATCAATGCTATTTAAATGCATTGATTCCTGTATAAATGACACTGGCAGTGAAGGGTTAACCACAAGGGGGCAGTGTAGGGGTTAAGTATGCCTAGGGGTGTGTTTCTTACTGTGGGGGGGCGTGGCTGTCAGCTAGTGAATGCTGATCTCTGCTCCAATCATAGGGAGCAGAGATCGGCGTCACTAGTTGCTAGGCAGAACGGGGAGATGCTGTGTATTTCCTGCTCTCCCCGTTCATCCTTCCCGTGAGACGATCGCGGGTGTCCCCGCGGCGATCGAGTCCGCGGGAACCGCGACCGGCCTCACGGGGGTCCCGACCGGCGCAGGTGCGCGCCGCTCCCGGCGCGCTCCCGATGGCATGGACGGCATTAAGGAGGGACTTATATATACGCCCTCCTGCCTGTCCATGCCATTCTGCCGACGTATATCGTCGTGCGCCGGTCGGGAACTGGTTAATACAAACACGTGATGTGAATACAGATTTTTTACTCTTTGCTATAATACCCCCCAAAAAATGCAAAAAAGCTAATTTCTTCATCCCTTTAGGCCAATATATATTCTTCTACATATTTTTGGTAAAAAGATCGCAGTAAGCATATATTGATTGGTTTGCACAAAAGTTATAGCATCTACAAAATAGGCGATAGATTTATGGCATTTTTTATTATTATTATTTCATTTTTTTAAACTAGTAATGGCGGCAATCAGCAATATTTAGCTTTTATAGCTTTTTGCTATAAAAATGCACTGATTACTGTAAAAATGTCACTGGGGGTTCACACTAGAGGACGATGGGCAGGGATGGGGGTTCGCACTAGAGGATGATCAAGGGGTTAAATGTGTTCCCTCATGAGTGTTTCCAACTGTGGGGGGATGGGACTCACTGGAGGAAAAGGCATATCGCTGTTCCTAACTACTAGTAACAGACGATCTGTCTCTCCTCTCCTGTTAGAATGTGGATTTGTGTGTTTAACCCTTTTATGACTAAGCCCATTTCTGACATTTGGTGTTTACAAGTTAAAATTCCTATTTTTTGCTAGAAAATTACTTAGAACCCCAAAACATTATATATAATTTTTATTAGAGAATTTAGAGAATAAAATGGCGATTGTTGCAATATTTTATGTTGCATGGTATTTGTGCAGCGGTGTTTTAAATCCAACTTTTTGGGAAAAGGGACACTTTCCTGAATTTAAAAAAACAAAACAGTATAGTTATCCCAATTTTTTTTTATAATGTGAAAGATGATGTTACGCCGAGTAAATAGATACCAAACATGTCACACTTTATAATTGCACGCACTCGTGGAATGGCGACAAACTTTGGTACCTAAAAATCTCCATAGGCGACACTTTAAAATGCTTTTTTACGATTACCAGGTTAGAGTTACAGAGGAGGTCTAATGCTAGAATTATTGCTCTTGCTCTGACGATCACGGTGATACCTCACATGTGTGATTTGAACACCGTTTACATTGCGAGCGTGACTTCCGTATGCGTTTTTTTTGCTGCGTGAGCTCGCGGTGACGGGGGCGCTTTGGAAAAAAATGTTTTTATTTTTTTATATTATTAAATTGTGTTTTTAAAAAAAAAAAAAAATGTGATCACTTTTATTGCTGTCAGAAGGAATGTAAACATCCCTTGTGACAGTAATAGGTGTTGACGGGTCCTTTTTATGGAGGGATCGGGGATCTAAAAGACCCCAAATCCCTCCTTTGCACTTCAAAGTATTCAGATAACCAAAAACGGTGTATCTGAATACTGTATATTTTTTTAAATCCAGCGCCATTGGCACCTGAGTAAACAGGAAGTGACGTTGTGACGTCTCTTCCGTGTTTACATCCAGGAGACTGGAACAAAGCCATTTCCGGCTTTGTTCCAGTCTGTCACTAGCCGACGGAAGTGGCGGCTGTTCGATCGGTCCTTCCGATGGAACGGGAGGCCCGTTAAAAGCAGCGTGAGGTGGCGGGAGGGGGGGACGTCGGTCCCGGTATAACAGCCGAGTGGCTTTTAGTTGCATCGGTTGTTATACCTGGGCAGCCAATTGCCCGCTCTAAACAACGGTACCGGGATGATGCCTGCAGCTGCGGGCATCATCCCGGTATAACCCCCAAAAGCCGAGTACGCATATCTGCATATGCTCGCAGGGAAAGGGTTAAACACACGCATCCCTGTTCTGGCTCTCGTGCCTGCGATCGTTCCTTTCGGAGGCACACACACGCCCGCTATCGCCCTTAAAGGTTGCGGACGTACACCTACAGTGATTTGCGGGATCGTGCCGACCTGCCGCAGTATCGTGTCGACCTGCCGCAGTATAGTGCCGACCAGCAGCATGGCGGTGGCTGATCTGCAAATGGTTAAATAAAGAATTTGAAAAAAAAGAAACCCTGCCTGAACTGTTTAGCTCCCTGCATCTTGGGTGTCACTCATGATAAGACATAAAAGGAAGCAAGAGGATTAGTGCAGCGAGTTTGAGAAATCTCCAGTGTTTTGGAAAGAGTTAAGTTCTTTCCTGCTGGGCCTTTTTTTAGGAAAGGTCAATGCAGTTAGGGGTCAACTTAGTGTAAGATTTCCCTTCAGGGAGTGAGGACTCCTGATAGGAGGGAAAAAATGCCAAGACTTTGACTATTGGTGTTGGCAAGTTCAATTCCTCCACATGCTAGAAATTTATTTCATTAAGCTTGTGCCATCATCAACTTGTATGACTGTTACTCTAAAGTAGGGATGAGCCGAACACCCCTGGGTTCGGTTCGCACCAGAACCCGCAAACGAACCTAAAGTCCGTGCGAACATTAGAACCCTATTAATTACAATGGACGCGGACGTTCGAAATCAAAAGTGCTATTCCCCATTATGTCCCCGTGCCTCAGAGGGGGCGGGGTCACCAGGTGGCCCTCTGTTATAAAAGACCTGTCAGACACAGCGAAGCCTCACACAGCGGGAGCCTCCCATTGCGCGGAGTGGCCCAGAAGAGACACCAACGCCGTGGAAGAAGATGGCGGACGAGAAGACCAGAGCAAGAAGAAGCGGATCCGAGGAAGAAGAAGATGGAAGAAGAAGATGGAAGAAGATGCTGGAAGGAAAAGATGAAGAAACTGAAGGATGAAGAAAGGAAGAAGGAAGACCAGAAGAAAGAAGATGAAAGAAGATTTTAATAAAGGACTTGTCAAAGACCGTCTCCTGTAATTTTTACCATTTTTGTCACTTTTTTGGTGAAATGGTAGGTTTGTACCCCCTTACCATTTCACACAGGGGGGGGAGGGATCTGGGGGTCCCCTTGTTAAAGGGGGCTTCCAGATTCCGATAAGCCCCCCGCCCGCAGACCCCCACAACCAATGGCCAGGGTTGTGGGGATGAGGCCCTTGTCCTCATCAACATGGGGACAAGGTGCTTTGGGGGGGACCCCAAAGCACCCTCCCAATGTTGAGGGCATGTGGCCTGGTATGGTTCAGGAGGGAGGGGGGCCGATCTCGTCCCCCCTCTTTTCCTGTGGCCTGCCAGGTTGCGTGCTCGGATAAGGGTCTGGTATGGATTTTGAGGGGGACCCCACGCCATTTTTTTTTTTTGGCCGGTGTTCCCCTTAATATACATAGCAGACCTGAAGGGCCTGGTAATTGAATTTGGGGGGACCCCCACGCTTTTTTTTTATCAATTACTTTTTTTTTATCAATGACTTCAATGGGCATCACTGATTGGCATGCATTATTGTTTGGCACTGATTGGCATCAATCAGTACAAAACAATACAATACAATGCCGCCTATCAGTGCCCATCTGTGCCACCTATCAGTGCCCATCCATGCCGCCTATCAGTGCCCATCCATGCTCATCCGTGCCCCCTTTCCATGCCCATCTGTGCCGCCTATCCTTGCCCATTCATGCCGCTTTTCCATGCCAATCCATGCCAGCTATCAGTGCTAATTTGTGCCACCTATCAGTGCCCATCCGTGTCGCCCATCAGTGCCACCTATCAGTGCCCATCAGTGCCGCCTATCAGTGCCACATATCAGTGCCCATCAATGCCACCTTATTGGTGCCACTTCATTGGTGCCATCTCATCAGTGCCCATCAGTGCCGCCTTATCAGTGCCCGTCAGTGCAGCCCCATCAGTGCCCATCAGTGAAGGAGAAAACTTACTTATTTACAAAGTTTTGAAACTGAAACAAAAAAAACATATTTTTTTTCAAAATTTTTGGTCTTTTTTTATTTGTTTAGCAAAAAATAAAAACAGTAGAGGTGATCAAATACCACCAAAAGAAGGCTCTATTTGTGAGAAAAAAAATGATAAAAATTCCATTTGGGTACAGTGTAGCATGACTGCGTAATTGTCATTCAAAGTGCGACAGCGCTGAAAGCTCAAAATTGGTCTGGGCAGGAAGGTGTTTAAAGTGGTGGGACACCCTGAAAACAAAAACTTTTAAAAATGTTAGTAACAATTTCAAATGAAAAAAAAAAAAAAATATTTTTTTTTTACTTACCAGAAATGGCTGTTGCTATGCAGATTGTCCTAATCTGCCTCCTCCAGCTCCGCGGTGATCTTCTCTCCTTCCGTCTTCTATGGAATGGGGCGCAGTGTGTTATGGGAACTGTGTGTCCCACAACACATTGCGTTCCCCATTCACAAATCCCACTCGCGCATGCGCAGTAGGCCGCGCGCCGAATCGCGAATGCGCAGTAGGCCGCGCAAAGCCGTTTTCCTTACTGAGGATGGCGGCGCTGGATCCGGAACGCAGAGGGACATCTCGGCCTCCACGAACAGCATCGCGGGCGCCCTGGGAGGGTAAGTGTACTTATTAAAAGTCAGCAGCGACTTTATTTTTAGCTGCTGACTTTTACATTTTTTTTTTTAAGCTGAAACACCGCTTTAAGTGCCCAGTATTGAAGTGGTTAAAAAAAAATCACTTAAAGTGATATTAAAGGCAGTTTTTTTTTTAAATAACAAACATGTCATACTTGCATTGTGCAGTGGTTTTGCACAGAGCAGCCAAGATCCTCCTCTTCTCGGGTCCCCTGTCGGCGCTTTGGGCCCCTCCCCCTTGTTGAGTGCCCCTATAGCAAGCCATTCCCGGCTCCCGCCTCACTGGCTGTGGCTGACAGCAGCCAATAGCACCTGCTGCTGCATCTCAGCCAATCAGGTGGGAGAGATCTGGGAGAGCCTTGGATCTTGTGCACATCGCTGGATCAAGAATGGGCTTAGGTAAGTATTGGGGGGCTGAGGAGAGAGCTGCACACTGAAGGTTTTGTTTACCTTCATGCATTCTCAGCATTTACAATCACTTTAAAGGCTGACTCAGCCACCCTGCCAGGCCCTCTGCCTGGGGATTGGGCAAGTTCCCTCAAGTATGCAGTTCCTCCAACCTTCCAGATCCAGGGGAAGGTACCAGAGACCTGCATCTATGAGTCATCCAGCCTGACCTGCAGTAAACTCTGACCCAATTCCAGACTCTCAAATTAACCATGAGTCTTAAGCCTCGTACACACGATCAGATTTTCCGGAGACAAAACCTCACACTTTTGTCCGAAGGAGTGTGCCTGGATTTTGTCTTGCATACAAACGGCAAGGAATTGTCGACCAACAAACACGAATGTAGTGACGTAATACGTGTTTTTTCAGCTCTTTAGCGCCACCCTTTGGGCGCCTTCTACTAATTTCGTGTTAGTAGAAGTTTGGTGTTGATTCACTTTTCAGTTTGCGCTTTTCATTTTGTGCTTTTAATTTTGCTCTTTTCATTTCATGTTCTTCATTTTGCGCTTCTCAGTTTGTTGCTAATTGGCCATTCGTCAACCAGCCATGTTGCAGAATCGGAGGAGATAATGTGTTATTTATAATTGGCCTTGGAGTTATTGCTTTGACCCAAGTCCAGTCCAGGAACAGGAGGAGGAGGATTTCTTGGACCAAAAATTGGTTGCTTTATTAATCATGACCAATTATGTCATATGCCTTTTGCTGCGGGAGCTCCAGGAGAATAATCCAGATGATTTTCGGAATTATCTCCGGATGACGGACCCCTGCTTTCACCAACTCTTGGCATTGTTGTCCCCCTATATTAAGAAGCAGGACACATGCATGAGGCTTTTATTTTATTTTTTGTTTGAATAATGATTTGATTTGATATATTTTCTATATATGCACTTTTTGGTTAAGTTCTATTGGCAGATAGCATGCCTAATTTTATTTGTTTTCTTTTTTAATGCACAATAAAGAAATTGGGGAGAATAATACTTGGCTATGTGTTTTACTTGAAATTACAGTTTGGGAGTAGGCAGTTACATTTAAAACAATATGTCAAATTGAAAAGGAACACCAACATAGTTGTATCTTTGATCTTAAAAACCAGAGGATAATCGTGTTGTGGTAACTTGCCCAAAAAAATAAATAAAAAAAAATAAAAAAAAAAGCATAATAATATTATTCTTGATATCACTAGAAAGAAAAAGCCTTTGAAAATTAGTTTGCAATAACTCCATCAGTATCACCAGAAAAGCAGCTTCATTATTATCCCATTAAAGAAGAAGAGAATTGTGCGCTGCATGGCGAGACTTCATAATTTGCCACGTCACGAATGTTAATTCTCTATTACGAACGCTAGTTTACAAGACCGACCGCTTCTGGCTCGTCCTTGCTTCCGAGCATGCGTGTTTGTACTTTGGACTTTTGTCTTTGTGTTTTTGTTTTTAGTAGCATTTAGAAGTAGTTAGAAGCAGTTAGGAGCATTCAGCATATTTTTCTGCTGGAAAAACACTCCAAGAAATATACACAGTATACACAACTGGTATTAAGGCATTGGCAATAGTTCAAAAGAGCAAGAATAATGTATAAAGAATAGCAGCCATATTTTTGGCACACCACACAGAAGATCCTTGCTTCAATGCAGAAAGCAACACTGAAATATAGCACAAATGGTCCATATAATAAACAGGGTGCAACATTTTGTACTTTAAGGTCATTGCAAAGTACAAGTGGGCACTTGTTCTGTCCAGAAGAAAAGAGGTTTACTCTCTCATTTTGAATGGACTTAAAGCACACAGCATCAAACCAATGTTGTGTATGCACCAATTTTAGAGCCGCTCTGCAACCGGATCACATGGTTGTATTTATACTATGGGATCCAGTGCAGGCAACTGCACTGATTGCGAACTGCATTTGAGATGTTGTTACAATTGCACTGACACCCACTGCAGATCGCAAGGGCAGTGTGGTGATTTTTATGTATTGCATTCTAGAATGAACCTAGGCTAAATGCATAGCACATAACTGGCTATTAATATTCAGAAATAATAACACTGTGGATTGTTGACCCAGAGAAGATCTCATTGAAGTTGTGGATTAGGAAAGAGTTTTGTCCTATGTCAGATAAAATATGACCACAATTTAGAATGGTCTTTTGCTTTCCCCTAAAACAACTGTGAGTTAAAGATGAAGTAAACCCTGATGGGTTTTACCTAATTTTTGTTAACTGCAAAGAAAAAGCATAATGGGCTATCGCATACTAGCCCATTATGTGACACTTACCTGCAAACAAAACCCACACTGCCCCAACTGCAGGACGCATCCATCTTCACCCCTCCTCATTCCGGTGTGGCGGACTCTGGCTCTGTGAAGTCACTACGGGGTGTGGAAGCCACCAGTAACGGCACTCGCTAGTAAAGAAAAGGCACGGAGGGCCTTTTCTTCACAGCGCAAGCGCCGATGACATCTTCGATGCAGTACAAAGTAAATATCTCCTAAACGGCACACGTTTAGGCGATATTTACTGTACCTGTAGGTAAGCCTTATTATAAGCTTACCTATAGGTACAACTTGAAAATGGAGGTTAACAACCTCTTTAAAGCCCCATACACACGGTCGGACTTTTTCATGGATTCTGTCCGATCGGACAATGTTGTTGAAAAATCAGACCGTGTGTATGCACCATCGGACAGTGTACGTCGGATTGTCCGACGGACAAAGTCTTATCTCCTGCTGGAAAGATTTGCCGACAACACGGTCCGATCACACCAAATCCGATCGTGTGTACGGTTGTCCGACCGGACAAAGTGCTACGCATGCTCACATCACATTACAAGACCAAAGCTATTGGCTACTAGCCTCTACGTAGTCCCGTCGTAGGCAACAAACGTCACCACGTTCAGAATGATCGGATTTTCCGACAACTTTGTCCGACCGTGTGTACGTAAAACCAACATCGGACAAAGTATGACGGACAGGATCCGACCGACCTGGTCCGCGGATTGTCCGACCGTGTGTATGGGGCTTAAGAGTTTGATGGATGCGGATTTACATTTTTCGATTCTGTTAGTTGAACTTGATGAACTTGTCTCTTTTCAACATGACTATCTAGATAACTACACTAAGTTTGAAACAAATTTCTTCTTTAGCTTCTCTCTATTGCAAGTTTAGGATGGTGTAAATTAATGGACATATTTTAATTTAAAAAAAAAATTAAAATTCCAGAGTGGCTTTACTAATTGGATATGTTATATGCAAACCAGATTATTGCTGGCTTTTCACCTTAGCCAAAAATGTGGAGAAAATGAGTACAGAAACTGCCCAAGGCAGGTTTTAAAAAAAAAGGATTATTAAGAAGTAATGTTTTCTGTGAGAACAAAAGGTGAAGCAGTATTTTGTATGTTTTTACATTTAGTTATACAATGCTGCCATCTAGTGTTTATTAGACATACAGTATCTCACAAAAGTGAGTACACCCCTCACATTTTCGTAAATAATTTATTATATGTTTTTTTTTTTTTCAAAATTTTAATTTATTGAAAGTTTATAACAATTTATAGACTGACATTTTAGCAAATATCAAATATGCCGGGTTGGATAAACATGTCAGTTTACAAACAATCAGAAAGACATATTAAGGTGTACATTTTTAAGGTAATAATTAAAGGGTAGCTTAATGTGTCTTATTCTTTATTAGGGGTACAATAAGGGAAGTTGGTAGGGATTTGAGAAATAACTGGTAAATACTTAAATAATAATGATAAGGTATTAATAATGTCTAAAGTAATTTTGAAATTAAATAAACAATAAAAGTAATTATACTTGACTGGCCTGGTGAGATCAATTAATATGTTTAGAGTAATTAGGACTCCAAAATGTGTCTTAACCATGAAAAATAAAAATAAATGAAAAGAGGGAAAATAAATGTTCTAAAGTTATGCATTAGCTTTGTTGAAATCTTCTGATTGTGTGAACATCCACCAGTGCTTCCACATCTTATGAAATTTGGTTGTTGTTTCTTTCTGCATTGCTACAGTTTCTTCCATTTTGTAAATGGTGTTTGCCTTTTCAATCTAATCCTTGACTGTTGGGACATGAGTGGATTTCCAATGCAGAGAGATGAATGGGCTGCATTTAAAAGATGTCTAGTGAGCGATTTCTTATATTTGCTCAGTGAGTATAGGTGTATATGCAGTAAGCAAGCTGCAGCGTTTGGATCCAATTTAGTTTCAGTGATTTTTTTAATCCATTTTATAATTTGTTGCCAGTAGTCAAGGATTGGAGGGCAGGCCCACCATATGTGTAGGAATGTTCCTTTATTTGTACCGCATCGCCAACAGGTGTCAGAAGTGGATGGGAACCATCTCCTGGCTTTTTGTGGTGTTACATACCATTCAGTCAGAATTTTGTATGAAGTTTCTTGAATTTTCGTGCTTAAAGCGGGATTCCACCCTAAAGTGGAACTCCCGCTTTTCGGAACCCTCCCCCCCTCCGGTGTCACATTTGGCACCTTTCAGGGGGGAGGGGGGTGCCGATACCTGTCTAAGACAGGTATCTGCACCCACTTCCGGCATAAACTCCCGTGGGAGTTTACGCAAGTTCCTGTCCCGGCGCGCTGTCTGCCGGGACACACACACGTGTCCCGGCAGACAGCGCTGAAGATTCTCATTGCACCGCGCGACTCGCGCATGCGCAGTAGGGAATCGGGAAGTGAAGCCACTTCCTGATTCCCTCACCGAGAATGGCGCCGGCTACAGCAGAGAGCCGATCGAGCGATCGGCCTCTGCTGCCGACACCGCTGGAACCAGGGACAGGTAAGTGTCCATTTTTTTAAAAGTCAGCAGCTGCAGTATTTGTAGCTGCTGGCTTTTAAAAAAATTTTTTTCAGTACAGTCCCGCTTTAATGAGACTTTTTGTGCAAAAACACAGGCTCTTTCCCATTGAGCATCTGTTATTTTGGTTTTAAGTTCAAGTTTCCAAGTCTCCTTGTGTTTGTTGTTGTTGCTATGGCTTATATGAGTTAGCCAGGTATAGGTTAAGGAGGTAATTTTGTGGATCGGAGTCCTCTTATAACAGATCAGTTCAAAAGGGGTCATGGGAAGGTAATATGAAGCTCTGTGTTGGCTATTTTGGAGGAAATCATGGAGTTGTATATAGAACCAGCAGCCAGGAAATCAGTCCCCAAACTCCTCTTTCAGGGAATCTTATGTTTTTAATTTGTCCTTGTGGAAGCAGTGTTTTGCTAATAAAATTTAGCTGTGTTTGGATTTCGATAACCTTTTTGGGTTGACACCTGGTGGAAAGTCAGGATTTTTGATAATTGGTGTTAAATGTCCTGGGAAGAAGCTAATTTGCATGGTGAGGCAATTTTGTGTAAAATGTCCAGAGTGGTTTTAATCAATGGGTGTTTTTTCAGGGATTTGGATAATTTCGAGTTGAGTGTCCAGGGATAATATATCAAGTTTTGTAGGTTGGTTGAAATTTCTAGGGATACCCAATCTTTGTTGTTTTCATGACAGTGCCCATTTGTAAGGTCAGTTTATTTGAGTTAGCTTAAGTTGTTTGGGTGTCAAAGTTAGGTTAAGCGCCTGATTTAATGTGCTTGATTTAAAAGTTGGAAATATAGCTGAAGGTTTTAAAGATTTTATTAAGGTTGAGGACGGAGATGTGCGGTTGGGTAAGGAAAATAGTAGATCGTCTGTGTAAGCCGCAGTTTTGTATTCCCTGTTGTTTACGCAGAAGCCGTGTATTGCATTCTCAAGGTTTATTGTTCTGATGAGGGGGGGAAAGGGGGCAACCCTGTCTGGTCCCATTAGGGATATTTTGTGGGTCAGAGAAAATATTGTTTTGGCTTGGGGGTTTCGGTAAAGAGCTTATTTTATGGGCCTATAAATGAGCAGGTTGAGAACATGTATTCCCATGATACAACATGATCAAAGGCCTTTTCGGCATCTGTGGACAACAAAAGGCCTTTGATCTTTGAATTTTTTGCATGGTGAATTACATTTTGTGTTTTGGTTATGTTATCCCTGGCTTCCCTGCCTGGCATAAAGACAACTTGTTTTGGTCCTATAATTTGGGAGAGCAGAGGTCTCATTCTATTTGCTAGTATTTTTGCTAGAAATTTAAGGTTTACATTAACCTCCCTGGCGGTATACCCGAGTGTGGCTCGGGGTGGATTTTCAGCACCAAAAGCGCTAACCCCGAGCCACACTCAGGATCGCACCGCACTTAGTGTGAGCCATCCTCCGCTCAATGTATCACAGCGCCGAGCTCCATTCCCTGCGAGCGCTACGACGCACGGGGATGGAGAACAGCCCCAAATTCAAAAAGTAAAACACACAATACATAAACAGTACACTGTAATCTTACAGATTACATTGCTGTATCAATTTATTTCACATCCCTTTTGTCCCTAGTGGTTTGTCCAATGCCCTGCATGCATTTTTATATTATAAATACTGTTCTTTCTGCCTGGAAACTGGAGATTGTCCATAGCAACCAAAACTGTTCCTTTACATCAAAAGTGGTTTTAGACCAGCTAGAAAACAGCGATAATAAATTAGAATCACTTGCATAATTGAGTG
This sequence comes from Lithobates sylvaticus, assembly GCA_028564925.1. Taxonomy (NCBI): domain Eukaryota; kingdom Metazoa; phylum Chordata; class Amphibia; order Anura; family Ranidae; genus Lithobates; species Lithobates sylvaticus. Next base: position 537,298,662 of record CM053026.1, read on the forward strand.
ATAGTGATTTGTGGGGAAATTTGTCATCAAACACTGAAAGTAATGACAGCGACAATTCTGCAACTGAGCAAACTTCAGTGTTTTTGATTTGATTACATTATTGAATGATTTTTATTATTATTATATTATTATTTGTTATAATTATTTATAGTTATTTATTATATTATAATTTATGATTTTGTTTTTCAAACTTTATCATACCCAGGATGTCTACTAGACTCTTGTTTGGACAGATTTAAGTGAGTTATTCCTAATGCGGCGTACACACGTGCGGACTTTTGCCGGCGGACCTAGTCCAGCGGACAATCCGCCGGACTTTCCAGCTGGCTTCGCCGGACTTTCCGAGCGTGTGGACTTGCCCACACACGCGCGGACTTGCCCACACACGCGCGGACTTCTCCGGCGGACAATCCGCCGGCCAAAGTCCGCGGGACTTTTGAAAATGAACGGACTTGCCCACACACGGAGCAGTCCGTTCATTTAGAACGTAACTTCAGGTTACGTAGCTAGCGTAGGCAGTAAATGCCGCCGCGCTAGCTCCGTAACCTGGCATGGATTTAAAGGGACTCCTTACGCCGAAAAACGGCGTGGGGGTTCCCCCCAAATCCATCTCAGACCCTTATCCGAGCACGCAGCCTGGCCGGCCAGGAAAGGGGTGGGGACGAACGAGCGCCCCCCCCCCTCCTGAGCCGTACCAGGCCGCGTGCCCTCAACATGGGGGGTGCCCTGGGGAAAGGGGGGCCGTGCGGCCCCCCCCACCCCAAAGCACCTTGTCCCCATGTTGATGAGGACAAGGGCCTCTTCCCGACAACCCTGGCCGTTGGTTGTCGGGGTCTGCGGGCGGGGGCTTATCGGAATCTGGGAGCCCCCTTTAATAAGGGGGCCCCCAGATACCGGCCCCCCACCCTATGTGAATGAGTATGGGGTACGATGTACCCCTACCCATTCACCTAAGGTGTAAAATGTAAAGTAAAAAACAACACACTTTTGAAAAAATATTTTATTGCACTGCTCCGGGGGTCTTCTTCCGTCTTGGGGGTCTTCTCCCCGGACTCCTCCGCTCATTTACCAAGCTCTTTTACCGAGCGGAGAAGTCCGGCTACCTTCTTCGTCGTCGCCGCCGTCGTCTGGGGGTCTCGATCCGCCTTCGGGGGTCTTCCGGGGTCTCTTCTGTTCTTGCGGCGGTCGTCGTTTTTCTTCTTCTTCTTCTTCTTCTTCTTCTTCCGATGTTGACCCGTCGCTGTCTCTGCCCGGAATGCCAGAGCCGCGCTGCGCTGGGACTTATATAGGGACATGGGGACAGGGTCACAAGCTCATGTCACATGGTGACCCCACCCCCTTGCGATGTCACAGTCCCAGCATCCTCCGGGACTGTGACATCGCAAGGGGGCGGGGTCACCATGTGACATGAGCATGTGACCCTGTCCCCATGTCCCTATATAAGTCCCAGCGCAGCGCGGCTCTGGCATTCCGGGCAGAGACAGCGACGGGTCAACATCGGAAGAAGAAAGAAGAAGAAGAAGAAGAAGAAGAAGAGGCGCCGGCGGCGGCGCGGAAAACGACGACCGCCGCAAGAACAGAAGAGACCCCGGAAGACCCCCGAAGGCGGATCGAGACCCCCAGACGACGGCGGCGACGACGAAGAAGGTAGCCGGACTTCTCCGCTCGGTAAAAGAGCTTGGTAAATGGCGGAGGAGTCCGGCGAGAAGACCCCCAAGACGGAAGAAGACCCCCGGAGCAGTGCAATAAAATATTTTTTCAAAAGTGTGTGTGTTTTTTGTACTTTACATTTTACACCTTAGGTGAATGGGTAGGGGTACATCGTACCCCATACTCATTCACATAGGGTGGGGGGCCGGTATCTGGGGGCCCCCTTATTAAAGGGGGCTCCCAGATTCCGATAAGCCCCCGCCCGCAGACCCCGACAACCAACGGCCAGGGTTGTCGGGAAGAGGCCCTTGTCCTCATCAACATGGGGACAAGGTGCTTTGGGGTGGGGGGGCCGCACGGCCCCCCTTTCCCAGGGCACCCCCCATGTTGAGGGCATGCGGCCTGGTACGGCTCAGGAGGGGGGTCGCTCGTTCGTCCCCACCCCTTTCCTGGCCGGCCGGGCTGCGTGCTCGGATAAGGGTCTGACATGGATTTGGGGGGAACCCCCACGCCGTTTTTCGGCGTGGGGATTCCCTTTAAATCCATGCCAGGTCACGGAGCTAGCGCGGCGGCATTTACTGCCTACGCTAGCTACGTAACCTGAAGTCACGTGCTAAATGAACGGACTTGCCGATGAGCGGCAAGTCCGTTCATTTTCAAAAGTCCGGCGGACTAGCCTACTAACGGCGGGATTGTCCGCCGGACTGCCAAGTCCAGCGGATAATTTTAAAACCAAACTTAAAACTTTGGTCCGCCGGACTTTGGCGCCAAAAAGTTCGCCGGCGCCCACACACGAGGGGATTGTCCGCTGGACTTGAGTCCAGAGGATAATCCCGCGGGATTGTCCTTCGTGTGTACGCCGCATAAGAATTACAGGCCTACAATAAAAAATGCCAAATTTCCATGCAAAAATAATTGTACCACTTTCAGCATCAAAAATCTAAAATAATCATACCGCCAGGGAGGTTAATATTGTTCTATATCTCCTTTTTTAAGGGATGGAAATTTGCTGACTTCTAGGAATTTTTGGATTATTTCTTCTTGAAGTTTGGTAAATGTGGGGGTTTATGCTGTGTTTGTAAGTTGTATAGTTTGGTATAGAATTTGTGGAAGAGGGCTGCCATCTTTTCTGGGTTCCGTGTTGCGAATGGTGAGTATGTGGCTTGTGGTTTTGGTATCTTTCAGGGCTCTGGCTAGGTATTTCCCACCTTTATCCTTGTGTTCATAGAAGATACTTTTCTTGAAGAAAATAGATCTTTCGGTTTTTAGGTCAAGAATTTGTTTTAATGCTTTCCTACATTGTGTGAGTTTGCTTTCTATTTTAGTGGATAGGGATTGCTTATGTTGTGCTTCTAGTCTGGAAATTTTGGTGGATAATGCTGTAATTTCCCTATCACGTTCTTTTTTTCTCTTTGCGCCCCATAGTCTCCTCTAATAACACTTTTATGTGCCTCCCAATTGTTTAGGGGGGTAGTGTCAGAGTTTGAGTTAATCTCAAAATCATTTTTGATTGAGCTATGTATATCTGCTTGTATTATTTTGTCTGTAAACAATGCTGCGTTTAGCCTCCAATTAAAAACTGTGGATTTAGGTGTTTGCGGTTTCAAACTTAAGGCTGTAGGTGAGTGGTCTGAGATTGAGATTATGCCTATTTCAGCATTAGCAATGGTTTTGAGGTCTCTTTGGGTTATGAATATTAAGTCCAGTCTAGAGTATCTCTTGTGGGGTGAGGAATAGAAGGTGTAATCTTTATCTGATGGGTGTGTGGTTCTCCAGGTGTCTACTAGTGTTAGGGACTGTAGAATATTTTTTAATACGTTTTAGTTTTTTGTATGCTACATGTGTTTGTCCTGTTGAGGTGTCTTGTTGGGGGTTTAGTGGAATGTTAAAGTGTCCGCCGAGGAGGATGCAGCTGGAGGCACACCATTTTAGCGTGTCAATTTTTTTTTGGCAGAACATTATGTGAGCCTTTTTTGGGAAATAAACATTCACTAAAGTTATAGTGCCTTTCGGTAATTTGTAACGGCCCTCTGGGTCTGTTAGTAATTGTGTGAGAACAAAAGGGCAATTTTTGCTCAGTAGGATTGTGACCCCTTTGGTTTTTGCTGTGGGGTTGGTGGCATGGAAGGCACTTGTGAAGTAGTTGTTTGTTATGCGGGGAAGGTTTTGGGTTTTGAAATGTGTTTCTTGAAGGAAAACTATTAGGGGATTACCTTTTTTCAATTGTTTTTGGATTTTGGTCCTTTTTTCTGGAATATTAAGACCATTCACAGCGATTTTCCTAGTAGAGAGTAGGCCATTATAAGAAAAAAAAAAAAAGGAATAGAAAAGAAAGGGGGGTGGAGGAGGTGTGGTGGGTGGGGAGATGTGGTGGGGGGGAGGGGAAAGTTTGGTCCCTGAGGGGCCGAACCTTTGTATCTACTTGGTAGATCACAGAAAAAAAAAAAAGACGCTATTTGGGTTTGTTAGGTAGTTATCAACTACTGTTGTTCTGATACAATATGAGCTGGTGAGTGGGTGTTTTCTTATTGGGTTGAGTTTTTTTTATCTTGGGAGTTCTTCATTCTGAGTATACCTGGGATGTGTTTTAGTTTACAAGCCATTAGGATAACTGTGACCCCGTTACAGTAGTGTATTTAGGTTTTTAGGTTTTCTGCTGCCCTAGGCCTGACTAAACTTGTGCACTCCTAATTTAAATATGACCCACCCCTTTCTGTCAAGGTCACACCCCTTGCTGTTAAGACCCGCCCTGAAATTTTCATGTGGGGACACTAGTTCGGAGGGCTTGGGGGGCAATGAATTCCCTTAATTTGCATAGATTTCCTCTCACTTCCTGTTCGGCTATGGGGCAGGAAGTGAAGGGAAATCTCTGTAATGGGACAGGGATGGTAAAAAATAAACTGACAGGGGCTATAACCCTCCCTTATTCTATCCAAAACAACAAAAGTGTTGCCTATAGTTCTACTTTAAGCACAAATTTCTGATCATTTTATGGAGAGGACTAAGAAGATATAACCATGTCAATGGTACAGCAGAAAACATATAGCACAGTGAGGAAGGTTTGTGGTCCAGGATAATAGGACAGTCAAAATTATAAGCGGCTCCCCCCCCCCCCCCCAGTTGCGGAATGCTGGCCGCCCGCATACCAGAAGCAGTGCAGCCGCTTTATGGAGGCGCTAAACTAATTTGCCTCTCAGCCCAGTCCGCCCCATAAGACTGGCGCTACACTAACAGTGTAGCGCAAGCCGGCAAGGACTCTTTCCGTGCTGCCCCCCTGCAAAGTGCTGCCCTAGGCTAGGATACAGCCTTGCCCTGTTATTCGTTTACATGAGAGTTATTATAACTTAACATTCCTATATATAAGCCTTAAGTAGTTGGCTGAATACAAAACAAAATATTAACAAATATTAACTTAATTTACAAGGTATAAGGAGCTTCAATCTGTAGAAAGGTCATCACTCATTGTCCGCCTAGTCTTAGGGGAATATCGAGGCACTCCTGTATGTGTGGACCACCCTTGAAGATATATTTTCCTTCATACACATACTATTAAATGTCTACTTAAACCTTTGACATCTCTAATCATATAATATATGCTGTAGTTTGATAATCAAGTGGTTTGGATTAAGTTCAGCTATGACTAATCTCTGATTTATCACGCAAATGTTCTTTGTGATCAAGCACTGAATGTGGTAGATCTGATCTCAGTTCTTGTTTGGATGGGTTCATATAGATCTTCTCTTCCCTTGCTCCTCTTGGGAAAGTTTGTGTAATGTGTAGGTAGTACCTTTGGGTTTTTTACAAGTCACATGTTTGTCTGTCAAATGTGGTGGGTATCCAAGGGTGTTGAGTAGGTATTTAGTCGATTGAGGGTTCCATGCTCACACAGAGAGTAGGGTTGAGCGAACCCAAACTGTAAAGTTCGGGTCCGTACCGGACTTTTGGGTGTCCGGGACCCGAACCTGAACTATTGGCTGTAAGTTCGGGTTCGAGTCCGGTGTTCGGCGATGTATTGGTGCCTTTTTAACAGCTGCAGGGCAGCCAATCGACGCTAGTTTTACTAGTGTGCCCGTAGAAGCTATCACAGCCATGCCTACTAATGGCATGGCTGTGATTGGCCAGTGCAGCATGTGACCCAGCCTCTATATATAGTCCAGACACACAGCACACAGCGTCATTATGCTATAGACAGGTTCCTGTGCTGCTGTGAGAGAGGATTTTTAGGAGTTAGTGTGATAAAGTCAGTCAGTCAGTCAGTCCATATTCCTATTCCGATCTAGATAGCTAGAGTAGAGTAGGGAGTTTCTTTATTAAGCAAAAGAAAGAGGCAGAGAGAATTATTGAAGAGATTCCTAAATCAATTGTACCCTGGCTGGGGTGCAGTGCACAGTCTTTTAACAGTGCCATGAGGCCAGGGCAAGACAAAATATAAAAGTTTTACCTGCAAGCTCAGTGCACCATTAGGACCAACACTGCATATAGTAAGAGATACACCATAGTCTGTGTGTATTCTGCTATTGGAAAAACATTGCAAAAAAAAATTAATTTTGCTGTGTTTTTTTTTTTTCCCCAATAGCATTTTCTGCGTGTTCATACACGCTTTAGATACTGTCCGTGTATTCTGATATTGGAAAAACATTGCAAAAAAATTTAATTTTGCTGTGTTTTTTTTTTTCCCAATAGCATTTTCTGCGTGTTCATACATACAGTGGTGTGAAAAAGTGTTTGCCCCCTTCCTCATTTCCTGTTCCTTTGCATGTTTGTCACACTTAAGTGTTTCGGAACATCAAACCAATTTAAACAATAGTCAAGGACAACACAAGTAAACACAAAATGCAATTTGTAAATGAAGGTGTTTATTATTAAAGGTGAAAAAAAATCCAAACCATCATGGCCCTGTGTGAAAAAGTGATTGCCCCCTAAACCTAATAACTGGTTGGGCCACCCTTAGCAGCAACAACTGCAACCAAGCGTTTGCGATAACGTGTAATGAGGCTTTTACAGCGTCCTGGAGGAATTTTGGCCCACTCATCTTTGCAGAATTGTCCTAATTCAGTTACATTAGAGGGTTTTCGAGCATGAACGGCCTTTTTAAGGTCATACCACAACATCTCAATAGGATTCAGGTCTGGACTTTGGCTAGGCCACTCCAAAGTCTTCATTTTGTTTTTCTTCAGCCATTCGGTGGTGGACTTGCTGGTGTGTTTAGGATCATTGTCCTGCCGCAGAACCCAAGTTCGTTTCAGCTTGAGTACACAAACAGATGGTCGGACATTCTCCTTCAGGATCTCTTGGTGGACAGCAGAATTCATAGTTCCTTTTATCACGGCAAGTCTTCCAGGTCCTGAAGCAGCAAAACAGCCCCAGACCATCACACTACCACCACCATATTTTACTGTGGGTATAATGTTCTTTTTCTGAAATGCAGTGTTCCTTCTACGCCAGATATACTTGGACACACACCTTCCAAAGAGTTCCACTTTTGTCTCATCGGTCCACAGAATGTTGTCCCAAAAGTCTTGGGGATCATCAAGATGTGTTGTGGAGAAATTGAGACGAGCTTTGATGTTCTTTTTGCTCAGCAGTGGTTTTCTCCTTGGAACTCTGCCATGCAGGCCATTTTTGCCCAGTCTTTTCCTGATGGTGGAGGCATGAACGCTGACCTTAACTGAGGCAATTGAGGCCTGCAGTTCCTTGGACGTTGTTGTGGGGTCTTTTGTGACCTCTTGGATGAGTCGTCGCTGCGCTCTTGGGGTAATTTTGGGCGGCCGGCCACTCCTGGGAAGGTTCACCACTGTTCCATGTCTTCGCCATTTGTGGATAATGGCTCTCACTGTGGTTCGCTGGATTCCCAAAGCTTTGGAAATGGCTTTATAACCCTTTCCAGACTGATAGATCTCAATTACTTTCTTTCTCAATTGTTCCTGAATTTCTTTGGGTCTCGGCATGATGTGTAGCTTTTAAGGATCTTCTGGTGGACCTTACTGTGTCAAGCAGCTCCTATTTAAGTGATGCCTTGATTGTGAACAGGTGTGGCAATAATCAGGCCTGGGTGTGGCTAGAGAAATTGAACTCAGGTGTGAACAACCACAGTTATAGTATGTTTTAACAAGGGGGGCAATCACTTTTTCACACAGGGCCATGATGGTTTGGATTTTTTTTCACCTTTAATAATAAACACCTTCATTTACAAATTGCATTTTGTGTTTACTTGTGTTGTCCTTGACTATTGTTTAAATTGGTTTGATGTTCCGAAACACTTAAGTGTGACAAACATGCAAAGGAACAGGAAATGAGGAAGGGGGCAAACACTTTTTCACACCACTGTACACGCTGTAGACACTATCCGTGTATTCTGATATTGGAAAAACATTACAAAAAAAATTAATTTTGCTGTGTTTTTTTTTCCCAATATCATTTTCTGCACGCTGTAGACACTATCCGTGTATTCTGATATTGGAAAAACATTGCAAAAAAATTTAATTTTGCAGTGTTTTTTTTTTCCCAATAGCATTTTCTGCGTTTTCATAAACGCTTTAGATACTGTCCGTGTATTCTGATATTGGAAAAACATTGCAAAAAAATTTTAATTTTGCTGTGTTTTTTTTTTTTTTTTTTCCCAATAGCATTTTCATGCGTGTTCATACATACACGCTGTAGACACTATCCGTTTATTCTGATATTGGAAAAACATTGCAAAAAAATGTAATTTTGCTGTGTTTTTTTTTCCCAATAGCATTTTCTGCGTTTTCATAAACGCTTTAGACACTATCCGTTTATTCTGATATTGGAAAAACATTGCAAAAAATTTTTTCTGCGTGTTCATACATACACGCTGTAGACACTATCCGTGTATTCTGATATTGGAAAAACATTGCAAAAAAATTTAATTTTGCTGTGTTTTTTTTCCCCCAATAGCATTTTCTGCGTGTTCATACATACACGCTGTAGACACTATCAGTGTATTCTGAGATTGGAAAAACATTGCAAAAAAAATTAATTTTGCAGTGTTTTTTTTTTCCCAATAGCATTTTCTGCGTGTTCATAAACGCTTTAGACACTGTACGTGTATTCTGCTATAGACAAAAACACCCATTTAAGGCGAGATCATACATTTTGAAAATATGAGGAGATCATCAAAAAGGGGACGTGGCCCGGGTCATGGTGCTGCTGGTGGCGCTCCTGTTGCAGGGAGAGGACGTGGTCGATCTGTGCCAGCTACACGCACTAGTGAAACACCTTCCTCAGGTGCGAGTAGGCGACAGAGCCTGCAGCGGTATTTTGGCGCGCCTAATGAGGCTGTACGAATGTTGAGGCCAGGACCAGTACAGGCGATAGTAGATTGGGTTGCTGACAGTGCCTCCGGTTCTTTCACATTGTCTCCCACCCAGTCTCCTGATGAAAGTTCAGAGTTGGCACCTGCAGCCGATGTCCATCAGTCTTTCACCTCACCCCCTTGCAAATCAGCCAATCAGTCTGAGCCCCAAATCATGCAGCAGTCTCTTCTGCTTTTTGATGACTCTGTTAGCAGGGTTTCCCAGGGCCATCCACCTAGCCCTGCCCCAGAAGTGGAAGAGATTGTGTGCACCGATGCCCAACCACTTATGTTTCATGATGAGTACATGGGAGGACCATCGCAGCACGTCTCGGATGATGACGAAACACAGGTGCCAACTGCTGCTGCTTTCGCCATTGTGCAGACCGACAAGGAGGGCAGGGGTGAAGACTGGGTGGAAGATGATGTGGAGGACGATGAGGTCCTTGACCCCACATGGAATCAACGTCATGCAGGTGACCAGTGTAGTACAGAGGAAGAGGTGGTGGTCGCACAGAGCCACCAGCACAGCAGAAGAGGGAGCAGGGTGCAAAAGCGGAGCGTCCGTCCCCTAGACAGTACGTCTGCTACTGCCCAACGCAGCAAGGGACCGAGCACACCAAAGCCAGGTCCAAGGAGTTCCCTAGCGTGGCAGTTCTTCAGACAATGTGCTGATGACAAGACACGAGTGGTTTGCACGCTGTGCAATCAGAGCTTAAAGCGAGGCATAAACGTTCTCAACCTGAGCACAACCTGCATGACCAGGCATCTAAGTGCAAAGCACGAGATGCAGTGGAGTAGACACCGCAAAAACCAAGAAAGGTCTCTGGCTCCTCCTGCTTCCTCTTCTGCTGCAGTCTCGGCCTCTTCATCCACCTCTGTAGTGACAGTGACACCTGCCAACCCGCAAACAGAGGATCTGCCAGCAACACTACCACCTGGGTCACCAACCATCTCCACAATGTCCCATGTAAGCTTTCAGCTCTCTATTTCCCAAACACTGGAGCGGAAGAGGAAGTACCCCCCTAGCCACCCGCGATCCCTGGCCCTGAATGCCAGCATTTCAAAATTCCTCGCCTTTGAAATGCTGTCATTCCGTCTGGTGGAGACGCAGAGTTTTAAAAGGCTGATGTCATTGACTGTCCCACAGTACGTCGTGCCTAGCCGCCACTACTTTTCCAGACGAGCTATCCCTTCCCTGCACAACCAAGTGGGGGACAAAATCAGGTGAGCACTGCGCAACGCCATCTGTGGCAAGGTCCACCTAACTATGGATGCGTGGATCAGTAAGCACGGTCAGGGACGTTATATCTCCCTAACAGCACACTGGGTAAATGTAGTGGCGGCTGGGCCTGAGGCGGATAGCACTTTGGCGCATGTCCTTCCACCACCGAGGATTTCAGGGCACTTCAGTTTGCCTCCTGTTGCTAACTCCTCCTACTCCGCCTCCTCATCCTCTACCGCCTCCTCATCCGGTCAGCGTAACACCTTCACCACCAACTTCAGCACAGCCAGGGCTAAACGACAGCAGGCAGTTTTAAAACTTTCCTGTTTGGGGGAAAAACCCCACACCACGCAGGAGTTGTGGAGGGACATGGAACAACAGGCCGATGAGTGGTTGGTGGCAGTGAGCCTCAAGCCCGGCCTGGTGGTGTGCGATAATGGGCGAAATCTCGTAGCAGCTCTGGGCCTTGCCGGTTTGACGCACATACCTTGCCTGGCGCATGTGCTGAACTTGGTGGTCCAGAGGTTCCTTAAGAATTACCCTGATATGCCAGAGCTGCTGCAGAAAGTGCAGGCCGTCTGTGCGCACTTTCGGCGTTCTCACCCTGCTGCTGCTCGCCTGTCAGCGCTGCAGCGTAACTTCGGCCTTCCCGCTCACTGTCTGATATGTGACGTGCCCACAAGGTGGAACTCCACCTTGCACATGCTTGCCAGACTGTGCGAGCAGCAGCAGGCGATAGTGGAGTGTCAGCTGCAGCACGCACGCGTGAGTCGCTCTGCGGAACAGCACCACTTCACCGCCAATAACTGGGCCTCCATGCGAGACCTGTGTGCCTTGTTGCGCTGTTTCGAGTGCTCCACCAACATGGCCAGTGCCGATGACGCCGTTCTCAGCGTTACTATCCCAGTTCTATGCCTCCTTGAAAAAACTCTTCAGGCGATGATGGAAGAGGATGTGGCACAGGATGAGGAGAAGGAGGAGGAGGAAGAGGGTTCATTTCCAAGGCTTTCAGGGCAGTCATTTACAAGTGGCTACGAGGGTGGGTTCCTGCACCAACAAGCGCCAGGTACACAATTGTCTGGCAGCAAGGGCACAGTTCTGGAGGATGACGAGGTGGAGGATGAGGAGGAGATGGAGGAGGAGGAACCATGTTCACAGCAGGGTGGCACCCAGACCAGCTCATGTCTATCACTGGTGCGTGGCTGGGGGGATACAGAGGACACAGACGATACACCTCCCACAGAGGACAGCTTTTCCTTGCCTCTGGTCAGCCTGGCACACATGAGCGATTACATGCTGCAGTGTCTCCGCAACGACCGCTGAGTTGCCCACATTTTAACTGGTGCTGATTATTGGGTGGCCACCCTGCTGGATCCCCGTTACAAGGACAACGTGCCGTCCTTAATTACCTCACTGGAATGGATCGTAAGATGCGCGAGTACAAGCGCACGCTGGTAGACGCACTGCTGGTGGCATTCCCACTTGGAAGCGGGGGTACGGTGGAAGCACAAGGCGAAGGCAGAGGAGGAGGAAGAGGTCGCCAACGCAGCCGGGGCACCGCCAGCACCTCGGAAGGCAGGGTTAGCATGGCTGGAATGTGGAAAAGCTTTGTCAGCACACCACAACAACCAGCACCACCAGCTGAGATGGAACGTCTTAGCAGGAGGCAGCATTTCACCAACATGGTGGAGCAGTATGTGTGCACACGCCTACACGTACTGCATGACGGGTCTGCCCCCTTCAACTTCTGGGTCTCCAAATTGGGCACATGGCCTGAGCTTGCCCTTTACGCCTTGGAGGTGCTGGCCTGCCCTGCCGCCAGTGTATTATCTGAACGTGTATTTAGCACGGCAGGGGGGCGTTATCACAGACAAGCGTAGCCGCCTGTCCAGAGCCAATGTGGACAAGCTCATTAAAATGAACCAGGCATGGATCTCACAGGACTTGTCCGTACCTTGTGCAGAATAGACACATATACCGGTGTTCTGACGAAAACTGTCTTGCTATCGGATAGTGTCCGGCCACTTACTGCGCAGGTGCAGTGCTTGTGCAGTACGGAGATTCACAAAATCTCCAAAGATGAACGTCGCCTGCGCAGTGAGTGCAGGCAGGTTCAAGCCCGACCATCCAAGTGGACATACGGTAGCACATAGTAACAGGGCCCCTCACAGGCTCGCTTGGCTAGGCTTCAACCTCGGATGATGTGGCTTGAACCTGGAGTCACCGCGCATCGTCTTCGGAGAGTTTCAAAATCCCCTTGTCCTACGTACTGAGCAAGCGCAGTACAGGGCGAACACTATCCGACGGGGTACAGAATTCGACACATCATTCACCACTAGCCTTACCCAGCCATTGTTGTATTTTTGAACCAGTGTTGTCTACCTCGTCCTCCTCCACCGCCGCTTCCACCTACACCGCCACATCCACCGCCACCTCAACCTCCTACTCCATTTGAATTTCGTCCTCCTAGGTCAAGATTATAATTTTTTCATTTTTTTAAATTTCCAAGTATTTTATTTTCCCACTATCTTATCCATTAAATTGAATATTTTTTTCCAGAAAGTGCGTATTCTGGGGTATTACCACCATATGTGTGGCATCGTGCGGTTGAGTTTCTGAGGTTCTTAATGACTTCCTGTACCTCTTCTGCTGAGAAGGGGGCCTCCAGCATTTTATTTTCATTTTTAATTTTTTATGTTATTTTAAGTTATTTCCCTATCCACATTTGTTTGCAGATCACTTGCCATGCAGGTGTTCCAACCCGAAAAACTGACCAGAGCTAGAGCTGCCACAATCCAGGCCAGAAGGCCAGGGACTCGACCCTTCAGCGCAAACCCAGTGGTTCTCCATCCCCATCAGAAGGCTTCTCTTTCGGCTACAAACCGCTCCAGGTCACCTTTACGCCAGCAGGCTTTTGCATAGCAACCGCCACCCCTGCTCCACCTCGCCATAGAACAGGGACGGAAGCAAGCCCCACCTCCTGGCAACTGATAAGAACAGATACTACACTTGATCTTAGCCAAAAGGCAGAGAAGCACTAGTGAAACACCTTCCTCAGGTGCGAGTAGGCGACAGAGCCTGCAGCGGTATTTTGGCGCGCCTAATGAGGCTGTACGAATGTTGAGGCCAGGACAAGTACAGGCGATAGTAGATTGGGTTGCTGACAGTGCCTCCGGTTCCTTCACATTGTCTCCCACCCAGTCTCCTGATGAAAGTTAATAATTTTTTCCAGAAAGTGCGTATTCTGGGGTATTCCCACCATATGTGCGGCATCGTGCCGTTGAGTTTCTGAGGTTCTTAATGACTTCCTGTACCTCTTCTGCTGAGAAGGGGGCCTCCAGCATTTTATTTTAATTTTTTATTTTTTTATGTTATTTTAAGTTATTTCCCTATCCACATTTGTTTGCAGATCACTTGCCATGCTCTTAACAACATTTTGTTGCCATTTGCAGCCCTCTAGCCCTTTCCATGACTTTTTTACAGCCATTTTAGTGTTCAAAAGTCCGGGTCCCATTGACTTCAATGGGGTTCGGAGTTCGGGGGCAAGTTCGGGTCAAGTTCGGTCCCGAACCCGGACTTTTTTCCGAAGTTCGGCCGAACCCGCCGAACCCGAACATCCAGGTGTCCGCTCAACTCTAATCATAAAGTAAAAACAGGTTCCTCAAAAAGTGGGACTTTAGAGGACCATAAACACTCATAGAAGTAGAAAATGTATAAAATTAAATAAAATGTATTATGATTATAATGGATAGCATGATACAAAAGATTTGGCATTTCAACAGATAAGGGGAAGGGTCTTCTTCAGGGAAAAATGGGCTAGGGACTTCCAGATGAATACAAACAAACAATCTACAATATTGATATAAATATAGACATAATTACACAAAAAATTCTAAATATTACATATTTAATAAGCTAATCATCTTTACAATTGTTTACAAAGAAAAAGTACAAAACATAGATGTGAGTATCAATACTGACCTCATGTGTTGCGTTGTGTTCAAACAAATGAGATCATAGCTCAGCAAGTACAAGGAAACTACGACGCCAAAGCAGCATCATAAAGCCAAAGCAAGATGGAAATAAACATAAACCCCTGTGTTCAAAGCGTGCCTCCCACAAGGGCGGCCGGGGCAATCTCAAGGGGCAAACCAACACGGATCTGAGTATATGCAAAAGAAAGGAGTAATAAATAAATAATAAATTATAATGCAAAAACATGAACTAATGCATAGAAAACAAATAGACGCCCAAAATAGTCGTCCAAGTATATGCAGGTAAACATACCTATTGCTTTCAGATTTAAGGGTTAAATCTTGCAGTGCAAAAGTTGTTTAAGGACTCGAACCACCTAACATTGGCCACTAATACTGAGACAGGGTTCAGCCGCAGATGATAGCGTGAGATCTCATGTTTGAAGGTAGATACACCCAATGAATAGGAACTGGCTAGACAATCAGAGCCCAAACCTAACAACAAATTAAAAATAGTATGCATTTATATTCCACCGGGAGAATTATCCCAGCATTTGTATTGCACAGGGAAAATTACTCCATCATTGCAACAAATACTGTGCCTTTTAAACAGGTGTCAGCAGGTCCCAGCACCGAGTCTTACCTACTGGATGTCATGGGTGTAGCGATTTCCTGTTTCTCCAGAGTGAAGCAGAAATCATAAACGGACTGAAGAGTTTTTATAGTGACCATGATAGGATCCATGATTCTGCTGACTGGCCTATCATTCCCAGGAATATGTCTCTGCCCTTTTCTGAATATTGGTACCACGTTGGTTTTTCTCCAATCAGTTCGTACCAATCTTGTCAGTATGCTGTCCACAAAGATTAGGAACAATGGCCTGGCTATATCTTGACGGAGTTCTCTGAGGACTTAGGGTGTAAGCCGTCTGGTCCTGTTGATTTATTTGTGGTAAGTTTATTAAGTCTTTCGTTGACTCCGGCCTCTGTTAGCCACGTGGGTATGTCATGTGGGTACACTGTAGTCATAAAGGAATGGATATGGTCAGCAACTTTACTCAGGTAGGCTGTGGCATTTACACAATGCTCAATTGATACTAAGGGGCCCAAAGTGTGCCAAGTAAATATCCCCCACACCATTACACCACCACCACCAGCCTGAACCATTGATACAAATCAGGATGGATCCCTGCTTTCATGTTGTTTACGCCAAATTCTGACCGTAAATGTTCAGCTGTAATCGAGAATCGTCAGACCAGGCAACGTTTTTCCAATCTTCCATTGTCCAATTTTGGTGAGCCTGTGTGAATTGTAGCCTTAGTTTGCTGTTCTTAGTTGACAGGATTGGCACCGGGAGTGGTCTTCTGCTGCTGTAGCCCATCTGCTTCAAGGTTCGATGTGTTGTGCGTTCAGAGATGGTATTCTGCATACCTTGGTTGTTGTTTATTTGAGTAACTTTTGGCTTTCTATCATCTCAAACCTGAGAAATCTGCCCATTCTTCTCTGACCTCTGACATCAACAAGGCATTTTTGTCCACACAAATGCCGCTCACTGGATATTTTCTCTTTTTCGGACCATTCTCTGTAACTTTAGAGATGCTTGTGCGTGAAAATCCCCGTAGATCAGCAGTTTTTGAAATACTCAGACCAGCCCATCTGGCACCAACAACCATGCCACGTTCAAAGTCACTTAAATACCCTTTCTTCCCCATTCTGATGCTCAGTTTGAGCTTAAGCAAGTAATTTTCACCACGTCTAGATGTCTGAATGAGTTGCTGCCATGTGATTGGCTAGTTATCAATTTGTGTCACCAAGCAATTAAACAGGTGTACCTAATAAAATGGCTGGTGAGTGTATGTGTGAGTGCATTTATTTTACTTAATAAAGATGATATATTGTGGCAGGGAAACATTATGAGGACATATCTTATTGTCTTGTGAGTGTACCAATCCTATGTAAAGCTTATTGGATTATTGGATTTATTTATTCAACCGTAGGTGTGCGAAGCCAACTGCATTAGGGTGTGCACCTCAAAGCTCAAGCATACATATGTGTGTGTGTATATAAATATATAAACACACACACACGCACACACAGTATATATACATATATATAGTGCAGCGTTCAGGAGTGCACAGTGTACAGGCTTCAGGGGTGCAGAGTGCAGGCTTCAGGGGTGCACAGAGTGCAGGCTTCAGGGGTGTGGAGTGTACAGAGTACAGGGTTCAGGAGTGCACAGAATACAGGCTTCTGGAGTGTGCAGATTACAGAGTGCAGGGTTCAGGGGTGCGCAGTGGATACTGTGAAGTGTTCAGGGAGTGCATGACATTGGATAACAGATGCTACATAATTACCATCCTCTGCCAGACCCATACCCAGCTCTACTTTTACCTTACCCATGAATGGAGACCACACCAAGCTGGAGTAAATACTGGCCATAGCAGCCATTTTTATTAACAACTCAAGTAAATTTACATAACTTTATAAAACACATCTGTTAAAACCACCACCTATCAGTCACTGCTTGATTACCATTGCTTGATTACCAGACCCTTATCTGAGCACACAGCCTGGCAGGTCAGGAAATGGGGCGGGCCGGACAAGAGAGCACCCCCCTCCTGAACCCTACCAGGCCACATGCCCTCAACATGGAGGGGTGCTTTGGGGCAGGGGTTTGGTTGTGAGGGTCTGTAGGCAGGGGGCGTCTTGGAATATGGAAGCCCCCTTTAACAAGCGCCCCCCAAATCCCCCCATGTGAACGCGTATGGGGTACATTGTACCCCTAAGCATTTACCAAAAAAGTGTCAAAAAGTAATAAAAACACAGACAGTTTTTAAATCCATCATCAATCATGACGCTGCTGCACTGCTGGAACCCAAAGAAGAAAAAAAATCACTCTGCACTCATTGACGGCTGCCCGCTGAATGCCTTCTCCGCCATTTGATAGTACTTATATAGGTGACATCACCGACCCAGCATGCACCGGTCCGTGACATGACTAGGGGGGCAATGCCACTAGTTGATCTAGCCAGGTGGCTCCACACTTAACCTATATAAGAACTGTCAAATGACAAGCCAGTCATTCAGTGGTTTGCCTTAATGGCAGATGAAGTGATTTTCTTTTTGCTCTTTTTCTGGTCTGGCGGTGCAGCAGCAACGTGGTTGATTATGGATCTACATCAGGGTTTTGTTATTTTTTAATAAAGGAATTGACAAAAAAAGTCTGTGTTTTTATTACTGTTTGAAACTTTCACATGGGGGGAGGGCGGGAACTCGGGGGTCCCCTTGTTAAAGGGGGCTTCCAGATTCCAATATGCCCCCCTGCCTGCAGACCCCCACAACCACAGCCCAGGGTTGTGGGGAAGAGACCCTTGTCCCCATCAACATAAAGACAAGGTGTTTTGGGATGGGGGGGCATGTTGAGGGCATGTGGCTCACTCGTCCTCCCCTTTTCCTAACCTGCCAGGCTGCATGCTCAGGTAAAGGTCTGGTATGGTCTGGGGGGGACCCCACACAATTTTTTTTTATTTTTTACTATTTTCTTCAATTTTTTTTTTTCAGCTGTCAGCAGGGAAGCCCACTGACAACTCATGCCTCATCAGTTGTTAAGGACGCTGCGGCCCAGCCACGCTCCTTAACAACCAGCTTTTACTTTGCCCTGATTGGAAGGGCGCAGAATGCACTGTGCAGAGCGCAGTGCATTGCAGGGCTTTCGGCGGGGCAAACACCCGGCAAATTCGGGTGTACCCTAAACGAGGCGAACAGTCAATGTTCAGCCCAAACTCATGCTCGAGCCAAACTGATCGTCCAACACTAATTATAAACTGTGCTAGGTAGAAGAACTTGTAATGACTTTAGAATTGTGAAAGCTTTGACCAGTTAGAAATACAATAACACATCAAGCACTTTTTGTTTCTGCATTGGAATATCCCTTTGTGTAATAGAAAATTGTTTCATTCCTGGTGGTCCCTAGTAAATTTTTTATTCAAGGGCTCGTTCACAGGGGTGGGCAGGGAATGGTAACATTTGGTGACTGAGCTGTAATTTTACCACTCCCCTTAACCACTTGCCGAGCATATAACTTACATATACAGAGGCAAGGTGGCTCTGCTGCGCAGGACCAGGTACCTAGTATGTGATCCTGCACTTTCGAGTCTGGGGGGCACATGTGAGCCGCTGGCGACCCACTACCGCTGTGATTATACACAGCGGGAGCTGATCTGTGGGGACCACACACTCGTTGTCCACCAGCACCCTGTGATCATTTGGCAGAGAGCCAAATGAACAAGGCAGATCGTCGTTCTGTCAGTAGGGGAGGCACCGATCCTTACTTACCAAATCCTTATTTACCAAAAATATGTAGCAGAAAACATATTGACCTGAATCGATAAATAAATTAGATTTAAAAAAAAAAAAAATTATTGGGTATGTTTTACAGCAGAAAGCAAAAAAAATGTTTTTTTTTAAATTGTCAACATTTTTTGTTTATAGCACAAAAAATTTAAACCCCAGAGGTAATCAAATACCACCAAAAGAAATCTCTATTTGGGGGAAAAAAGGGACAAAAATTTTTGGGTACAGCATCGCACAACCGCGCAATTGTCAGTTAAAGCAACGCAGTGCTGTATCGCAAAAAATAGCCTGGTCGTGAAGGGGGGTGTAAATATTCTAGGTCAAGTAGTTAAGCTGCAATGACAGCCTGACACATTCTGTCAAGCTACGGCTCCCCTGTGTCAGTAAAGCAACATGGAGCAAAATAAATTTGCTCAATTACCCCATCAACACAGACAGTGTTGACAGGGGAATCCCTTCCGCTGAGCCAACACTGATGATTGCTAATAATAGGATAATCGCATGATAATCGCATGTAAAATATGGCAGGCTGGTTTTACCCAAGTTGATGGATCAATCCATCTACTTGGTACATTCAGCCTGCCCATGCATGGTTAAAATCTTAGCTGGTTCCTGCTGAACCCGGCCAGATTCGAAAAGTCTATGACCGACCTAAGTGGCTGCTGCAGCTGATAATGCTGTGACAACAGGAGAGAACCGACAACGGGAGATCAACAGATGTGGGCAGGAGACCTTATTGGACTTTGAATTCGCCCTGTTGGCAAGCCACTCACTGGCAGAAGTGGGAGCTTAGTGATCACCTAGCTGCACCAATGGAGATAAAAAAAAAAAGGCATATTATACCAAATTATGTTATTTGTATCTTAATTGTACAGTACAGGAGACAGGCAAAGTATTCATAGACCTTGGGTTATAGGTTTGTAACTTTCATGTGATTGGAAACCGGCAAAGCTTTTGAGGACAATCCCTCTGGGCACCTACCCTATAACCCTACCCTTCTCCTTAGGTCCTTAGTCCCTTTTTTTTTGTCCTAAGATAAGCTTAACTAGTTTATCTTCAGGTTATTCAACCCATCAATCATCTCGGTCAGGGTCTTCTAATATCACAAATAGAAGCAGCCCCTCTAAATCGGTCCAACCTCAGTTAAACCTTGGGGGCCCTACCTGGACCCCATGTTGTTGAGGCAGCCTGTTAGGTTACCTTAAGCACTGGATCCTGACATGGGTACTTACCTTTGGTTCAGGGCTATGGATCCCTGAGAGAGAGAGAGAGACCAAAACAAAAGACCAAATTTGCAGCTGACGTTCGTTTTTTCTTGTCAAATTTGTTTATTGAATTTTAACAATTAGTGTACATAAGTACATATGGTGGCAGCAAAAGAAAGATCACATATATAGTAATATGGTAATATATGGTAATATTGAGTTGTAGTTCCAACATAAACTAAAAGTAGTTTAACTAAAACAGTTTTAGCAGGGATCTAACTACTCAAAAGATTACCTCATACATTGTATAAGAGAGAATAAAACCTACTTAGACCAGGTTAATATAAGATGACCTCAGATTTAAAAAAAAAAAAAAAGGTCTTAATTATTATCAAGAGTATAGTTTAAAAAAAAACAAAAAACAAACAAACATTTATTATAGAATCTAAAAACTTATACTACATATTGGAACGATGTATAATTGGTATAATGATAACCAAGGAAATAAAAGTTTCTCTACATTCTTTTTTTTTTTTTTCTATTCTTCAGTAAAAATGATATGTTTGTAACAAAAACTATTCCGTATGGACATTTCACTACTGAGGATGATTTTCTTCAGAGAAGGAGTACATAATACTACTGCTGGGTTCTGCCACTGGAAAATCATGGCATGGGAAACAAAGGACTGAGAACATTAAATGGGCAATAACTTTTTTTTCTCATCTTTAATAATTAAAAAGAGCCCCTGCTCACTTCATACAGTAAGGTGGAATTGAACCCTACTACCCTTTGTGGTAATACAAAAATATAGATTTTGGTTTCTGCTAGATCTAGGTTTGCCACCTGTATGGTTTTCTCCCGGACAGTCTGGTTTTTGAATGATGTGTTGGGGTTTACTTCTGTCCCAGACACATCATTAACACGGACTGCACCGAGAGTGACCTGTCTTCCTGACAGCAGCTTGGTTCAACAGATCAGAGCAGAGTGCCAGTATATCAAAGCTCCTCCCCTCCTCCTCCTTCTTCGTTCTGTACACACACAAGGAGGAGGTGGGAGCAGGGATGCACTGATATCTGGTCTGTAGAAAGTTTTTATTATGCTCTGTAGATGGAGGAGGGAGGGGGAGAGAGCAGCGGGAAAGGAGGACAAGGTAGAAAATAATTGTTGTGATGGAGGGGTTAGGAGGATATGTGCTGGGGGGGCTTTGGCAGGGGGAAGATATGCTAGAAGTGTGGATTGGATTTGAAATCTGACAACCCCTCCTAGAACTATCTCTCTTCCTTCCCAAAGGACCCCTCCAGCACATATTCTACCCCCCACCCCTCCCCCTTTCACTGGCCCTCTTCTCTCACAAAGCACCCCCAGCACATATCTGACCCCCCAAGTGCCCCCAGCACATAGGGGCACAGAGGCTGCATATGATGGGCACAGAGGCTGCATATGATGGGCACAGAGGCTGCATATGATGGGCACAGTGGCTGCATATGATGGGCACAGTGGCTGCATATGATGGGCACAGAGGCTGCATATGATGGGCACAGAGGCTGCATACTGCATATGATGGGCACAGAGGCTGAATATGATGGGCACAGAGGCTATATTTGATGGGGCACAGTGGCTATATTTGATGGGGCACAGCGGCTGCATTTGATTGGGCTAAGCGGCTGCATTTGATTGGGCTAAGTGGCTGCATTTGATTGGGCTAAGCGGCTGCATTTGATGGGGCACAGCGGCTACATTTGATGGGGCACAGCGGCTGCATTTGATGGGGCACAGTGAGGCTTAAATAGTTATTTTTTTTTAATTTTCAGTTTGTTTGTTTGTTTGCGCCCCCCCCCCCCCCAAAAAAAAATTGCGCAACAGCCGTCACTGCCCACCAGCACATATCTAACTCTCCCCACTCCCCTGCTAGCACTAGCCCTCTCCCCAGGACATATCTGACCCCTGCATTCCGTACAGAACACTCACAATTCAGCCACGTGCACTGTTTGCTGCGGCGAGCTATTGCCACATTACTACTCTCTTTCAGGCCACCAAAAGTGTCCCAGGTCTTTTACAATATTATAGCGTATACCCCCCAAAAAAATGCTGCTGCTAAAGTGTTTGGGTTTGGCTTGAAGAAAAGGTGTCAACCCTAGCTAGATGGCCTTGGATGTTTAAAAATGAAAGATTGGATTTATTTTCATGATACCAGTCCCCCCTTGCCCACTGAAGATAGCATAGTTTTGGCCTCTATTTATATCTGCAGTTGCCATGGTGTTGCACGTGTAATCAGCTATGACCAGTAACCGAGGTGAATGAAACTGGAACCAAGGTGTATCATGTCACTTCCTCATTTAGGAAGTGTGGGGGGCAGAACGATACAGAGCTAGAGAGAGAGAGAGAGAGAGAGAGAAAGAGAAAAGCAGAGACAGAGATAAAAAGAGACAGAAAGAGAGAGATAAAAAGAGACAGAGAAATAAAAAGAGAGAAAGAGACAGATACAGAAAGAGCGAGAGAGAGAGACTGAAATAGACAGGGAGAAAAAGAGAGAGAAAGAAACAAGGAGAGAGACAGGGACACATACCCAGAAAGACAGAAAGAGACAGAGATAGAGGGACAAGGAAAGAGAGAGAGACACACACACACACACACACAGGTAGATAGAGAAAGAAAGAGAGAGAGAGACTGAAAGAGACAGGGAGAAAAAGAGAGAGAGAGACAAGGAGAGAGACAGAGACACATACCCAGAAAGAGAGAGAGAGAGAGAGAGAGAGACAAGGAAAGTGAGAGAGAGAGAGAGAGAGAGACACTCAGAGACACAAAAAGAGAGAGAAAGAGATGTGGAAGAAGAGAGGGGGGAAATGAGGAGAAGAGAGGGGGGGAAATGAGGAGAAGAGGGGGGGGTGAGGAGAAGATAGGGGGGAATGGGGAGACGAGAGGGGGGGGATGAGGAGAAGAGAGGGGGGATGAGGAGAAGAGAGGGGGGATGAGGAGAAGAGAGAGGGGGGATGAGGAGAAGGCAGGGGGGAAATGAGGAGGAGAAGGGAGGGGGGGAAATGAGGAGGAGAAGAGGAGGGGATGAGGATACGAGGGAGGGGGGGATTGAGGAGAAGAGAGAGGGGGGGAATGAGGGGAAGAGGGAGGGGGGAAATGAGGAGAAGAGAGGGGGGTGAGGAGAAGTGAGGGGGGGAAATGAGGAGAAGAGAGGGGGGGATGAGGAGAAGAGAGGGGGAATGAGGAGAAGAGAGGTTGGGGGATGAGGAGAAGAGAGGGGGAGTGAGGAAGAGGGGGGATGAGGAAGAGAGGGGGGATGAGAAGAGGGGGATGAGGAAGAGGGGGTGGGAGAGGAAGAGAGGAGAGAGGCAAGGTCTGTAGTAAGTTGTCCCCCTCCATCCTTGTACTTACAGACACACCTGGAAACTTCTTCCTTCCTCCCTCCAGTCATGTGACAAGGGGATAGAATGAGTGAGAACGGGCAGCCTTCCCTCCCTGCACAGAGGTGCTCTCTATTGCCACCTGCAGGCTGGAGGGTGAAGAGCGCCGAATCCTTTCTCCAGCTATCTGTCAGTGCACATCATGGCTGAGCGTGCGCCCTGTGAGGCGGGGGGGGGGGTGTTTCCTCTGATTGGTGGAGAGGGTGGGGAATAACGGTTATACCGGGTACGAGACCGCTGAGTGGCGCCCCTTTTTGTTCAGTGGATTGCCAGCGAGAGGGCGTGTCTTTTCGGCTCCTGTCAGAGAAGAGGTACAGCGCCCCACATCGGATTTCTCGGAGATTACACATACAGCTTTTCATCGGAGATCTATTAAGTGTCATTATCAGTGATGTCACCTTACAGGGAGATCTTGTGCAGTGTCGGGATGTGGGGGGCAGGTCAGGGAGCGGTAAAATCCGGATCCAATAGCTGTCTGTCCCTCCAGCAGGAAAACTTAAACTTCCACCCTGCGCCTCATAGAAGAGGAATCTGCAGAGCTGGGGAAGGGATCCCGGTGGGCGGGCTGCAGAGGAGGGGCAGGATGGAGAGAGGGGGCGGGGCAGAGAGAGAGCCCAGAGGGGAGGAGACTTTGGGAACCAATGAGAGAACTCGGGGGAGGGGTCAGCAGCACCGCTGACACATAGGCACCATGTGTGACTTGTTTACTTTTGGCCCCGCCTTGTGTCAATGAGATGAGCGACGCTGAAGCCCCTCCTACACTTCTATCTGCATAGTCCCGCCTCCCAGCAGCAGCTCTGGCTGCCGATTGGTCTGCTGCTCTGTTACTCAGCTCTGCACCTGCCTTCTCTCCAAGTCCAAGCTGTGTGAGAAGTCCAATGTGCGGCTTGGAGAATGAAATGTGTGCTGGAGGAAGAGTGGGAGGAGTCAGCACCCCCTCTGGTCACAGTTGTACACTGAACCCGGATCACCATCAATAGGGGATATGTGCAGGAGAGAGAGTACAGCAATGTAACACATGTGTTGTAGAGAGAGTACAGCAATGTAACACGTGTGTAGTAAAGAGAGTACAGCAATGTAACACGTGTGTAGTAGAGAGAGTACAGCAATGTAACACGTGTCTAGTAGAGAGAGTACAGCAATGTAACACGTGTTCAGGAGAGAGAGTACAGCAATGTAACACGTGTGTAGTAGAGAGAGTACAGCAATGTAACGTGTGTTCAGGAGAGAGAGTACAGCAATGTAACACGTGTGTAGTAGAGAGAGTACAGCAATGTAACGTGTGTTCAGGAGAGAGAGTACAGCAATGTAACACGTGTGTAGTAGAGAGAGTACACACATGTTACATGTGTGTAGTAGAGAGTACAGCAATGTAACATGTGTGCAGCTGGAGTACAGCAATGTAACATGTGCAGTAGAGAGGGTACAGTAATGTAACGTGTGTGCAGTGATGGAATATGTGTACAGGAAAGTACAGTGATGGAACATGGGGGGGGGGGTGTAGAGGTGTGGGTGAGGGGGGGCACTGTACTACATATAATGGGGGCCTCTGTGTGTCCTGAGCAGAGACAGTGTACTCATAATGGGGGCCCCCTGTCAAGAACAGCCCGCAGCTATGAACGAAGGGATCAGCGCAGGGCTGGCATGAATAAAGTCAACATGCCATTTGTGGGTATGGCCGTTTAAAGCCCCATACACACGCGCGGACAATCCGTGGACCAGGTCCGTCGGACCATGTCCGTCATACTTTGTCTGATGTTGGTTTTGCGTACACACGATCGGACAAAGTTGTCGGAAAATCCGATCATTCTGAACGTGGTGACGTTTGTTGCCTACGACGGGACTACGTAGAGGCTAGTAGCCAATAGCTTTGGTCTTGTAATGTGATCTGAGCATGCGTAGCACTTTGTCCGGTCGGACAAGCGTACACACGCTCGGATTTGGTGTGATCGGACCGGGTTGACGGGAAATCTTTCCAGCAGGAGATAAGACTTTGTCCGACGGACAAACCGACGAACACTGTCCGATGGTGCATACACACGGTCTGATTTTTCAACAACCTTGTCCGATCGGACCAAATTGATGAAAAAGTCCGACCGTGTGTATGGGGCTTTAGGATTATCAGGGGGGTGGAGCTGGGCAGCAGGAAGGGGAGGGACAATCCTCCCCAGAGTCAGTCTGCTAGTAGGAAAGTTCCCGCCCTCCCGCCCTTTGTTTTAATTTGATTTCTCTTCACAGGTGTATAATAATGTTATTACAGGATCGTTGGACGTCGTAGCGTTGGCGGATGTTGGCTGACGTAGGCATAGAGAAGAAACCCCCTCCCCACAGAAAACTTGATGCGGGACCCATTGGAGATATGGGCCCGTTTGGTATATTCCTTATAAGTGATGTAGGGAATATGGTGGATGACTGCACTGCGGGAATAGTTTTGTCTCTGAGCTAGCATGTCAGCTTGAGGCCTAGTTACAGTTGAGATGACCGCAGTGCACGAGTTGTTGATTATGGTAATTTGGGTGGGGGGGGGGGGGTAATGTCCTGCTATAGGCCTACGTCACGTGTTCTTGATGTTGTTTTTTTGTTGTTTATTTGTTTATAAAAGTTATTTATAAAGTTATTTATATATTTTGTTATTTAATAAAGGGGCTGCTACGGCCTATTTTACACTCCAGCACGGTGTGGTCTCCGTTACTGGGAAAGGTAAGGGGGTGGGAGTGTATAGCTGGGCAGCTCAGAAATGTAGCTATGTGGTACTTGGTCATGTGGATTAGAGGGGCTGCGCTCATAATGAGAAAGGTCCGTTTCTGCACAGTGAGTGGAGACAGACCTGTCATCCGCTTGATCAGCGGGTATCAGCAGACCGATCGCCCGCTGAGCAAAACTGAGTCTGCCAGCAGCGCCAGCAACATCGCCCGTGTAAAAGAGCCCACTAGCCTATGGCACTGCGCTTGTTTAACCGCTTGCAGGCCAACCGCCGCAGTTTTACTGTGGCAGGTTGGCTCCGCTGCGAGAAAACACGTTAATGTACGTGATCTCGCAAGGTCTGGATAGTAGGCGCGCATGCGTGCCCCCACGAGCTCCATGAGTCTGACCGCGGGTCCCACGGACTCGATGTCTGCGGGGATACCCGCGATCGTTTCACGGAGAGGAAGAACGGGGAAATGCTGATGTAAACAAGCATTTCCCCGTTCTGCCTAGTGACCTGTGATTGGCAGCGGTGATCAGTGTCATGTCACACACAGTCCCTCCCCCCCTACAGTTAGAATCACTCCTAGGACACACTTAACCCCTACAGCAGAATAAAGGAGTAGTGTCGCGCAAACAAATTAAACTAAGCTAAAACTCAGATAAAAGAACAGGGAAATGAAATCCGGATAAAATCAATAAGCAGGACAGAAGATGCTTACATAAAGTGCATAATAAATAGGAATGATAATGTGCCAGTAATTAAAAACATAGACAGGCAGGGGATATCATAACATGAAGATATTAAAATAATGTGACATGAATGTGATAAAGTTGTAAAATACGTGTCTGTGATGCAATTCTCACAGAGAAAGGGATATAAATAGTGAGACGAAAAAAAGCTGGGTGAATCCGGTTAAATGGAGTGAAAATAAAATTGAAGTGTGAATGCGATTAACGGAATCGCATAGGGGGAAAAAAAACTGCAATCTGAGTCGCAAAAGAGAGACTACAGTATGAAACATAAATTCAGTGACTGAAGTGAAAATGCATATAAAATGTATATAAAACACAGAGTAAAATCGCAAATCAAGTAATAAAATATAATATAAAACAATAAGTGTCCATAAAAGAGAAGTGTGAAATAAAGTTCATTCCATCAGTGCAGTGCAGGTGATTCCGTTGGTGGGATATGAACTGTGCGATTATTTAGCTGTGGGTGTCTTGAGTGGTATCTAGCGATTCCATGCGATCCTAGTGGGGGAGGTGTGGATGGTCCCTTACCTTACAGCTGTAAGGTTACAGCATGTGAAAATATGGCTCTTTGTGGTTCTTGGTAACCTTCCTCCTTTGGGTGTCTGATGGGTGTCCCAGGTTCTGGTGGTGCTTTAGCGGTATATCCGGTTATGGGGAGGGGGGGGGCTCGCATCAGTATATGTAGAGGAAAGGAAGGAGCCTCATAGTGTAGTAAGTTATGTAAAAAAATATTTTATTCCAAGTAAAACAATAGTTTCTAGGTAAAAGTGGTACTCACATTTGGGAGACAAACAAAGTGTAAGGTACAAACGAGCAGCGAGCTCGATAGCAGCAATGAGCGTCACTTCCGGTCGTTGTGCTAGGCTGGGGTCCCGACGCGTGTTCGTCACAGATCACGTGACTTCTTCAGGGGTGCCTAGTGTTTCAGAGTAGTGTCCTTAAATAGTCAATTCTAATTGGGATATAGTGGCCATTTTGTTGTGGCCCGATCACCGGAAATGGTAATGGGGCCGCCGCCGGAAGTTAGGCGGCGGCCATTTTGGGAGTACACAACCGTGCTGGTAGGCTGTGCCAGTCTGGTGTCAGCAAAGAATGTCATGACAGAGAGGAAACTAGCGCCTGGGCATAAGTTTAAAAACCACTGATAATTATGCAGCGCAGATATATGTGGGGAGATGATAGACATAACTAAAAAAATATGTTAAAAAAACATAACTTAATTAGTGGCGACCCTGTTTTAAAACGACATGGATAAAAACAGGGTAATGGTAAAGAAAACTAGTAAAAAGGTTTTATTAAATTAAAATAAAGTTAAAAATGGCCAGAGGTGTATATGAACATGGCCAAAATGGTGCTTTAAAATTAAAGGGGTATAAATTTTAAAACGACCGCAAATAATATATATAAAAGTATAAGAGAATAAGATACCGGAAATGACGTTTTACATCTGGATAACAATAATTAGCAAAACAGAGAGATATGGGAGGTGATTAAAACGAGGATAAGAGAAGAGAGTAAAAACACCGACAGCCCATCTAGGGGTGAAGTGCTAAAACTAAAGATATGATGAAGAGAGAGTAGCAAATTCCAGGGGTATGGAAACACAATAGGTGGTTAAGGACTAAAAATTGTTGTAGCCAGTAGATGAAGTGATAAAACCGATAGCATAAAAAGGGGTACTAGAAATCACTGAGGAAGCAGTTGAGATCGAATTCTATATTTAAGCCATGTGGCGTTAAAGTATCGAGCGTGAAGATCCACTTCGATTCCAACTGACTTATAGTTCTGACTTTATGGCCCCCTCTCCAGTGTTTTATATAAGGTTCTACCCCCCAAAATTTCAACTGTGTGGGATCCTTTTTGTGATGGGTTGCAAAATGTCTTGATAGGTTATGTTTGTCGAAACCCTTTTGGATATTTTTGACATGTTCTTTAATACGCACTTTTAGTGGTCTCTTCGTACGGCCTACGTATTGTAACCCACAGGTACATTCTAAGACGTACACTGCCCCTACTGTATTACAGCAAATAAATTCATTGATCATGTGGGTGTTGCCAGTGCTCGTTGATATAAAATCTTTCTTTTTTTCGTTAGGCTTCTTTGTTCTTGTGCAGGCATAGCATCTTTTGCACGGGAAAAACCCTTTGCCTGTGAAGAAGGTGAGCCCTCTACTGGGGGGATCTGGTATATTTTTCACTAATTTGTCTCTAATTGTAGGTGCTCGCCTGTATATAAACTTGGGATGACTTGGTAAAATTTCTTTTAGACCTGTATCTGCTTGTAGGATGTTCCAGTTTCTTTTGATGATTTTTTCCATTTCTCTATGTTGTACACTATAGTCCAAAATTATCGGTACAGTGTCTTGCCTACTTTTTGTGTTAGGTTTATCTTTAATTAGGTCGCTTCGATCCATTTGTGCAACTTCAGCTATATTTTTGTTAATCATCTCATCACGGTAGCCTTTTTCTGTGAACCTTGATTTCATATTCTGAGCTTGGTTCAGAAACTGTTCTATTTGTGTGCAGTTTCGTCGTAAGCGCATAAGTTGTCCCTTTGGAATATTAAAAATCCAGTTTTTGTGGTGGCAAGTATCCATTGGGAGATAACTGTTACGGTCTACATCTTTAAAATGGGTTTTTGAAAGAAGTTGGCCATTCACTTGTTCAATGTCCAAATCTAGGAAGGTTATGTTCTTATCACTGATGTCCCATGAAAGTACTATGTTTCTGTCATTTACGTTAAGTTTTTCTAGGAAGTTGGTGAGATTGGTATGATCGCCTTTCCATAGGATAAACACATCATCGATGTACCTTTTATAGATGTGTAACTCATCAGGCCTATTGGTAAACACTTCTTCGTCTTCCCATCTTGCCATGATTATTCATGGCAAGATGGGAAGACGAAGAAGTGTTTACCAATAGGCCTGATGAGTTACACATCTATAAAAGGTACATCGATGATGTGTTTATCCTATGGAAAGGCGATCGTACCAATCTCACCAACTTCCTAGAAAAACTTAACGTAAATGACAGAAACATAGTACTTTCATGGGACATCAGTGATAAGAACATAACCTTCCTAGATTTGGACATTGAACAAGTGAATGGCCAACTTCTTTCAAAAACCCATTTTAAAGATGTAGACCGTAACAGTTATCTCCCAATGGATACTTGCCACCACAAAAACTGGATTTTCAATATTCCGAAGGGACAACTTATGCGTTTACGACGAAACTGCACACAAATAGAACAATTTCTGAACCAAGCCCAGAATATGAAATCAAGGTTCACAGAAAAAGGCTACCGTGATGAGATGATCAACAAAAATATAGCTGAAGTTGCACAAATGGATCGAAGCGACCTAATTAAAGATAAACCTAACACAAAAAGTAGGCAAGACACTGTACCGATAATTTTGGACTATAGTGTACAACATAGAGAAATGGAAAAAATCATCAAAAGAAACTGGAACATCCTACAAGCAGATACAGGTCTAAAAGAAATTTTACCAAGTCATCCCAAGTTTATATACAGGCGAGCACCTACAATTAAAGACAAATTAGTGAAAAATATACCAGATCCCCCCAGTAGAGGGCTCACCTTCTTCACAGGCAAAGGGTTTTTCCCGTGCAAAAGATGCTATGCCTGCACAAGAACAAAGAAGCCTAACGAAAAAAAGAAAGATTTTATATCAACGAGCACTGGCAACACCCACACGATCAATGAATTTATTTGCTGTAATACAGTAGGGGCAGTGTACGTCTTAGAATGTACCTGTGGGTTACAATACGTAGGCCGTACGAAGAGACCACTAAAAGTGCGTATTAAAGAACATGTCAAAAATATCCAAAAGGGTTTCGACAAACATAACCTATCAAGACATTTTGCAACCCATCACAAAAAGGATCCCACACAGTTGAAATTTTGGGGGGTAGAACCTTATATAAAACACTGGAGAGGGGGCCATAAAGTCAGAACTATAAGTCAGTTGGAATCGAAGTGGATCTTCACGCTCGATACTTTAACGCCACATGGCTTAAATATAGAATTCGATCTCAACTGCTTCCTCAGTGATTTCTAGTACCCCTTTTTATGCTATCGGTTTTATCACTTCATCTACTGGCTACAACAATTTTTAGTCCTTAACCACCTATTGTGTTTCCATACCCCTGGAATTTGCTACTCTCTCTTCATCATATCTTTAGTTTTAGCACTTCACCCCTAGATGGGCTGTCGGTGTTTTTACTCTCTTCTCTTATCCTCGTTTTAATCACCTCCCATATCTCTCTGTTTTGCTAATTATTGTTATCCAGATGTAAAACGTCATTTCCGGTATCTTATTCTCTTATACTTTTATATATATTATTTGCGGTCGTTTTAAAATTTATACCCCTTTAATTTTAAAGCACCATTTTGGCCATGTTCATATACACCTCTGGCCATTTTTAACTTTATTTTAATTTAATAAAACCTTTTTACTAGTTTTCTTTACCATTACCCTGTTTTTATCCATGTCGTTTTAAAACAGGGTCGCCACTAATTAAGTTATGTTTTTTTAACATATTTTTTTAGTTATGTCTATCATCTCCCCACATATATCTGCGCTGCATAATTATCAGTGTTTTTTAAACTTATGCCCAGGCGCTAGTTTCCTCTCTGTCATGACATTCTTTGCTGACACCAGACTGGCACAGCCTACCAGCACGGTTGTGTACTCCCAAAATGGCCGCCGCCTAACTTCCGGCGGCGGCCCCATTACCATTTCCGGTGATCGGGCCACAACAAAATGGCCACTATATCTCAATTAGAATTGACTATTTAAGGACACTACTCTGAAACACTAGGCACCCCTGAAGAAGTCACGTGATCTGTGATGAACACGCGTCGGGACCCCAGCCTAGCACAACGACCGGAAGTGACGCTCATTGCTGCTATCGAGCTCGCTGCTCGTTTGTACCTTACACTTTGTTTGTCTCCCAAATGTGAGTACCCCTTTTACCTAGAAACTATTGTTTTACTTGGAATAAAATATTTTTTTACATAACTTACTACACTATGAGGCTCCTTCCTTTCCTCTACATATACTGATGCGAGCCCCCCCCCTCCCCATAACCGGATATACCGCTAAAGCACCACCAGAACCTGGGACACCCATCAGACACCCAAAGGAGGAAGGTTACCAAGAACCACAAAGAGCCATATTTTCACATGCTGTAACCTTACAGCTGTAAGGTAAGGGACCATCCACACCTCCCCCACTAGGATCGCATGGAATCGCTAGATACCACTCAAGACACCCACAGCTAAATAATCGCACAGTTCATATCCCACCAACGGAATCACCTGCACTGCACTGATGGAATGAACTTTATTTCACACTTCTCTTTTATGGACACTTATTGTTTTATATTATATTTTATTACTTGATTTGCGATTTTACTCTGTGTTTTATATACATTTTATATGTATTTTCACTTCAGTCACTGAATTTATGTTTCATACTGTAGTCTCTCTTTTGCGACTCAGATTGCAGTTTTTTTTCCCCCTATGCGATTCCGTTAATCGCATTCACACTTCAATTTTATTTTCACTCCATTTAACCGGATTCACCCAGCTTTTTTTCGTCTCACTATTTATATCCCTTTCTCTGTGAGAATTGCATCACAGACACGTATTTTACAACTTTATCACATTCATGTCACATTATTTTAATATCTTCATGTTATGATATTCCCTGCCTGTCTATGTTTTTAATTACTGGCACATTATCATTCCTATTTATTATGCACTTTATGTAAGCATCTTCTGTCCTGCTTATTGATTTTATCCGGATTTCATTTCCCTGTTCTTTTATCTGAGTTTTAGCTTAGTTTAATTTGTTTGCGCGACACTACTCCTTTATTCTACTATTTTCTGGGTTCAGACATTTCCCCCAGTGTGCGCTGCATCGCATTAGTTTGGTCCTTGTGTGAGCGCAGGATTACCTTTTTATCTACTTAACCCCTACAGCGCCCCCTTCTGGTTAACCTCTTCACTGCCAGTCACATTTACACAGTAATCAATGCATTTTTAAACGCACTGATGGATAAATGTGAATGGTCCTAAAATAGTGCCAAAAGTGTCCGATCTGTCCGCCATAATGTTGCAGTCATGATAAAAATCGTTGATTGCCACCATTACTAGTAAAAAAAAGAAGATATTAGTAAAAATGCCATAAAACTATCCCCTATTTTGTAAAAAGGCAGCAGAGGGGGGATTTGCACACACAATAGCCAAAATGCTTTGCATCACAGTGTGGCAAAAATTGTCTGCACTGTTGGGTTCAGCGAGCAGTAATGCCTGCTGAATGTGGCCCATCCAAGTGAATGGGGGGTTTCCTGCATCTGTGTGCAATGCATTCAGTTGTGGAGTGCTGCTGTGGGGTTTAAACAGGTAGTGAGGAGGTGATATAACACCTCCTCACTGCCTGTCAAATTCCCTCTCAAGAACAGTTCAAACATGGATTGCTCTTCAGAGGACACCACATGTGTAAAAGAGCCCTGAGCCTAGGTTCACACATATGTGATGTGGGAACCAGCACAATTCGAGCGCAGGTTCCTGCATCACATCTCTCCGGCAGGCAGTTCACACTGTCCTCTGCGAACCGCTGCGGGTGTCATTACAATGTTAATGACACCCCAAGATCGGTTTACAGATCGCAGTGTGAACTCGCACAGGAATCAGATTGCGTAGGTGAGAACACCCATGCGATTCGATTCCAGTGTGGGGGGAGTCCCTGCACTATTTTCCTGCAAATCTAATGCAAGTTCAGCCATACAACTGTATGGCTGAACTCGCATTGCACAGACATCGCATACGATCGGCACAGCAATGCGGTTGCGAATCACATGCAATGTCTTTGTTCGCACAAGTGTGATCCTGGGGTGAGGCTGTTCAGCCATGCCAGTATATTCTGTGGGGTAACCTCTTGTCTGCAGCAATTCCAACAACTTCTGCTCAGCTCGGACTCGGAGCCAGGAGAAGGAACACTATTTAACCCCCCGGGCTCAAGTGCTTACCTCCTGTGGTGATCCAGACCGTGGCTCTGCCCAGTGGGGGCACAGAGACCCCCCCGCCAGGGGGCGCACACTACCCAATGTGGCACAGATTCCCCACCAGGGGGGCGCACACTACCCAATGGGGGCACAGAGATTCCCTGCACAGGGGGCGCACACTACCCAATGGGGGAACAGAGATTCCCTGCCAGGGGGTGCACACTACCCAATGGGGGCACAGAGATCCCGGCCAGGGGGGCCCAGTCACGCACACTACCCAGTGAGGGCACAGAGATCCACGCCAGTGGACTCGCACTACCCACTGGGGGCACAGAAATGCCTGCCTGGGGGCATACACTACCCAGTGGGGGCAAAGAGATCCCCGCCTGGACGCACACACTACCCAATAGGGGCACAGAGAGATCCCCACCAGGGGGCACACACTACCCAGTGGGGGCAGAGAGATCCCCGCCATGGGGCACACACTACCCAGTGGGGGCACAGAGATCCCTGCCAGGGGGCACAGAGATGTGTGCCAGGAGGCACACACAACCCAGTGGGGGACAGAGATCCCTGCCTGGGGGCACACACACTACCCATTGGGGGCACAGATCCCTGCCGGGGGGCACACACTACCAAGTGGGGGCACAGAGATCCCTGCCAGGGGGGCATACATTGCCCATAGTTGGTAGTATAGTGTGTGGGGGGAGGGGTATAGTGGTTCTAGTGTTTTCCAAGAGTGGGGGGTATAGGGGGGTCTGTTACCTAATTGTGGGAGCTATAATTGTTCTGTTATCTAGGAGTAGAGGGTATAGTGGTTATGGTGTTATCTAGGAGTAGGGGGTATTGAGAGGGTATTGAGCATCACAGTGCTTGCTTTTTATTTTAACTTTATTTTACTTTACACATCATTTAACCACTTTCAGACTGGACCATTTTGCTGGCTTAAGACCAGACCACTTTTTGCGATTCGGCACTGCGTCGCTTTAACTGACAATTGCGCGGTCATGTGACGTGGCTCCCAAACAAAATTGACGTCCTTTTTTCCCCATAAATAGAGCTTTCTTTTGGTGGTATTTGATCACCCCTGTGGTTTTTATTTTTTGCTCTATAAACAAAAGAAGAGCGACAATTTAAAAAAAAAACACATTATTTTTTACTTTTTGCTATAATAAATATCCCCCAAAAAATGTATAACAAAACATTTTTTTCTTCAGTTTAGGCGGATACGTATTCTTCTACATATTTTTGGTAAAAAAAATGGCAATAAGCGATTATTGATTTGTTTGCGCAAGAGTTATAGCGTTTACAAAATAGGGGATAGTTTGGCATTATTATTAATATATTTTTTTTAATAGTAATGGCGGCGATCAGCAATTTTTATTGTGACTGCGACATTATGGCGGATACATCGGCGATCGAGTCTGCGGGACCTGCAGTCGAACTCATGGAGGTCCCGACCGGCACGCACGTGATGGCAGGGCGGCAAATTTAAAGGGACGTACCTGTACGCCCTTATGCTTGTCTGTGCCATTCTGCCAACGTACATCGCCGTGAGCCGGTCGGGAAGCGGTTAAGGTGGAGTTCCAGTCGCCACTCCAAAAATTAAGTCAGCAGCTATAAATACTTTTAATATTAGGACACTTACCACGCTGCACTGTCTAACTGGCCTGACGGCAGAGGAAAGGAGGAGGAGGGGGGCCGAAATTCTGGGGGACCTCGCCGCAGCCAGGTCTCCTGTTTTTGACAGGTACCCCTTCCCCCCTCCCCCTGAAAGGTGCCAAATGTGGAGAGGGGGATAAACAAGCGGTTGGCAGAGAGTTGTGATGCATTATAGTGCATAGGAATCCGCTGTGCAAAAAAGCAACATGTGTGATTTTTTTTTTTGTGCAAACCAAAACAGTGTGTGCGTTAGGATCAGAACGCATGGATCGGGTGTGCATTAGGATCAGAACGCATGGATCGGGTGTGCGTTAGGGTCAGAAGGCATGGATCAGGTGTGCGTTAGGGTCAAAACGCATGGACCGGGTGTGCATTAGGGTCAAAACTCATGGATTGGGTGTGCGTTAGGGACAGAACGCATGGATCGGGTGTGAGTTAGGATCATAACGCATGGATCGGGTGTGCGCTAGGCTCAGAATGCATCGATCGGGTGTGTGTTAGGATCATAACGCATGGAGCGGGTGCACATTAGGCACCAAACGCATGGATCAGGTGTGCGTTAGGCTCCAAACGCATCGATCGGGTGTGCGTTAGGCTCACCTCTTCCCTCGGTCATCTAGCCAAGGGGCGAGGTGCAGGTGATCTGTACCATTTGTCTTTTAGGAATTGAGGATGGAGAAGACACTACAGAAAGACCCTTTTCCTGGGGGCACCCGTGTGTGTGTGCTCGCTCCCGAGACCCGCTGCTGCGTCCATTGACACAGAAGGTGAGACTTGGCCCGCCCCGTATCTGATTGACAGCAGCGGGAGCCAATCGCTCCCGCTGCTATCAGTCTGTCCAATGAGGAGAGAGACAGCGGCACAAGCTGGATCGGATTAGCTCAGGTAAGGAAAGGGGGGGGGGGGCAGTGGGGCAGCTTCAGCAGAGAGGGTCCTTCACCTTAGTACACAGAATTCATGAAGGTAAAAAAACGTAAGGCTTTAGAACCGTTTTAAGATAGCCATACACTGTAAGATTTGGAGGGGCTGAGGTAAAGGACATGTCTGATTCCCCTATCCATGGTAAACATTGTGTGCCCCAGGGGCAGACAGACAACCAAATTAGGAGAGAGTAGATCGCACACAGATTATAGGATGAGGCCTACTACAAACATACATCCAACATTAGAAAAACGATGACTAGCATCCGGTAAGGTAGCTTAGTGTAGTTTAGTGTAGGTCCTGCCCTAGAAGACTCTACCTTGCCGTGGTGGGCAGGCTTGGAATCTCTTGGTCAAAAGTATGTCAGCAAATGGGAGAGAGGATTACTAGGATCTTCACTTTTGGCCAATTAATTTCACCAAATGACTCTTGGTTGAATCAGAGTACATGAAAAAAGCTGTAAAAGGAACAAACGTTTATAGGTCCATAATCCTACTTTCATAAACGCACAATAAATTTTTTTATATTTTCATTTGAATTGCGTCCTCTTTTATTTAACCCTTTCATGACCAGGGGTCTGTACTCACTGTAAAATCCTTCTCTTGAAGTTCTTCAAGGGACACATGATCAGTAGGGGTAGAATCTGGGCTATCCTGCTGACTTTATGAGGAATTGCACATTGGAAAGCAAACAATCCATCGGTCAGCCAGGTATAACCCCACCCAGATTCATGATGCTTAATATTATTTAGAAAAGCAGAGTAGGAGTAGATCATAAACACAAAGGATTGATTATCTTCAGGAGATTGCATTTTGTCTGGAAGTTGGAACCTTATCCTTATAATTGAACCAGGGACCAAAATATATATTTTTTCCCCGGAGTCCAGGTTTAATCCTATAAGCGTGTATAAAGAGGTGCCAAAGCCACCATGAGATCGTGGAATGGAAAGTAGGTAGTTATTTACGGGGACTCTCAGGAATGGCAGAAAAAGGGAGTCAGACTACATCCAAAAAATTGATAGAAAACTTCCTAGAATAAACAGGAGTTGGACAGATGGATGGAGGTACAATGGCGGACATTCAAGTTTACATTTAAGTTGGGAGGTATGTGCATGGAGTGTGCTATGGAGTATAGGAGAGTGTATGGGGCGTGCATGGAGTGTGCTATGGGGTATATGAGAGTGTATAAGGATGCATGGAGTGCACTATGGACTCTAGGAGAGTTAATGGGGCATGCATGGAGTGTGCTATGGTGTATAGGCGAGTTAATGGGGCATGCATGGAGTGTGCTATGGGGTATAGGAGAGTGTATGGAGCATGCATGGAGTGTACTATGGAGTATAGGAGAGTGTATGGGGATGCATGGAGTGTAGGGTGCCCACGTGTCCCGGATTGCCCGGGATTGTCCCGGATTTAAGTTTAATGTCCCGTGTCCCGGCGAGCTTCATTCCGGGACAATACAGTGTCCCGGAATGAAAAAAAAAACACAGTGACTGACTGCCCAGTGCCCACCACTGTCCACCAGACCACCAGACTTCCGCCCGTCCGCCGCCGCCCGCCGGCCGCCGCCGTTAGTTAACTTTAGTCTGACTCTCTCTCTCTCTGACACTGTGCGGTTGCTAGGCTAGCGGCCGCCCAGCGTCTAGTAACCAGTGACGTCAGCTCAGGGGCGGGCTGACAGTCACATGGGCAGTTCCCGTCCCGAAGTCAGTGTGACAGTGGGCAGTGTACCCGCCCGCAGCGCAGCCCCGCACCCTACGACCAGCGTGCGCGCCCCCAGCCCCCCACCCCCCAGGGAGATCAGCTGCCTTTGCCACCCAGCACAGAGCCACAGACTGAGTGACGCCAGTCGTCACCTCACCAGAGAGAGACAGGAGCTGAGCAGCCAGCCAAGCCAGCCTGAGCCTCGTGCGCGCCCTCCTCCAGGCTCCTCCCGCCCACGAGATCCGCAAAAGTCCTGACCTGCAGTCAATTTCGGAGGAAGACAGCAGAAGACATTGACCAACTTCCAGGACAGGTAGGTTGGTGACTTGGTGTACTGTCCCCCCTCCATTCTGCTGCTGTCCTGTCCCCCTCTGTTCTGCTGTCCCCCTCCGTTCTTCCTCCGTGTCCCCCCCTCCGTTCTGCTGTCCCCCTCCATTCTTCCGCCGTGTCCCCCTCCGTTCTTCCGCCGTGTCCCCCTCCGTTCTTCCGCCGTGTCCCCCTCCGTGTCCCCCTCCGTTCTTCCGCCGTGTCCCCCTCCGTTCTTCCGCCGTGTCCCCCTCCGTTCTTCCGCCGTGTCCCCCCCTCCGTTTTTCCGCCGTGTCCCCCTCTGTTCTGCTGTTCCCCCCCTCCGTTCTTCCGCCGCATCCCCCTCCGTTCTTCCGTCGTGTCCCCCTCCGTTCTTCCGCCGTGTCCCCCTCCGTTCTTCCGCCGTGTCCCCCTCCGTTCTTCCGCCGTGTCCCCCTCCGGTCTTCCGCCGTGTCCCCCTCCGTTCTTCCGCCGTGTCCCCCTCCGTTCTTCCGACGTGTCCCCCTCCGTTCTTCCGCCGTGTCCCCCTCCGTTCTTCCGCCGTGTCCCCCTCCGTTTTTCCGCCGTGTCCCCCTCCGTTCTGCTCTCCCCCTCCGTTCTTCCGCCGTGTCCCCCTCCGTTCTTCCGCCGTGTCCCCCTCCGTTCTTCCGCCGTGTCCCCCTCCGTTCTTCCGCCGTGTCCCCCTCCGTTCTTCCGCCGTGTCCCCCTCTGTTCTTCCGCCGTGTCCCTCTCCGTTCTTCCGCCGTGTCCCCCTCCGTTCTTCCGCCGTGTCCCCCTCCGTTCTTCCGCCGTGTCCCCCTCCGTTCTTCCGTCGTGTCCCCCTCCGTTCTTCCCCCGTGTCCCCCTCCGTTCTTCCGCCGTGTCCCCCTCCGTTCTTCCGCCGTGTCCCCCTCCGTTCTTTTTGGGGGGGGGGGGGGGGGGGGGGGGGTTGTCCCTGAATGGCAGTTTGGAAATGTGGTCACCCTAATGGAGTGTGCTATGGGGTATAGGATAGTTTATGGGGCATGCATGGAGTGTGCTATGGAGTATAGGAGAGTGTATGGGGCGTGCATGGAGGGTGCTATGGGGTATATGAGAGTGTATAAGGATGCATGGAGTGCTCTATGGAGCATAGGAGAGTGTATGGGGCAACCATGGAGTGTGCTATAGAGTATAGGGGCGTGTATGGGCCATGCATGGAGTTTACTATGGGGTACAAGAGAGTTAATGGGGCATGCAGGAAGTGCGCTCTGGAGTATAGGAGAGTGTATGGGGCATGCATGCATTACGCTATGATGTATAGGAGAGTGTATGGGGCATGCATGGAGTGTGCTATGGGGTATAGGAGAGTTAATGGGGCATGCATGCAGTGTGCTATGGGGTATAGGATAGTGTATGAGGGATGCATGGAGTGCACTATGAGGTATAGGGGCATGCATGGAGTGTGCTATGGAGTATAAGAGAGTGCATGGGCATGCATGGAGTGCCCTATGGGGTGTGCATGGAGTGTGCTATGGGGTATAGAGAGTGTATGGGCCATGCATGGAGTGCGCTATAGAGTATAGGGGTGTGTATGGGCCATGCATGGAGTGTGTTATGGAGTATAGGAGAGTGTATGGGTCATGTTTGGGGTGCTCTATAGAGTATAGGGGTGTGTATGGGGCATGCATGGAGTGTGTTATGGGGTATAGGAGAGTTTATGGGGCATGCATGGAGTGTGCTATGGAGTATAGGAGATTGTATGGGGCATGCATGGAGTGCCCTATGGGGTGTGCATGGAGTGTGCTATGGGGTATAGGAGAGTGTATGGGGCATGAATAGAGTGCGCTATAGAGTATAGGAGAGTGTATAAGGATGCATGGAGTGCACTATGGAGTCTAGGAGAGTTTATGGGGCATGCATGGAGTGTGCTATGGAGTATAGGAGAGTGTATGGGGCATGCATGGGTGCCCTATGGGGTGTGCATGGAGTGTGCTACGGGGTATAGGAGAGTGTATTGGGTGTGCTATGGTGTATAGGCGAGTTAAGGGGGCATGCATGGAGTGCTCTATGGAGCATAGGAGAGTGTATGGGCCATGCATGGAGTGTACTATGAGGTACAAGAGAGTTAATGGGGCATGCAGGAAGTGCGCTATGGAATATAGGAGAGTTAATGGAGCATGCATGGAGTGCGCTCTGGAGTATAGGAGAGTGTATGGGGCATGCATGGAGTGCGCTCTAGGGTATAGGAGAGTGTATAAGGATGCATGGAGTGCACTATGGACTATAGGGGTGTGTATGGTAGGGTGACCAGACATCCCCGGTTTCAGGGGACAGTCCCCGGATTGAGGACACTGTCCCTGGACCAAGTCTGTCCCCGGTTTTGTCCCCGGATTGTATTT
The DNA here is from genome assembly GCA_028564925.1 of Lithobates sylvaticus. Taxonomy (NCBI): domain Eukaryota; kingdom Metazoa; phylum Chordata; class Amphibia; order Anura; family Ranidae; genus Lithobates; species Lithobates sylvaticus. The sequence goes on from CM053026.1 coordinate 537,339,226, forward strand.
GGGACTATTTCAAAGAAAGTCAGTGCAGAATAAAAAAAAAAAAATTCTGAATTACACCTCCCAACTCCATCGCTCCTACTAGCTTAGGGGGGGGGGGGGGGGTGTGTGTGTATTTCTTTCCATCATTTGTGCCCCTTTCTGATGGTCATGTGCTGGTCGGAGCAGAGGGAATATTTCTTCAGTATCAGGTGCATGCCCATCCAGCTCCGCTCACATGTTCTTCTGCCTTGGCTCAAGTCCCGGCCAGCCGCCTGCCTGCTTATCTCCTTGCCTTCCCTGGCAGAGTGATCTTCTTCCGTTCCCCACCCAGTAGTACCCGGGGCCCGAAGAGTAAGACTTGACAGGCTGTGAGGCAGGCGGCAAGCGGCGATGGGCAGAGAGTCACTGATTGCCGCCATTGCTAGTAAAAAAAAATATGTCCCCGGATTTCATTTTAGCAATCTGGTCACCTTAGTGTATGGGGCATGCATGAAGTGCGCTATGAGGTATAAGAGTTTATGGGGCATGCATGGAGTGTGCTATGGAGTATAGGAGAGTGTATGGGGCGTGCATGGAGTGTGCTATGGGGTATATGAGAGTGTATAAGGATGCATGGAGTGCACTATGGAGTCTAGGAGAGTTAATGGGGCATGCATGGAGTGTGCTGTGGGGTATAGGCGAGTTAATGGGGCATGCGTGGAGTGTGCTATGGTGTATAGGAGAGTGTATGAGGGATGCATGGAGTGTGCTATGGGGTATAGGAGAGTTAATGGGGCATGCATGGAGTGTGCTATAGAGTATAGGGGTGTGTATGGGGCATGCATGGAGTGAGTCGTGGGGTATAGGAGAGTGTATGGGGCATGCATGGAGTGTGCTATGGTGTATAGGAGAGTGTATGAGGGATGCATTGAGTGTTCTATGGGGCATGCATGGAGTGTGCTATAGAGTATAGGGGTGTGTATGGGGCATGCATGCAGTGTGCTATGGGGTATAGGAGAGTGTATAAGGATGCATGGAGTGCACTATGGAGTATAGGAGAGTTAATGGGGCATGCATGGAGTGTGCTATGGTGTATAGGGGAGTGTATGAGGGATGCGTGGAGTGTGCTATGGAGTATAGGAGGGTGTATGGGCCATGCATGAAGTGCACTATGGAGTATAGGAGAGTGTATGGGGCATGTATGGGGTGCGCTATAGAGGAAGAGAGAGGGGGGAATGACATCCGGACAAAGCTACACACCCCTTAATGTGAAACGCGTTGACTTCAGTTCCGCTCAGACGCTACAGCGACATCCACCATAGGTGCTTGCTGGCCCGCACACCAAGGGAAGGACTATGATGTTAGGTCTTGGTAACTAGAGGGGAGGAATCTGAGGCGCACGTTGATGAATTTGACTTTTCATCTTGGTAAGAAGTTTTTGCACAAAGCAGCTTTACGTGTCCCACAACACAGAGCTCCTCCAGGTGATAATGCTTCGAGGATACCAGGATCCCGTGTGAGTTGAGCATATTAAAGGGCACGCACCACCTCCGAAGCATGTGACTGTGTCCATTCGCTGACCGGGAGTGGTAATGTACTGTAGCTGCTTTCATTCATGAATTATAACGGAATGATGATTAACTGTGCTTACCATTGATCAACTGTTTCTCCACTGGGGGTCCGTGTACAGTGATCCACATGTATTAATGGACTCTGTCTCTGTTCAGTATAAATGGTTGTTTAGCCTATTCAGCACTGCAAAACGGATACTATATGGGATTATTCCAGCATCTAGTCCATACAGGACATACAGTGTCCTCTCCTTTTTCTTTCCCACCCCTCCTTCCCTTTTGCTGGCTCGAGCCCCCCGGGGGATTGGTGTTAGCCTATCTGCCACACTCAGCAATTGCTGGACACCACACCTGGTGGTTGGCTAGACTGACACCAATTTCCTTTGCGTCCGGACACGGTTGTAATTTTTTTTATTGTTGTCTTGTCCCCCCTTTCTGTGGTTGCTTTGACTGGACCAATGAGTCCAGCTGGCAATTTGTATCAAGGGTAGTCTGGTACTGGTTTTTACTCTTTTATCTACAGAGAAAAAGAGAGCGAGAGAGGAAAAGAGAGAGAGTGAGAGAGGAAAAGAGAGAGAGCAAGAGAGGAAAAGAGAGAGAGAGAGATCGAGAAAGGAAAAGAGAGAGCGTGAGAGAAGAAAAGAGAGAGCGCGAGAGAGGAAAAGAGAGCGAGAAAGAGAGTGAGAAAGAAAGCGAGGAGAGAGGTAAAGGAATAGAGAGAGAGAGAGAGACAGAGAGAGACACACACACACAGAGGGGAGAGAGACTGAAAAAGACAAAGAGACAAGGAGAGAGAGACAGACAGAAAGAGGACACAGATACAGAGACAGAAAGGGACAGACAAACAGACAGAGAGAAAGACCTCAGAGACCGAGAGAAACAGAGAAAGACAGAGACATTAGGAGTAGACATGTGCACAACAAAAAAATTCTTTTTTTTTCGTTTCGTTTTTTTCGTTTCCGAAAAAAATTTGGTTTTTTTTCGTTTCGTTTTTTTCGTTTCCGTTGATTCGTAACGATTCGTACATTCGTAAGTCGTCGGTGTTCGGATTCGTAACGATTCGTACATTCGTAAGTCGTCAGTGTTCGTATTCGTAACGATTCGTACATTCGTAAGAGTTATTTTTTCGTTGATTCGTTTTTTCGTTAGTTTAATTTTCGGACGCATTCGTATTTATTCGTACATTCGTAACATTCGTAACATTCGTAGATTCGTAATCGGAGCATAATTCATAATTTTATGTAATGTGTATGCTATTATTACATTTTAATAATTTACGAATCGAAAGAAAAAAGTTACGAATCGAAAAAAAAAGTTACGAATCAAAAAAAAAGTTACGAATGTACGAATTTTTTTGTTCAATAGAGACCCGGACAATTACAAATCGAAAAAAAAAATAAAAAAAGTTACGAATCGAAAAAAAAGGTTACGAATGTACGAATTTTTTTGTTCAATCCATTCGAAACACATTTAGCAGCACCATTGTAAGGGACACGGAAAATTACCAATTCAACAAAAAAAAAAGTTACGAATGTACAAATTTTTTCGTTCGTTTTCGTTTTTCGGATTTTCTTCATTAGTACATTCGTTGTTTCTAATTTGTTTTTTCGGATTTTCGTTGTTTTTCGGATTCATTCGATTCGAATGATTCGTTAATCGGATTCGTACGATTCGAATGATTCGTTATTCAGATTCGTAGATAGGGATGAGCCGAACACCCCCGGGTTCGGTTCGCACCAGAACCTTCGAACCGACCGAAAGTTCGCGCGAATTTTCGAACCCTATACGTTATAATGGACGCGAACGTTCGAAATCAAAAGTGCTAATTACAACGGCCAATATGCATGTTAATGTCATAAAACAGGTTTGGGGACCCGGGTCCTGCCCCAGGGGACATATATCAATGCAAAAAGAACTTTTAAAAACTAACGTTTTTTCGGGAGCAGTCATTTTAATGATGCATAAAGTGAAAAAAAAAAAAGTGAAATTTTCCTTTAAATATGGTACCTGGGGGGTGTCTAAAGTATGCCTGTGAAGTGGCATGTGTTTCCCGTGTTTAGAACTGTCCTTGCACAAAATGACATTTTTAAAGGAAAAAAAGAAGCCATTTAAAACCACTTGCGGCTTTAGGTTTGTTCTTAAGTAGAATCTGAACAGGTACATTATGAAGTGTAGCTCCATCCCAAAAAAATCTATTTTTAAGCTTTTTGGAGAACATAGGGAGGGGTTATCACCCCTGTAACATTTGCTGTCTTTGCACATCTGTTCAGAACATGTCACCTCACTTTCCGTCCCAATGACAAATGTTTTTGGAAAAAGTGGGGTTTTAATTGAAACAAGGATTGGTGATAAAGTATCAGTAGAGAGGAGATACCTTTTTCCCAAATTAAATCTAACAGGATAGAATTTCCCTTCCTAGGGGTAGATTTCCTCTCACTTCCTGTTTTCTCTTTCCATTTGCAAGTAGGAGTCGTTTGTAAGTTGGATGTATGAAAGTAGGGGCCTGGCGTATATACTCTGCAGAAATTTGCCCTATTAGATGTTGGTGTAGCCACAAGACTGGTGGGCACAGGAATGGGCCCTGCTGTGAGTTAATAGATCAAGATTTGTAATTGCATGCACCTGTTGAACAGGGCAGAAAAATTGGGGGTGGTGGTGGTGGTGGTGGACGGTGTTGCCACAAGACTGTAAGCTCTCACAGTTACTCTTGGTGGGCGCAGGAATGGGCCCTGCTGTGAGTTATTAGATCAAGATTTGTAATTGCAAGCACCTGATGAACAGGGCAGAAAAATTGGGCCTTTGGCGGTGGTGGTGGACGGTGTTGCCACAAGACTGTAGGCCCTCATAGTTACTCTTGGTGGGCGCAGGAATGGGCCCTGCTGTGAACTATTAGATCAAGATTTGTAATTACCCGCCCCTGTTAAACAGGGGCTGAAAAATTGTGCCTTAGGCACTGGTGCTGGTGCCACAACACTGCAACCCCTCACAGATACTGTACTTGGAGCACAGCAGTCACACGTGTTGCGAAGCATTTTTTTAAAAAATTGTAAGTACACGCCCCTGTTAAACAGGGGCTGAAAAATTGTGCCTTAGGCACTGGTGCTGGTGCCACAACACTGCAACCCCTCACAGATACTGTACTTGGAGCACATTGTTGCGAAGCATTTTTTTATAAAAATTGTATGTACACGCCCCTGTTAAACAGGGGCTGAAAAATTGTGCCTTAGGCACTGGTGCTGGTGCCACAACACTGCAACCCCTCACAGATACTGTACTTGGAGCACAGCAGTCACACGTGTTGCGAAGCATTTTTTTAAAAAATTGTAAGTACACGCCCCTGTTAAACAGGGGCTGAAAAATTGTGCCTTAGGCACTGGTGCTGGTGCCACAACACTGCAACCCCTCACAGATACTGTACTTGGAGCACATTGTTGCGAAGCATTTTTTTATAAAAATTGTATGTACACGCCTCTGTTAAACAGGGGCTGAAAAATTGTGCCTTAGGCACTGGTGCTGGTGCCACAACACTGCAACCCCTCACAGATACTGTACTTGGAGCACATTGTTGCGAAGCATTTTTTTATAAAAATTTGTATGTACACGCCCCTGTTAAACAGGGGCTGAAAAATTGTGCCTGTAGGCACTGGTGCTGGTGCCACAACACTGCAACCCCTCACAGATACTGTACTTGGAGCACAGCAGTCACACGTGTTGCGAAGCATTTTTTTAAAAAATTGTAAGTACACGCCCCTGTTAAACAGGGGCTGAAAAATTGTGCCTTAGGCACTGGTGCTGGTGCCACAACACTGCAACCCCTCACAGATACTGTACTTGGAGCACAGTGTTGCGAAGCATTTTTTTATAAAAATTGTATGTACACGCCCCTGTTAAACAGGGGCTGAAAAATTGTGCCTTAGGCACTGGTGTGGTGGCATGGATCATTGAGGAGGAGGAAGAGGATAGTCAGTGAACATAAGAGGACAGTCACTCAGCATCAGCATAGGCAGTCTTGAAGGGATGTGATGTGACATTAAAAATTATTCGGTTATATCCGCCTCAGGTGCCTGGTAGCTGGTGGTGATCCAAGACTGATTCATTTTGATGAAGGTCAGTCGATCAACCGAGGCGGTGGACAGGCGCACCCTATGATCAGTCACAAATCCTCCAGCAGCACTGAATGTGCGTTCGGACAGAACGCTGGAGGCAGGACAGGCCAGTAGCTCAATTGCATACTGTGCAAGCTCTGGCCAGTGATCCATCCTCAGGACCCAGTAAGCCAGAGGATTTTCGGTGGGAAAGGTGTCCAAGTCTGACCTTGCCCCAAGGTATTCCTGCACCATGTATATCAGACGCTGGCGATGGTTGCTGGAACCGATCATACCTTGGGGCTGCGGACTAAAAAATTGTCTGAACGCATCGGTCAGACGTCCACCTTCCCCACCGCTCCTTCTGCTACTGACCGAAGCCTCAGCTACTCGTCGCCCAGGACCAGGAGTTTGTAGCCTCCCAGTTTCTGGGAACGCGTTGCACAGACCTTTCTGCAAGGCCTCCCTGAGATGTCTCATCCTCTGCTCCCTCTGCGACGGCAAGATAAGGTCCGCAACCTTACCCTTGTACCGCGGATCAAGGAGAGTGGCCAGCCAGTAATGGTCCCTCTCCTTGATCCGAAGAACACGAGGATCCTTCCGCAGGCTTTGCAGGATCAGGGAGGCCATGCAGCGTAGGTTAGCTGAGGCATTCGGTCCGGAGTCTTCTGGGTCACTGAGGATGACATGATCGCCAGCCACCTCCTCCCAGCCACGTACAAGTCCACTGGTTTGTTGGGACTGTACATCATCCCTAAAAGACTGCTGCTGCTGATGCTGAGTGCCAGGCTCCACCTCCATGCTCACACAATCCTCCTCCTCCTCCTCCTCCTCCTCCTCCTCCTCATCCTCTTCCTGTGTGATGGGTGGGACAGGAGGAACACTGTCCGGATAAAGGGGGCCTTGAGAGGCAAGGAAGTCCTCCTCTTCCTGCCTCTGTTCTGCCTCAAGTGCCCTGTCCATTATCCCACGCAGCGTATGCTCCAACAGGTGGACAAGAGGGACAGTGTCACTGATGCATGCACTGTCACTGCTCACCATCCTCGTGGCCTCCTCAAATGGTGAGAGGACAGTGCATGCATCCCTGATCATGCTCCACTGACGTGGGGAAAAAAAACCAAGCTCCCCTGACCCTGTCCTGGTGCCGTAGTCGCAAAGGTACTCATTGATGGCCCTCTGCTGCGTGTGCAGTCGCTGCAGCATGGCCAACGTTGAGTTCCACCTGGTGGGCATGTCACATATTAGGCGGTTCTTGGGCAGGTTCAGCTCCTTTTGCAGCTCAGTCAGCCGAGCACTGGCATTATAAGATCGGCGGAAATGCACACAGACTTTCCTGGCCTGCCTCAGGACATCCTGTAAGCCTGGGAACCTGCCCAAGAACCGCTGCACCACCAGGTTGAGGACGTGAGCCATGCAGGGCACATGGGTGAGCTGCCCCTGTCGCAGGGCGGAGAGGAGGTTGGTGCCATTGTCAGAAACGACCATTCCTGGCTTAAGCTGACGTGGCGTCAACCACCTCTCGGCCTGCCCCTGCAGAGCTGCCAGAACCTCTGGCCCAGTGTGGCTCCTGTCCCCCAAACACACCAGCGCAAGCACGGCATGGCATCTTTTTGCCTGCGTACTTGCGTAGCCCCTTGTACGCCTACGGAGCACCGCTGGTTCCAAGGACAGAGCACTGGAGGAAGAAGAAGAGGAGGGGGTGGAGGAGAGAGGTGTGTCACAACCAGTAGCAGTAGTAGCGTTTTGGAGGCGTGGTGGCGGAACAACCTCCAACACTACTGCACCTTGTCCTGCATCCCTCCCAGCTGCCAATAGAGTGACCCAATGGGCCGTGAAAGAAAGGTACCGTCCCTGTCCATGCCTGCTGGACCATGAGTCAGCGGTAATATGCACCTTACCGCTGACCGCCCTGTCCAGCGAGGCATGGACATTGCCCTCCACATGCCGGTAGAGAGACGGAATCGCCTTCCGTGAGAAAAAGTGGCGTTTGGGAACCTGCCACTGAGGAACCGCACATTGAACAAACTCACGGAAGGGGGCCGAGTCTACCAACTGAAAAGGCAGCAGTTGAAGTGCTAGCAATTTAGCCAGGCTAGCATTCAACCGCTGGGCATGTGGATGGCTGGGAGTGTACTTCTTTCTACGGTCCAGCAGCTGGGGCAGGGAAATTTGCCTGCTGCAATCGGACGTCGGTGTACTGCAAGTACTTGGTTGTGACACACCTAATTCTACACCTTCAGTCCTCTCAGAGCAGCTTTCAGAGAGGACTGAAGGTGTAGTGGGGATGGAGATCCCAGCTGAGGAGGAGCAAGGAGAGGTCCGCTTAGTTCTTTGGTGTGGGTCTTTTATGTGTGCCTGCCAACGAGCTGCATGGCAGGTCGCCATATGTCTGGTCATGCTTGTGGTGCCCAAGCGGCTGATGTTTTGGCCACGCGAGATACGCTTGAGACAAATATTGCAAATAGCAGTGGTGCGATCTGCTGCACTCGTCTCAAAAAAGGCCCACACCAAAGAACTTTTCTGATAACGTGCAGAGGCAGCGCCCTGCACAGGCGGAGCTCTGCGGTGTTGTACAGTTGCTGTGCTGGCCTCTACCTGGCCTCCAGGGGGCACCCTGCCTCGTTGGACATGTGACGCCGCATCCTCCTCCTCCTCGTCCTCCTCCTCATCCTCTCTCCCTTCAGGCACCCACGTGGAGTCAGTGACCTCATCATCCCCTCCCTCTTCACCACTAGAGCAAACCTGGCAGTAAGCTGCAGCTGGTGGAACAGTACTGCCAGATTCCTCAAGCTGGGTATCATCATCCGAGCCTTCGAATCGTTGGGCATCCTCCTGGAGCATGTACCCAACACTGTGCTCAAAGAGTTCGGGGGACTCCTCAGGAGGACATGGTGGGTCTAGGGAAGGGGTGGCTGATGATGCTCTGCCAGTACCCTGAGCCTGGGTGAGAGAGGATGAGGAGGATGAGGAGGGCTTGGTCATCCATTCTACCAAGCCTTCAGCATGATGCGGCTCCACATGTCCAGCTGCCGAAAACAAAGACGCGCGTGTCCCATGGCCACGTGCTGATGACGATGCACGACCACGTCCACGTCCACGGCCACGTCCACTAGAAACAGAGCCTGCCTGCCCTGTGTTCTTGGCTCTGCACGCTCTGCCTCCCCTTGGCGGTCTTCCAGCCATTGTAGTCGGTAGTCCTGTGGGTGCTGCTGAGAAGAATATATAGGAGCTCTGTGTGATGCCACTAACACACTAGAAGTCCTGTGGGTGCTGCTGAGAAGAAAATATAGGAGCTCTGTGTGATGCCACTAACACACTAGAAGTCCTATGGGTGCTTCTGCAAAGAAAATAGAGGAGCTCTGTGTGATGCCACTAACACACTAGAAGTCCTATGGGTGCTTCTGCAAAGAAAATAGAGGAGCTCTGTGTGATGCCACTAACCACACTAGAAGTCCTGTGGGTGCTGCTGAGAAGAAAAAATAGGAGCTCTGTGTGATGCCACTAACACACTAGAAGTCCTATGGGTGCTTCTGCAAAGAAAATAGAGGAGCTCTGTGTGATGCCACTAACACACTAGAAGTCCTGTGGGTGCTTCTGAGAAGAAAATATAGGAGCTCTGTGTGATGCCACTAACACACTAGAAGTCCTATGGGTGCTTCTGCAAAGAAAATAGAGGAGCTCTGTGTGATGCCACTAACACACTAGAAGTCCTGTGGGTGCTGCTGAGAAGAAAATATAGGAGCTCTGTGTGATGCCACTAACACACTAGAAGTCCTATGGGTGCTTCTGCAAAGAAAATAGAGGAGCTCTGTGTGATGCCACTAACACACTAGAAGTCCTATGGGTGCTTCTGCAAAGAAAATAGAGGAGCTCTGTGTGATGCCACTAACAAACTAGAAGTCCTGTGGGTGCTGCTGAGAAGAAAATATAGGAGCTCTGTGTGATGCCACTAACACACTAGAAGTCCTATGGGTGCTTCTGCAAAGAAAATAGAGGAGCTCTGTGTGATGCCACTAACACACTAGAAGTCCTGTGGGTGCTGCTGAGAAGAAAATATAGGAGCTCTGTGTGATGCCACTAACACACTAGAAGTCCTATGGGTGCTTCTGCAAAGAAAATAGAGGAGCTCTGTGTGATGCCACTAACACACTAGAAGTCCTATGGGTGCTTCTGCAAAGAAAATAGAGGAGCTCTGTGTGATGCCACTAACACACTAGAAGTCCTGTGGGTGCTTCTGCAAAGAAAATAGAGGAGCTCTGTGTGATGCCACTAACACACTAGAAGTCCTATGGGTGCTTCTGCAAAGAAAATAGAGGAGCTCTGTGTGATGCCACTAACACACTAGAAGTCCTGTGGGTGCTTCTGAGAAGAAAATATAGGAGCTCTGTGTGATGCCACTAACACACTAGAAGTCCTATGGGTGCTTCTGCAAAGAAAATAGAGGAGCTCTGTGTGATGCCACTAACACACTAGAAGTCCTGTGGGTGCTTCTGAGAAGAAAATATAGGAGCTCTGTGTGATGCCACTAACACACTAGAAGTCCTATGGGTGCTTCTGGAAAGAAAATAGAGGAGCTCTGTGTGATGCCACTAACACACTAGAAGTCCTATAGGTGCTTCTGCAAAGAAAATAGAGGAGCTCTGTGTGATGCCACTAACACACTAGAAGTCCTATGGGTGCTTCTGGAAGAAAATATAGGAGCTCTGTGTGATTGGACTAACACACTAGAAGTCCTATAGGTGCTTCTGCAAAGAAAATAGAGGATCTCTGTGTGATGCCACTAACACACTTCAAGTCCTGTAGGTGCTGCTGGGAAGAAAATATATGAGCTCTGTGTGATGCGACTAACACACTTCAAGTCCTATGGGTGCTGCTGCAAAGAAAATAGAGGATCTCTGTGTGATGCCACTAACACACTTCAAGTCCTGTGGGTGCTTCTGGGAAGAAAATAGATGAGCTCTGTGTGATGGGACTAACACACTTCAAGTCCTATAGGTGCTTCTGGGAACAAAATATATGATCTCTGTGTGATGGGACTAACACACTTCAAGTCCTATAGGTGCTTCTGGGAAGAAAATATATGATCTCTGTGTGATGGGACTAACACACTTCAAGTCCTATAGGTGCTTCTGGGAACAAAATATATGATCTCTGTGTGATTGGACTAACACACTTCAAGTCCTATAGGTGCTTCTGGGAAGAAAATATATGATCTCTGTGTGATGGGACTAACACACTTCAAGTCCTATAGGTGCTTCTGGGAACAAAATATATGATCTCTGTGTGATTGGACTAACACACTTCAAGTCCTATAGGTGCTTCTGGGAAGAAAATATATGATCTCTGTGTGATGGGACTAACACACTTCAAGTCCTATAGGTGCTTCTGGGAAGAAAATATATGATCTCTGTGTGATGGGACTAACACACTTCAAGTCCTATAGGTGCTTCTGGGAAAAAATATATGATCTCTGTGTGATGGGACTAACACACTTCAAGTCCTATAGGTGCTTCTGGGAACAAAATATATGATCTCTGTGTGATGGACTAACACACTTCAAGTCCTATAGGTGCTTCTGGGAAGAAAATATAGGTCTGTGTGTGATGGGACTAACACACTTCAAGTCCTATAGGTGCTTCTGGGAACAAAAATATATGATCTCTGTGTGATGGGACTAACACACTTCAAGTCCTATAGGTGCTTCTGGGAACAAAATATATGATCTCTGTGTGATGGGACTAACACACTTCAAGTCCTATAGGTGCTTCTGGGAAGAAAATATATGATCTCTGTGTGATGGGACTAACACACTTCAAGTCCTATAGGTGCTTCTGGGAACAAAATATATGATCTCTGTGTGATTGGACTAACACACTTCAAGTCCTATAGGTGCTTCTGGGAACAAAATATATGTCTGTGTGATGGGACTAACACACTTCAAGTCCTATAGGTGCTTCTGGGAACAAAATATATGATCTCTGTGTGATGGGACTAACACACTTCAAGTCCTATAGGTGCTTCTGGGAACAAAATATATGATCTCTGTGTGATGGACTAACACACTTCAAGTCCTATAGGTGCTTCTGGGAAGAAAATATATGATCTCTGTGTGATGGGACTAACACACTTCAAGTCCTATAGGTGCTTCTGGGAACAAAATATATGATCTCTGTGTGATGGGACTAACACACTTCAAGTCCTATAGGTGCTTCTGGGAACAAAATATATGATCTCTGTGTGATGGGACTAACACACTTCAAGTCCTATAGGTGCTTCTGGGAACAAAATATATGATCTCTGTGTGATGGGACTAACACACTTCAAGTCCTATAGGTGCTTCTGGGAACAAAATATATGATCTCTGTGTGATTGGACTAACACACTTCAAGTCCTATAGGTGCTTCTGGGAAGAAAATATAGATCTGTGTGATGGGACTAACACACTTCAAGTCCTATAGGTGCTTCTGGGAACAAAATATATGATCTCTGTGTGATGGGACTAACACACTTCAAGTCCTATAGGTGCTTCTGGGAACAAAATATATGATCTCTGTGTGATGGGACTAACACACTTCAAGTCCTATAGGTGCTTCTGGGAACAAAATATATGATCTCTGTGTGATGGGACTAACACACTTCAAGTCCTATAGGTGCTTCTGGGAACAAAATATATGATCTCTGTGTGATTGGACTAACACACTTCAAGTCCTATAGGTGCTTCTGGGAAGAAAATATAGATCTGTGTGATGGGACTAACACACTTCAAGTCCTGTAGGTGCTTCTGGGAACAAAATATATGATCTCTGTGTGATTGGACTAACACACTTCAAGTCCTATAGGTGCTTCTGGGAACAAAATATATGATCTCTGTGTGATGGGACTAACACACTTCAAGTCCTATAGGTGCTTCTGGGAACAAAATATATGATCTCTGTGTGATTGGACTAACACACTTCAAGTCCTATAGGTGCTTCTGGGAACAAAATATAGGAGCTCTGCCTGCCTGCCAGGAACACACTACAAGTCCTATAGGTGCTTCTGGGAACAAAATATAGGAGCTCTGCCTGCCTGCCAGGAACACACTACAAGTCCTATAGGTGCTTCTGGGAACAAAATATAGGAGCTCTGCCTGCCTGCCAGGAACACACTACAAGTCCTATAGGTGCTTCTTGGAACAAAATATAGGAGCTCTGCCTGCCTGCCAGGAACACACTACAAGTCCTATAGGTGCTTCTGGGAACAAAATATAGGAGCTCTGCCTGCCTGCCAGGAACACACTACAAGTCCTATAGGTGCTTCTGGGAACAAAATATAGGAGCTCTGCCTGCCTGCCACGAACACACTACAAGTCCTATAGGTGCTTCTGGGAACAAAATATAGGAGCTCTGCCTGCCTGCCAGGAACACACTACAAGTCCTATAGGTGCTTCTGGGAACAAAATATAGGAGCTCTGCCTGCCTGCCACGAACACACTACAAGTCCTATAGGTGCTTCTGGGAACAAAATATAGGAGCTCTGCCTGCCTGCCACGAACACACTACAAGCCCCTCTTTCTAAATCAATCTAAATGAATGAATCTATCTAACTCAATCTCTCTAAGTAAATCTCTCTAACTAACTAAATCCAGCAGAGTGTCACAGATCTAGCCTGCTCTATCTGCGCCGGAACAGCATGTGACCGGCGCAGACGGCGTGGCGGCCTTTTATAGGGGGGGGCGTGTACTACAGCCCCTGAGCTGTAATTGGCTACAGGCGTCCTGCCTGTAGCCAATTATGGCTCTTCGAGTTTCCGGGGCTGTGATTGGCCAAGCATGCGGGGTCACAGTGCATGCTTGGCCAATCATCAGCCAGCAATGCACTGCGCGCGGCCGCGCCGGCCGCAATGCATTGCGGGGCCGCTCGCATCACACGAACGTGATGCGAGCGGCCAAAATAGTTCTGGGCTCGCCGAGCGAGCGAACGCCCGGTGCTCGATGCGAACGTGGGTTCGCATCGAGCATACGGGCCCATCCAGTGTTCTGCAGGGTGTAGGTGCAGTGTTCTATGGGGTGGGTGCAGGGTATACAGTGAGAGGTGCAGTGTTCTATGGGGTGGGTGCAGGATGTACAGTGAGAGGTGCAGTGTTCTATGGGGTGGGTGCAGGGTATACAGTGAGTGGTGCAATGTTCTATGGGGCAGGGTGTAAGGTGTACAGTGAGGGGTGCAGGGTTCTGTGGAGTGGGGTAGGGTATACAGTGAGGGGTGCAGTGTTCTATGGGGTGGGTGCAGGGTGTACAGTGAGGGGTGCAGGATTCTATGTGTGGGTGCAGGGTGTATAGTGAGGGGTGCAGTGTTCTATGGGGTGGGTGCAGGGTGTACAGTGAGGGGTGCAGGGTTTTTTGGGGAGGGGGCAGGGTGTATATTGAGGGTTGCAGGGTTCTGTGGGGTGGGGGAGGGGTGTATTTTGAGGGGGTGCAGGGCTCTGTGGGGTAGGGCAGGGTGCATAGTGATAGGTGCATTGTTCTGCAGAGTAGGTCAGTATAGGGTGAGGGGTGCAGGGTAGATGGGAGGTGCAGGATAAGGAGTGGGCTCCTGCACAGGGTCAGGAAGGCAGAGGACAGTGTCAAAGGGGACACCAGATAGCCTGGCAGGGTCAGAGGCACCGCGGATCAGAGCCCTCTGTACCAATCAGAGCCGAGCAGGAAGGGAGCAGCTGGTAATCATGATGTGGGCAGCCCGCAGTGGAGCCTAGTCTCTTCCTGCAGCACATCCACTTGAGGGGGGGGCGGCATCGCGAGGGAGGGACCTAGCACACACACGGGAGGGATTGACACAGCCAGCCATCCTCTGCACTCGCGCCCGCTGCTCCATGTCAGTCACGAGAGCCGGTGTCCTGTCGGATTGTGTCCCCCATCATATTCTGTCGGCTGTGTACTGCGCATGCGCAGTACACAGGACAAGCAGATTCCAAAAGTAGCCAAAGATGAACGGCGCCTGCGCCGTGAGTCTAGGTTCAAGCCCCACTATCCAAGTGGACATAGAGTCAGAATAAAAAAGAGCCGAGCGCAGCGAGGCCGTGCCCGAAGCGTGGCGAGCGAAGTGAGCCCGCGAGGGGCCCTCTAACTTTGTGTAGCCCTATCTCCACTTGCATGGTGGGGCTTGCACCTCGACTCACAGCGCAGGCGCAGCTCATCTTCCGAGATTTGACGAATCGATTTGTCCTCCCTACTGCGCAAGCGCTGCACCTGCGCAGTACAGGGCGGACACTTTTCGATAGGTGGACATTTCGTGACAGAACACCGGGCACAGCATCGATCACTAGGTTTCACCACCCCAGACCCACAACTCCATTCAGTGCACTGAGCTAAGCTGGGTACCGGAGTCTGTGGCTGAAGGAGGACTTTTTAACCATGTTCAGGAGCAGGTGGAGTAATCTGCCTCGGACTTTGCTTGCAATTAGATTACAACCCGCCGACGGATTGTTAAAAAAGAAGCCGGGACTTTAATTTCTTTTCAAATATTTTATTGGTAACAAACAAAAACATTACATAAATAGCAACAGTTCAGCTTTTTAGAATAAGTGCTTACATAGTACTCAGTAATGTGCGTAAGGATGACGCAATAGTACAATACAAGGTGCTCAGGCCGGGAGAGCATAAGTGCACATATGAAATTAGGCAATTACAGAGATGTAAACAGAATTGGGCCAGAGCCCCTATTAACAAGGTGGATAAACTGAAGGTAACACATTATATGGGTGGAGATAAGAGAAGAGGAGAGAGGAGAGTGAAGAAGAGGCAGAAGATTGGGGAGAAAGAGAGAAGGAAGAGAGCTGAAGCAAAGTGAAGAAGTGCGAAAAGAGAAAAAGGAGAGAGGAAGAGGGGAGAAGTGAAGGGGGGGAAGAGAGAGTAGGAGGAAGGAGAGAAGGAAGAGAAGAGAGGAAGGAGAAGGATAGGAAAGAAAAGGAAAGGATGGAGAGCAAGAGAGGGGTGGGGGAGATTGAGAGAGTCAGAAGAAGAAGGTAGGAGAAAGGAATGATTAAGAAGAAAGAGAAGAGAAAGGAAGTGAAGAGGAGAGCAGAGAACATGAGTAAAAGAGAGAAGAGAAGGTAGAAGAGAAGAGAAAGATGAGGAAGAGAAGGAAGGGAGAAAGAAGAGAGTAGAGAGAAAGAGAAGAAAGAGCGGAAAGAGTAGAGAGAAGGAAGGGAGAGAGAAGAGAGAAAAGATAGAAGAGGATAGAAGTAGAAGAGCCGAGAGAGAGAGCAAGAGGAAAGGATGAGAGAAGTCTGAGAGTAGAGAAGAAGAGAGAAGAAGAGAGGAGAGAGAGACCAAGAGAGCATGCAAGGCAAAGATTACATAGAAGAAGAGATCGAGAAAGAGACGAAGGAAATGAGGAAAGTAGAGAGGAGGCAGAGGAAGAATGAGAGATAGAAGACGAGAGAGGAGAAGAAGAGAAGAGGGAGAGAAACTGAGAGGGATAGAAGAATAAAGAGAGAAGGAGAGAAAGAGAGGAGAGAGAAGTGGGAGAGAAAGCTAGAGGAGGGAAAAGAGAGGACAGAGAAGAGCAGAGGTAGAGAGAAGGCGAGAAGAGCAGAGAGCAGGAGAAAGGAGGGGAGAGAAAAGAGAGAAAGGAGAGCATAGAAGAGAGAAAAGAGAAAGAAGAGAGAGAAGAGAAAAGGAGAAAAAGGAGAGAGGAGAGAAAGAGGAGAGAGAGCGAAAAGATAGTAGAGAAGGGGACAGACAAGAGAGTAGGAGAGCATAAGTGCAACAGAAAGAGAAGAGGAAGAAAGAGCATACAAGAAAGAAGAAAGGAAAGCTAGAAGAAGTTCGAAGAAAGAGCAAGAGAAAGAGAAGAGAGAAGAGTGAGAGAGAAGAGAAGAGAAGAAGAGCATATAGGGAAGAGAAAGGAAAGAGACTAGAAGAAGGAAGAAAAGAGACGAGGAGAACAAGTAGAGAAGGAGAGAAGAGGATAGAAAGAGAGTGTAGAAAGAAGAGATCGAAGACAGGCATTACAAAGGAGAAGATAGAAGAGAGATAGGAGGATGAGCAGAAGGAAAGAAAAGAGTAGGATGAGAGACAGAGGAGAGAGGAGAGGAAAGAGAGAGAAGTCGAAGAGAGCGGAGAGAAACGAGGAGAGGATAGGAGTAAAAGAGGAAAAGAGGAGAGCATAAGACGAGACGGAAAGAAGAGAGAAAGTAATAGAAGAGAAAGAGTAAAGAATGAAGAAGAAGAAGGAGAGAGTAGAGTAGGAGAGAAAGATGAGAAGCCGTAGAAGAAAATGCAGAGTAAAGTGGAAGAGAGAAAGGGGAAGCAAAGAAAGAGGAACAGAGGGAGAAGCTAGAAGTAGAGAAAGTAGAGAGGGAGAGGAGGAAAGGAGAAAGACAGAGGAGAGAGAAAAAGAGAGAGATAGAGATAAAAACCAGAGAGAGATTGAAAGAAGAAAAGAATGAAGAAGCATAAAGAGAGAGATAGAAGTAAGAGAGAGAAAAGAAGAGAGAGATGAGAAAAGAGACAAAGAGAGAGAAGAGAGGAGAAAGAAGAGAAACGAGTGAAGAGAGAAGAGGAGAAAAGAAAATGAGAGCAAGAATATAGAGGACGGCAGAGAGCAGGAGAAAGGAGAGATGAGAGAGAGAGAGAGGAGTGAGGAGAGAGAAGAAAAAGCGGGAGAGAAGAAGTAGAAAGGAGAGGAATGAGAGAGAAGGAGAGAGAAGAGTAGAAGATGAGAGAGAGCGGAAGAGAACAGGTGGAGAGCGATGAGAGTTGCGAGAGAGAAGTAGAGAGAAGAAGAGAGAGAAGAGAAGAGACAAGGAGAAGAAGACGAGGAGCATAGTAGAAAGGAAAGAGGATTGAAGCATAGAAGTGAAGAGAGAGAGAGAGAGAGAGAAGAGGAGTGGGAAGAGCAAAAAAGAGTGGAGATGGAGGGAAGTAAGAGAAAGAGAAGAAAGAGTGAGAGAAGAGGGTAAAGAGGAGAAGAGAGAGAGAGCAGAAGAGGAGGGTGAGGACGCAAGCAAAAAGGAGAGAGGAGAGTAAGAGTGAGAAAGAAGAGATAGAAAAGGAAGAGATGAGATGAGAGAAAGGAGAAGAAGAGGAGATAGAGCAGAGATAGGTGAGAAAGAGAAGAGAATGTAGAAGAAGAGAGAGAGAGAGAGCCCGACGGGGGGGGAGAGAGAGAGAGATAAGAAGAGAAGGAGAGGAAGAACGATCTTCGAGAGATGCAGAAGGAGAGCAGAGAAGAAGAGAGAGAGAAAAGAGAGAAGATGAGAGGAGAGAAGGGGAGAGTAACACATTATATGGGTGGAGATAGGGGTGGAGATAGGTTATCCGCCGAACTAGTCATAAGGAGGCAGAGCGTTACCCTAGATTTGGGGGGGGGGGAGGGAAGGGGTCCAGGAGGGGAAGTCGGAGCAGTAGTGTTAGACAGGGCGAGAAAGGAAAAGGGAGGGCAGCAAAGGAGAGGTGGGTCGGACGGCACACACAGGACCGGAAAGTAAGTTTTGAGGATGAATTTTTTATAGAAGGAGTTATGGCTCAAGGAGGTTGTTATCAAAGTCTTGGGGTAGGAAATGGTTGGTCCAGGGGTGCCAAATTTTTAGGTGTTTGGGGATCTTATCTAGAATGGTGGCCTCAATTTTGCTGTGAATCATTGCTTGGGTGACCCTGTTTTTAGTTTCAGCTATATGAAGGGTAGGGGTCTTCCAGGCGCCGGGACTTTAATTTAATTGTCTGGAACCACTGTGCAGTAGATCACTCCGCCTGCACCTGAAAGTGGCTAGATAGTCCCCTTTTGGCCCCGCCAGGCAGATAAACAATGGGGCTGTTTTTTTCTTTTTAAATAGCTGCAAAGCAGAGGTGCCCAGGGTTTGTGAGTTGGGTTCCTCTCTCTGCTGCTGGGAACCCAGCAGAGAGAGAGAGAGAGAGAGAGAAAGAGACAGAGTGAGAGACAAGGAAAGAGACACAGAGACAGAGGGCGACAGATACAGAAAGAGGCACGGATAGAAAAAAAGAGACAGAAAGAGACAGAGAAAAAAAAAGAGAGACAGAAAGAGAGAAGCAGACAGAAAGAAAGAGAGAGACTGAAAGAGACAGAGAGAAAGATATATATATATATATAGAGAGAGAGAAAGAGAACGAGGCAAGGAGAAAGACAGAGAGAGACAGAAATAGAATCAGGAACAGAAAGAGACAGAGATAGAGAGACAAGGAAATAGACACAGACATCGGAAGACAGAAAGAGAAAGACACACAGCACACAGAGACACAGAAATAGACAGTGAGAGACAGAAAGAGACAGAGGGAGACATAGATAGAAAGAGAGAGACTTAAAGAGACAGAGAGATACAGAGAAAAACAGAAAGAGGCATAGAGAGAGACAGAGAGAGAGATAGAAAGAGACAGCTAGAGAGAGAGAAAGACAGAGAGAGACAAGGAAAGAGACAGAGAGAGAGAGACGGAAAAGGAGACAGAGGGAGATTGAGAGAGTAAGAGACAGAGATAGAGACAAGGGTAGAGATAGAGAGAAAGAGATAAGGAGACAGTTGCAGACAAGGACAGAATGAGACAGAGAGAGACAGCAAGAGACAGGGAAAAAGAGAGAAACAGAGAAAAAGAGAGACCAAACAAGACAGAGAAAGAGACAAGGAGAGAGACAGAGAGAGAGAGACAGACAGAAAAAGACAGAGACAGAGAAAGAGAGAGAGACTCAAATAGACAGAAAGAGACAGATAGAGAGACACAGAGGGAGAAAGAGGGAAAGAGAGAGACAGAGAGAGATAGTTGGAAAGAGACGGGGAGACAGAGACAGAAAGAAAGAAAGAGACAGTGAGAGAGAGACATAGGGAGAAAGAGGGAAAGAAACAGGGAGAGAAAGAAAGAAAGAAAGAAAGAAAGAAAGAAAGAAAGAAAGAAAGAAAGAAAGAAAGAAAGAAAGAAAGAAAGAGACAGTAAGAGGGAGACATATTAAGACAGAGAGAGAGACAGAAAGAGACAGAGAGAGATGAAGTGAGAGAGCCAGAGGGAGAAACTCTGTGTATAGGTGGGAGGGGCATAGTGTGATGTTAGGTTTCTGCCCCCCAAGCTTCAGTGCCATGCCACACTCAGGGCCGCTGTTACAAATGATGGGGTCCAGTACAGCCCCCTTCAACCATGCCCAGTCCCCGGCTCGATACAAAATGCAGGTTTGTTGTTGTTTACACATGTGTGTGGGGCCAACGTGTGTATTTACAATTGCACAAATGAGCGGGCAGTTTACATTTCTTTTTAATTTTATTTTTATTAAAAATGTAAAAAATTTACACTGTATCTTTAAAAAAGAGGCCTATAGATCATATCAAAAACAGGTCCAATTTAGGAGAAAAGAGGGATAAAAGTATTTATACTCTCCTTTTTAGGTATAACAAAGATTTTTTACCTAGAATTAAAAACAATATAACACTTTAGTTAATCAACCTATACATTTTCAAAGGAAAAAAACATAATGAAATTGTACTTTATACTGTAAAACACATTTAAAGAAAACAAGTTTGCCCTTGGCATTGTTAAAGTAAAAACAGACCACTAGATGGCAAACATGTTCTGTGTAAACGTAAAAAGGGTCTCCACAGAGAAGCATGCAACATTATTGGGCAATTATTTGCTCTAAAATGGTTTCGAAGTTATTACAAAAATAATTAACATCAAAGTACGTTACAATACCTTTTTTTATTTTTTGTATTTATATAATAGATTTACAAAATAATGACTTATTCCATGGTGTATTAATACAGTAATGATCATTAGTTGCACTTAACATATACGTGTTAAGGTGTTTCTCCATAGAGAGTTCCATTAAGTATTGCAAATTTAAAAATTTATATAAGAGTGTTTATAGGGAAGTTTTGCAACTGGAAAAAGGATATGATTAATTTCCTATTTTTGTGTGTAGTGGACATACAACATGACACGACTGAGGCGTTACAACGTTATTTTTAATAAAGTTTGAATTTCACCCAAGGGTGGGTATAGCTGCTGTCTCTTGAAGGTTTTGAAAATCAACCCCATCTAGTAGCTATACACCTTGACATGCAACATAGACTTGTTTTAGCTTAGTTATTCTCAAGATGTCCATCTCCAGCTCTTCAAATATGGTATGGCACTATACCAGCAGCAAGGTCAAAATAGTGCAAATACATAAGCCCACTTAAAGCCCACTTTGAGATCTAATGTACACTGAAAAAAAGTATTAAACAGCTACTAGCTGTGTCTTTCTGGACCACAAAATCTGGTATATCTTTGTGATGGCTCTGCCCATACCAAATCACAATATTGAACTTGCTGCTTGTATAGTTTCATACTAGACCTCAAGACCTGGACATTTATTGCAGCAGTCTCACCTGGTTACCAGGGCCCAACCAGACTCCCAAATACAGACTGAGTAGATATTTGTTTTCCCTAAGGGTGGCTTATTTGGTGGTCATATCCCTACACTTTATTTTACCTTATGACCCACTAAATTTACACTGGCTCTCCTGAACTGTTTTCCTGACATTTCTGCCCCCATCACTTCCATCACTCAGGAAGGACTGAGCCCTGGGGGGGTTCAACTTCTGGGGTGATGGAAATTCCCATGAATAGAGCCCAAGGCTCCCAGATCTTTTTGAACTTGTGTGCTGAGTCTGTGAGGATACTAGCCAGTT
Organism: Lithobates sylvaticus; assembly: GCA_028564925.1. NCBI lineage: Eukaryota > Metazoa > Chordata > Amphibia > Anura > Ranidae > Lithobates > Lithobates sylvaticus. Next base: position 537,360,488 of record CM053026.1, read on the forward strand.
TGTATGTAAAGAGGTTTGGGAGCTTTTAAAGCCACCACAGCTTTGATGGACTCATGAACATTCCAGCCAACTACCCGGGCTAAGTGACGGGCCGTATAGTAACCCTGAAGGTTCGGGAAACCTAATCCTCCTTTGTGTTTTGGGGCATTTAAACGTGCATATTTAATTCTGGGGGGCTTTTTGCCCCAAATGAATTGTGTACATTCCTTCTTGTATAAAGAAAAAAATGTTGAAGGGACCCGAATAGGAACAGTTTGTAAGATGTAGAGGATACGAGGGAGGAGCGTCATTTTAATTAGTTGTTTCCTAGTATTTGTCACAGAGGTAGATTTGATGAAGTCCCTAAGGTTGTAAAGGGTTTTGTAGTATTCTTCAAATTGTTTAGCAATGGATCTTTTTACCGAGCATTTCAAGAAGCTGTGCTCTAGCATCTGTCAACTCTCGCAAGGTAGATGCAGCAAGGGATTTCTTGTGTGCTTTTTCTAGCATATGAATGCGGGAATACAAGGAGTTCACCATGGCCTGGTGGGACTTTTTTAGAGCCGCCGATTCAGATAGGAATTCCCCTCTGATGGTACACTTGTGAGCCTCCCATTGCGTTAAAGGGTCTATATTGGGGGTGTCGTTGATTATAAAGAAGACCATTAAACTTGGTGGTAAGCTGGGAGACCACGTTTGCATCCTTAAGAAGGGACAAATTCAATATCCAGATCTTACACCTAGTGACCTTTTCTGGGAAAGACAATGTTAAGGTAATGGGGTGGTGGTCAGACAAGACCATAGATTCAATTGTCGCCGAGGATAAGTAGGGGAGGTCAGTTTGAGAAAGAAAAAAATAATCTATTCTGGAGAACTTTTTATGTATGGGGGAGTAAAAAGTGTAGCCCTTTTCATTCGGGTTGAGTACCCTCCAAGCATTGTATAGTTAAAGATTTTGAAGCCCTAGATTGATTTGGTGTAATGCTTTATAAGGGATAGAGTAGGTGCCCGTAGATGTATCCAATCGAGGGTTAAGAGGCACGTTGAGGTCTCCGCCAAGGATCAGGATTCCCGAGGTAAAGTCTGAAAGTTCCCGACAAAGTTGTCGAGAGAAAGTCACTTGACCACTATTCGGGCTGTAAATGTTGGCTATCGTGAGGGGAGGTGACCCAAGTTGGCCCTTTATAAACAAGTACCGACCCTCGGGGTCCACTTTGGTGTCCTCTAGATGAAAATGAGCATTTTTGGATGTTTACCACTTAAGCCCCGGCACATTTTGCTGGCCGAAAGACCAGAGCACTTTTTGCGATTCGGCACTGCGTCGCTTTAACTGACAATTGCGCAGTCATGCGACATGGCTCCCAAACAAAATTTACGTCTTTTTTTCCCCACAAATAGAGCTTTCTTTTGGTGGTATTTGATCACCTCTGAATTTTTTATTTTGTGCGATATAAACAAAAAAGAGCACCAATTTTGAAAAAAAACGCTTTATATTTTGCTTTTTGCTTTTTGCTATAATAAATATCCCCCAAAAATATATTAAAAAAATGCAATAAGCGTTTATTGATTGGTTTGTGCAAAAGTTATAGCGTCTACAAAATAGGGGATAGTTTTATGGCATTTTTATTAATATTTTTGTTTTTATTAGTAATGGCGGCGATTACCGATTTTTATTGTGACTGCGACATTTGGCAGACACGTCGGACAATTTGGGTGCAATTTTGAAACCATTCACATTTATACTGCGATCAGTGCGATTAAAATTGCACTGATTACTGTGTAAATGTGTCTGGCGGTGAAGGGGTTAACACTAGGTGGCGCTGTAGGGGTTAGGTGTGTTCTGGGGAGTGTTTCTAACTGTAGAGGGATGGGCTAGCTGTGACACATCACTAATCATAGCTCCCGATCACAGGGAGCTATGATCAGTGACACTGTCACTAGGCAGAACGGGGAGATTCTTGTTTACATTAGCATCTCCCCATTCTTTCTCTCCATGAGACGATCACGGGTATCCCCACGGACATCGAGTCCACAGGACCCGCAACTCGACTCACGGAGCTCCCGGCCGGCGACGTGTACGCGATGGCATGGCGGCAAATACAAAGGGATGTACAGGTACGCCCATTTGTGCAGCCGTGCCATTCTGCCGACGTACATCAGGAAACGGTTAAAATTGTGACTCCCTTTGTTTTTGCTTCAGCAGATGTGGCATTGGACACTACTGGAAAATGTTTATTAGTGAATTTTGGGATATGACCCGTCTTAAAGTGCGTTTCCTGAATTAGAACTACTTGTGCTCTCAATCTGCGGAATTCTGCAAGGAATTGAGAGCGCTTTTCCGGTATATTCAACCCCTAAGCGTTCACCGAAACAAACTTTATTGAGGTGGGAGCGGTGATAGGCATTGGCTTAGGCAGAGCTTGTAGCTGGTTTCGTTGAAAGGGAGATCCCTACTCCTGGAAGAGAAGGTAGGAAAAAAAAAAAATAACTGAAAATAAAATATATAATTTCAAATGAGGGAAAGGGGGGGGGGGGGTATGGGAGAAGGATAGAAAGAAATGGATAAGAAGAAAGGTGAAAAAAACACTCAGTGCAAATATGGATGAGAATAGGAGGCAAGGGAACGTATTCAGAGTGTAAGCGAGATTAGAGGAAAACAAAACAACACGCTTGCTTGTCTAAGAAAAGGGGAGAATTGAAGGAAGATATTTTCTGGAAAGTTCAGCAGGAGCTTTAAGCTTCTGGGAAGCAAAGCACAATCGGCCTAAGAAGAGATAAGGAATTCGTATTAGAGCGAGTGTTGGGCATCCTTCTGCACTCACCATGTAGCCGCAATAGGTGCAGGGAATGGCCTATACCCATCTATAGACATGTATATAGAAGAAATGCAAGTCCACAAACAGATGATGTAAACAGTATTGTATAATGTAATGTAGAGCCGCTATAGACTGAGGGCCAACTCAGGGCCACCTTAATACGAAGAGTAATGCAGCGTACACACGGTCGGAATTTCCGATGGAAACAGTCTGATGGGAGCTTTTCATCGGATTTTCCGACCGTGTGTATGGTCAACGGTCTTTTTCTGTCGGAATTTCCGACGGACTTTGAATTGAGAACCTGTTCTCAATTTTTCTGACGGAAAACCTTTCTATCGGATTTTCCGATCGTGTGTAGGCAATTCCGACACGCAAAATTCCGACGCATGCTCGGAAACAATTAAACTTCCCTTTTATAGTGCTGTCGAACGTGTGTTATGCCGCTGTGTTATTGACCGTCGGAATTTGGTGTGATCGTGTGTAGGCAACACAGCTTGAGCGGAATTCCGTTGGAAAAAACGTCAGAGTTTTTTCTGACGAGAATTCCGATCGTGTGTACGCGGCATTAGTGTAAAGCCCCATACACACGCGCGGATTATCCGAGGACCAGGTCCGTCGGACCATGTCCGTCATACTTTGTCTGATGTTGGTTTTGCGTACACACGGTCAGACAAAGTTGTCGGAAAATCCGATCATTCTGAACGTGGTGACGTTTGTTGCCTACGACGGGACTACGTACGTAGAGGCTTGTAGCCAATAGCTTTGGTCTTGTAATGTGATCTGAGCATGCGTAGCACTTTGTCCGGTCGGACAACCGTACACACGATCGGATTTGGTGTGATCAGACCGTGTTGTCGGCAAATCTATCCAGCAGGAGATAGGACTTTGTCCGTCGTACACTGTCCGATGGTGCATACACACGGTCTGATTTTTCAACAACATTGTCCGATCGGACAGAATCCATGCAAAAATCTGACCGTGTGTATGGGGCTTAATACAGAACATCATGCAAAAACCATGAACCAATGACTTCTACTGGGTAACTTGAACAAGAGCGGACCTCCCCTGGAATAATTCCAGGGCTAGTGAGGTAAAATCAAATAAAAAAAGGGGGGGGGGGTGGTTAATAAGGTTTCAGATAAGAGATTCCAATACAATGGTGGTTTACTCTGCATCAGAAGTAATTGCTGTTATTAAAGGTTATAAGACGATGAGAAGGTGGCAGTATTAGGCAGTCCGTAGCAAATTAATCAATCTGCTGGATCGTTATGTCCATCCACCTGCCCCTCATCGCTCCACCTAGATCAAGGACTTCTGGGCGAGATCGCCACCAGTGCCCGTAATCCTCGACAGATACCACCTAGAAGGCCACTGTGTCACACACCAGAAAGGAATGGCAATCCATTCCAGAGGTCCTTGCATTAAGCCTTCTGCACATTAATCGCTATCACAGGATTGATTAAATCAAGTAAACAGGATGAGTAGCTTTAAATAACAGTTACACAGTGCTTTGTAAGGACCATTTATCTGGCAAAATTGCGTGAATGGGATATGGTCTATGGTGATTTGCATATAAACTTAGGAGTCCCATTAGAATTGCGGACAGGGTTGGTGAGAAGAACTTAGTCTAACAGTGGAGGAGTGGGGAGAGTGGGGTAAAACAATAAAAAAAAAAGTAACGTAAAAAACAAAGCACCTCACCCAAAAAAAGAAAAGTCCAAGGAAGGTTTGCTATAACAGTCCTCGTAAAGGAACTCTTTAAGACAGGCTTAGAGATCTAGGTGCTCCCGGCGGTGAGAGGGAGCAGGGCTGCTTCATTCTTCATCTCATTGGCGTGGAGGGGTAGAGGCAGTCTGAGAGCGGCGTCTTCTTCCACATTGGGCTTTAGGAGTATTGTTGACGGTCACCGATATCCAGGGATCAGTAGCGTAGAAGGCACTGTACCATTCAGGCAGGTCAACCATGGGGATCTGCAGTGTCTCGCAGAACTCTTGGAGGTCTTCTGGCATTTTTAGGGAGGCATATCTGCCTCGTGTGGAGGCAAAGATGCAGAAGGGGAAGTGCCATTTGTATGTTATTCCCCTAGTGCAAAAAAGTTCCAGAAACGGGCGCAGGGCCCGATGGTGCTGCAGAGTGGTGCTGCGTGGAATAGCTTGATAGCAGGGCCATTGAAGATGATCTGACCTTTTCACCCTTGCCTTACGTATGATTGCCTCCTTCAGTGGATATCTGACTAGGCAGCATATGACAGTCAGTTTCTCTTCCCTGTGGCCGCAGGGCCCTGTGTGCCCGCTCGTACTGGATGGGAGTGACGGCTGGTCTGTCTAGGAGATCATTGAAAAGGGTTGTGACCGCTGATTCCAGGGTTTGGGGTTCAACAGATTCGGGGAGACCACGGACCCTGATATTGTGTCTTCTCCCCCAATTATTGAGATTCTCTATATGTCTTTGCCTCTCTTCAAGATGAGCAACATGGGAGTCCGATGTGCGCTCCAGCTGCTTGATGGCAGAGCCCTGCAGCGTGGTCGCATTTTCCGTTTCACTGAGCCTCGTCATAACAGAGTGCAGGTCTGAGCGGAGATCAGAGATAGCAGAGCCGAGCGTGGACTTTATGTCGGCGGCTACAGTTTGCAAGTCTGAGAGGCTTGGGAGAGAGGAAGCAGTAGCGCCGTGAGACTTACTGGTCCTCGTCTTAGCATCTGGATCACTGCCAGACGAGCACCACGTTGGCGGGGTGGGGGCCGCCTGGCACTCCGAGTGCCGGGTTCGGAATAGTGCCTGTTTGTTGCCAATTAACGGCGTGCCCATATCCCGTGTGGTCCAGTTCACAGCTGCACTTCGGCCCGATCTCAGCATTTTTGCAGGACTTGAAGGTGCCCAAAGGAGGTGTAGTTGTCTAGATACACGGAGCTTCTTCTTCAAGCGGCCATCTCGGACCAGAGCTAGACCACGCCCCCCTGAAAGATTATTCTATTCCGCATTCTCATTAAGTCATTGATACTACATATAATAATAAAACTGCTTGGTTTATTCCTATTAGTTGATCAGTGATATTATAGACAGCAGAAAAGCCTGAACTGATCTCCAAAATTGAAAATCTGCATGATAGGAAGATAGACTTGGCTTACATACAACTAAATTACAGAAATCTCATATCTCTATAGTCACTTTATATTGTTGTAGTGCTATTCCCATAGGAGCCGCAGGAATTACTTGTCCAGGTCTTCCCAACCTTAGCCAGGCATACAACAGGCTCACTCACTCTTTCTCCAAAAAACAGTCTAGGGGATGTTGTTTTTGTTGCTTTTATTTTTGGAGAACTTGGATAGGAATGAGGGATGTGCTGGGATACTCCAAGGTAAGAACTATGTACAACTGAGGACTTAATCTTCCTTTCTGCTTAAGTAGTAGTAAAGCCAGCAGAGCAAAGTACTTTTTCTTTAGTGGACAAAACAACTTGACAGAGCTCTTAAGGATACAAGCTGGTGTCCCCTTTAACAGACCCACAGCCATGGGCATAGCATAAGGGGTTGCAGGGGTCACAATCACAACCCTGTCCCTAGCTCCAAGGGGTCCCTGCAGCCTCCCTGTCATAACATCATATCCTCCACAAAATCCAATCAAAAACAGGAAGAAGATCTGGACAGCCGCACTCAAAAAAATGTTTTTGCCTTTTATGCAAAAATTCTTGTGAACAAAAATACAAGCCACAGCAGGAACAGACAGGATCTAACGCGTTTCACACTTTTTTAGTGCTTAGTCATAAAAGCCAGATACACCCTGTGAAGGTTGATAGACTGTGTGTAAAAGAATGTGATTTTAGCCCTGTGTAGTGTGTGTGTGTTTTGGGGGGGGGGGGGGGGGGGCTGTATACAGTACTGGGATGGGAAAGGAGCTTTGCCAAGTGACCTGCCAGGGGTCCCTGTCCTCTGATTCTCCAGCGGTGATCCTTGTCCTCTGATTCTCCAGCGATGATCCCTGTCCTCTGATTCTTCAGCGCTGATCCCTGTCCTCTGATTGTCCATCAGTGATCCCTCTGATGTAAAGAGGAACTCTGGGAACCCAAAACTCTTAAGCCACTTTGAGTGTCTTGGCGTGCGGTGGATGTATCTTCACGACGTTGGAAGTAGTGGGGGGGGGGGGCAGGTCAACTTTTGCATTCGGGCCCACAAGCTTCAAGCTACGCCTCTGCCCACAGCTGACTTTACTAGGCACCAGAGGGGTATCTAAAGCATAAGGTCCCCAAGTTCCTTCCAGTATCTGTACTCACAAAGCACAAGGAATGGTGGATGCCTTCTTCCAAACTTCCAAGCGATGCCCTCCAGTGATGCTAGACAGATCTGTGGCAGACAGTTCCCCTCAGTCAGCTTCTTCTAAGCACCTGGGTCTCTGCCTTCCCCCTCAGGTTTCCCACCTGAGGCCTTCACATGGTAGCCTGTGCCTAATAGGGCAGTGTGCCCCCCTTAGGCTGGACTCCTCCACTCTCTGTCAATATTCATGCTGCCATCTGCATAGCTTAATACCTATTAGCCAGAAACTTCTCAAGTCACCTGGATACAGAGGAGGCTATAGACTAGACTGGCAGCAGCTGGACATACTGAGCAGACCTAACTAGCAGATTACAGCTGTACTGGATATAATGAGCATAATATGCTTTTGCCTACCAAAAAAATGCAGCCACCCTGCCTACAGCGTGGCAACTAAATTTGCCTATCAAAAATAAACACTATCACTTACCTAACTATCCTAGCACCTATCTAGTAGGGCGCTACATTTTTGTTACACATACAGTTCTGTGCTATAAAGTAAATACATATATGGTACATGGCATAATTTGGAAAATTATGGATAATAGTAATATATTTAAAATACAGTCTAAATGGGGAGTGCCTACGATTAGCACTCTTTTGATTATTGCTATTACCACAAATGGGAAACTGGGAAAAAATGGGAAATTCCTCCATAAGAATACCTGACGTATGCTAAAATGGCATTTTGCCTCAACCATAACCCTCTCTCTACTTTACCTGAAAGTGTATGGAGTCCTCCCCTACAGATAAGGTCAAAGAGATTACCCTTTTCTATAATATGCTATGCTCTAAGCTCAGACTTACTAAGTCTGCTCCCTTGCTTAAATGGGAGCAAGAACTATATTCACCCTTTACGGATCAGCATTGACAGAGGGCTATTCTGCACAATTACTCATACTCTAAATGCATAAACTACTAGGAAATGTCCCACAAATTCCACTTTAAGTGGTATTAAACTGCTGCTGGAAAAAAAAGGCAAATGCATAATGTGCCAGTATGCATCACGACTTACCTTTAAATGAAGATTTCCAGCAGCACGCTGTCCATCGAATGCGTGCGGGAGCTCTCATTTATGGCACTAGCTGCATACACTGTAAATATCTCCCTAACAGTGCAAGTTTAGGAGATATTAACTGTACCTACAGGTATGCCTTATTATAGGCTTTCCTATAGGTACAAATAAAAAAAAATCGGTATACTACCACTTTAACCACTTCAGCCCTGGATGAATTGGCTGCTCAATGACCAGGCCATTTTTTGCGATACGGCACTGCGTCGCTTTAACTGACAATTGTGCGGTCGTGCCAAGCTGTACCTAAACAAAATTTACGTCCTTTTTTCCCCACTAATAGAGCTTTCTTTTGGGGGTATTTGATCATCTCTGTGGTTTTTATTTTTTGCGCTATAAACAAAAAAAAGAGCGACAATTTAAAAAAAAAACACCTTTTGCTGCTATAAATAGCCCCCATTTTTATTTTCAAAAAAGCTAATTTTTTTTCCTCAGTTCAGGCCAATATGTATTCTTCTACACATTTTTGGTAATATAAAAATGAAAAAAGCATATATTGATTGGTTTGCGCAAAAGTTATAGCGTCTACAAAATAGGGGATAGATTTATGGCATTTGTATTATTATAATTTTTTATTTACTAGTAATGGCGGCGATCTGCAATTTTTATGGAGACTGTGACATTATGGCGGACACATCGGACACTTTTGACAAATTTTTGGTTCGATTGACAATTATACAGCGATCAGTGCTATAAAAATGCACTGATTACTGTATAAATGTCACTGGCACGTTAAACCTAGGGGCGATCAAGGGGTTAACTGTGTTCCCTATGTGTGTGTTCTAACTGTGGGGGATGGGACTGACTATAGGAGATGAGAGATCATTGTTCCCAGGTCGTAGGAACTCACAATCTCTCTCTCCTCACAGAACTGGGATGTATGTGTTTACACACACACACATCCCTGTGCTGCCTCTCGTTACCCGCGATCGCTGTGCAGTGTGTGCATGGGCGCGCCTGCTATCCTGCTTATAGGGAACCAACTATGACGGTTCACGGGATCGTGCTGTAGAGAAGAGACGTGCCGTAGAGAAGAGATGATCGGCGGCTCTCCTGATGGGGGGGGGGTCTGCGCTGATTGTTTATCAGTGCAGCCCCCCCTCGGATGACCACCAGGGAAGCCCCCAGGAGCACCAGGAAAGGGGGCAACATGTGGATGGCCAGGTATGTACACCATGGCCATCCACATGTGCAAATGACAGCCCAATCTGTGCCAATCAGTGCCCACAAATGGGCACTGACTGGCACCATCATATAAAAAATTAACTCAGTGATGCCCAGCAATGCCACCCATCAGTGTCATCAGTGCCACCCATCAGTGTCCAGCAGTGCCACCTATAAGTCCCCATCTGTACCCATTAGTGCTCACCTATGAGTGCCCATCAGTGCCTATCCGTGTCATCTATCAGTGCCACCTATGAGTGCCCATCAGTGCCGCCTATGAGTGCCCATCAGTGCCGCATACCAGTGCCACCTATCAGTGCCCATCAGTGCCACCTATCAGTGCCCATCATCAGTGCCTGTCAGTGCCACCTCATCCGTACCACCTCATTGGTTCCACCTCATCGGTGCCCATCAGTGCCACCTTATCCGTGCCCATCAGTGCAGCCATATCAGTGCCTGTCATTGAAGAAGAAAACTTACTTATTTACAAAAAATGTTAACAGAAACAAAGAAAAACTTTTCAGTATTTTTTATTTGTTGTGCAAAAAATAAAAATTGCAGAGGTGATCAAATACCACCAAAAGAAAGCTCGATTTGTGGGAACAAAATTATAAAAAAATTTGTTTGGGTACAGTGTTGTATGACCGCGCAATTGTCATTCAAATTGCTACAGCGCTGAAAGCCGAAAATTGGCTTGGGCAGGAAGGTGTCTAAGTGCCTGGTATTGAAGTGGTTAATGTGGTAAATTATTCCATACACAGTAGCTACGTTTTTTTTATCTAGGAAGTACGGTAATCCTTGTTGGAGAAATAGATGGTGTGGGTGAATAGCTGCGCTATCCTGCAAAACTTAAAGCTGCCGACACAACAATGTGACAAATTGTGGACTAGTGAAAAATAAGGAAAGTGTGGCGCTAGGATAAAACATGTGAGAACATTCTTAGTGGGCAAGCAAGAGGAAATCCAGACCACTATTGAGTGTTCAAAAAATTAGTATAAACAAAAATGGCAAGGACGTCAATCCTTTGTGCACGCCATAAAAAACGTGTACCATGCAAAACAAGTATCATCCAGTGCACATATGAAAAAATGAACAGGGTCAACCGATCTCCAGGAAGGAGAAGGATAATGTTAAGGTAGATACTGTGCACTGTTCATAGACCTACATGGCTAGTAGTGTCCACGGAAAGTGCACTGTGAAATCAAAAAATAGAACAAACACTTTGAGCAAGCCGTGGAGGCAATCAAAATCACCTAAATATGACTGTCAGTGCTAACTCACAGGGTGGTGAAAAAGACCGAAACACAATATATGTGTGAGTAGTAAACAAAAGCGCACTATATGAGTGAGATAAGGTGGCTCATGGTAAATGTATCAAAAATGAAAAGTAACCATCTGTACATTTAAACATATAATGACATCATTCAAGACACTAAAAACATGCATAGGATTATACCAAACAGGACTGAGATGTCTAGGATCCTGTAAAATAGAACTTATGGAAAAAACTTATGGAAAAAACTTATGGAAAAAACTGGCGAAGTAGCAGACTATAAATGAATTGTCTCGTGAGAACTATTCAAGCGCCATTAAAGCCATATGATAGTGTCCATATCTTAGATAGGTGTATCAAGCAATTGCTTGGAAACTGGGTCCTCTGGGTGTCGGATTCAGCTGCAAACAGAAAAATATGGAAAATAGATTTGGTACGCTTACCACATCAGGTGGACCCACTAACCGGTGGTGAGGGGTCAAACGAGCTTGAAATTTGTAAGGCCTAAGCCTATACAAAATGGATGTATGCAGTGGAGTCTCCGCAGCGGTTGTCACTCACCAACCGTCCATAGATCGACAGGAACCAATCGAAGGGGTCTCACCAAAGCACAAGGGTCATCACAACGGGTAAGAGTATGTGGATAAAGAAAACAGAGAGGGCCTCCTCATCGCGTAAAAAAGTCCAGGCAAGGACTCTATTTATTGCTTTAAAAATTTGCATTTAGCTTCCAAAATACATTTTCGTTTAAAAATTAAAAGCAAAGCAGAAAATATGGAAACGCACTGATATTGGTTTATCTGCAAGGTTCTCCCGACATGTTTCGTCTTACACAGACTTCAACTGGGGCCCCAGTTGAAGTCTGTGTAAGACGAAACATGTCGGGAGAACCTTGCAGATAAACCAATATCAGTGCGTTTCCATATTTTCTGCTTTGCTTTTAATTTTTAAACGAAAATGTATTTTGGAAGCTAAATGCAAATTTTTAAAGCAATAAATAGAGTCCTTGCCTGGACTTTTTTACGCGATGAGGAGGCCCTCTCTGTTTTCTTTATCCACATACTCTTACCCGTTGTGATGACCCTTGTGCTTTGGTGAGACCCCTTCGATTGGTTCCTGTCGATCTATGGACGGTTGGTGAGTGACAACCGCTGCGGAGACTCCACTGCATACATCCATTTTGTATAGGCTTAGGCCTTACAAATTTCAAGCTCGTTTGACCCCTCACCACCGGTTAGTGGGTCCACCTGATGTGGTAAGCGTACCAAATCTATTTTCCATATTTTTCTGTTTGCAACTGAATCCGACACCCAGAGGACCCAGTTTCCAAGCAATTGCTTGATACACCTATCTAAGATATGGACACTATTATATGGCTTTAATGGCGTTAGAATAATTCTCACGAGACAATTCATTTATAGTCTGCTACTTCGCCAGTTTTTTCCATAAGTTTTTTCCATAAGTTTTTTCCATAAGTTCACAGTGGGCACTGATTGGCACAGATTGGGCTGTCATTTGCACATGTGGATGGCCATGGTGTACATTTCTGGCCATCCACATGTTGCCCCCTTTCCTGGTGCTCCTGGGGGCTTCCCTGGTGGTCATCCGAGGGGGGGCTGCACTGCTAAACAATCAGCACAGACCCCCCCATCAGGAGAGCCGCTGATTGTCTCTTCTCTACGGCACGTCTCTTCTCTACAGCACGATCCCGTGAACCATCATAGTTGGTTCCCTATAAGCGGGATAGCAGGCGCGCCCACGCACACACTGCACAGCGATCGCGGGCACGAGAGGCAGCACAGGGATGTGTGTGTGTGTAAACACATACATCCCAGTTCTGTGAGGAGAGAGAGATTGTGAGTTCCTACGACCTGGGAACAATGATCTCTCATCTCCTATAGTCAGTCTCATCCCCCACAGTTAGAACACACACATAGGGAACACAGTTAACCCCTTGATCGCCCCCTAGGTTTAACCCCTTCCGTGCCAGTGACATTTATACAGTAATCAGTGCATTTTTATAGCACTGATCGCTGTATAATTGTCAATCGACCCAAAAAATGTGTCAAAAGTGTCCGATGTGTCCGCCATAATGTCACAGTCTCCATAAAAATTGCAGATCACCGCCATTACTAGTAAAAAAAAAATTATAATAATACAAATGCCATAAATCTATCCCCTATTTTGTAGACGCTATAACTTTTGCCCCTACCCATTCACCTAAGGTGTAAAGTGTAAATAAAAAAAAAACACACAATTTTTTAAAAATATTTTATTGCACTGTTGCCGGGGGTCTTCTTCCGTCTTGGGGGGTCTTCTCGCCAGACTCCTCCGCTATTTACCTAGCTCTTTTACCGAGCAGAGGAGGCCGGCTACCTTCTTCGTCGTCGCCGCCGTCGTCTGGGGGTCTCGATCCGCCTTCGGGGGTCTTCCGGGGTCTCTTCTGTTCTTGCCGCTGTCGTCGCTTTCTGCGCGCCGCCGCCGCCTTCTTCTTCTTCTTTCTCTTCTTCTTCTTCCGATGTTGAACCGTCGCTTTCTCTGGCCGGAATGGCAGAGCCGCGCTGTGCTGGGACTTATATAGGGACAAGGGGACAGGGTCACATGCTCATGTCACATGGTGACCCCGCCCCCTATGATGTCACAGTCCCAGCATCCTCCGGGACTGTGACATGGTCAATTATTCCAGGGGAGGTCCGCTCTTGTTCAAGTTACCCAGTAGAATTCATTGGTTCATGGTTTTTGCATGATGTTCTGTATTACACTAACTCTTCGTATTAAGGTGGCCCTCAGTTGGCCCTCAGTCTATAGCGGCTCTACATTACATTATATGATACTGTTTACATCACCTGTTTGTGGACTTGCATTTCTTCTATATACATGTCTATAGATGGGTATAGGCCATTCCCTGCACCTATTGCGGCTACATGGTGAGTGCAGAAGGATGCCCTACACTCGCTCTAATACGAATTGCTTATCTCTTCTTGGGCCGATTGTGCTTTGCTTCCCAGAAGCTTAAAGCTCCTGCTGAACTTTCCAGAAAATATCTTCCTTCAATTCTCCCCTTTTCTTAGACAAGCAAGCGTGTTGTTTTGTTTTCCTCTAATCTCCCTTACACTCTGAATACGTTCCCTTGCCTCCTATTCTCATCCATATTTGCGTGAGTGTTTTTTCACCTTTCTTCTTATCCATTTCTTTCTATCCTTCTCCCATACCCCCCCCCCCCCTTTCCCTCATTTGAAATTATATATTTTATTTTCAGTTATTTATTTTTTTCCTACCTTCTCTTCCAGGAGTAGGGATCTCCCTTTCAACGAAACAAGCTACAAGCTCTGCCTAAGCCAATGCCTATCACCGCGCCCACCTCAATAAAGTTTGTTTCGGTGAACGCTTAGGGGTTGAAAAGCGATCTCAATTCCTTGCAGAATTCCGCAGATTGAGAGCACAAGTAGTTCTAATTCAGGAAACGCACTTTAAGACGGGTCATATCCCAAAATTCACTTAATAAACATTTTCCAGTAGTGTTCCATGCCACATCTGCTGAAGCAAAAACAAAGGGAGTCACAATTTTAACCGTTTCCTGATGTATGTCGGCAGAATGGCACGGCTGCACAAATGGGCTTACCTGTACGTCCCTTTGAATTTGCTGCCGTGCCATCGCGTACACGCCGCCGGCCGGGAGCTCCGTGAGTCGGGTCGCGGGTCCCGTGGACTCGATGTCCGCGGGGATACCCGTGATCATCTCACGGAGAGAAAGAATGGGGAGATGCTAATGTAAACAAGAATCTCCCCGATCTGCCTAGTGACAGTGTCACTGATCATAGCTCCCTGTGATCGGGAGCTATGATTAGTAATGTGTCACAGCTAGCCCATCCCCCTACAGTTAGAAACACTCCCCAGGACACACCTAACCCCTACAGCGCCACCTAGTGTTAACCCCTTCACCGCCAGCCACATTTACACAGTAATCAGTGCAATTTTAATCGCACTGATCGCAGTATAAATGTGAATGGTCCCAAAATTGCACCCAAATTGTCCGACGTGTCTGCCATAATGTCGCAGTCACAATAAAAATCGTTGATCGCCGCCATTACTAATAAAAAAAATATATTAATAAAAATGCCATAAAACTATCCCCTATTTTGTAGACGCTATAACTTTTGCGCAAACCAATCAATAAACGCTTATTGCATTTTTTTTTAACAAAAATATGTAGAATACGTATCTGCCTAAACTGAGGAAAAAAAAATCATTTTTTATATATTTTTTGGGGGATATTTATTATAGCAAAAAGCAAAAAGCAAAAAATAATGCGTTTTCTTTCAAAATTGGCGCTCTTTTTTTGTTTATATCGCACAAAATAAAAAATTCAGAGGTGATCAAATAACACCAAAAGAAAGCTATATTTGTGGGAAAAAAAAAGACGTCAATTTTGTTTGGGAGCCACCTCGCATGACTGCGCAATTGTCAGTTATGGCATTGTGCCAAATCAACATACAGCTTCAAAATCTTCAACTACACAACGCTTGGAGGGTACTTAACCTGAACGAAAAGGACTACACGTTTTACTCCCCCATACATAAAAAGTTCTCCAGAATAGATTATTTCTTTATTTCTCAAACTGACCTCTCCTATTTATCCTCGGCAACAATTGAGTCTATGGTCTTGTCTGACCACCACCCCATTACCTTAACATTGTCCTTCCCAGAAAAGATCACTAGGTGTAAGATCTGGAGATTGAATTTGTCCCTTCTTAAGAATGCAAAGGTGGTCTCCCAGCTTACCACCAAGTTAAACGACTTCTTTGTAATCAACGACACTCCTGAAGTAGAACCTTTAACACAATGGGAGGCTCACAAGTGTACCATCAGAGGGGAATTCCTATCTGCATCAGTGGCTCTGAAAAAGTCCCATCAGGCCATGGTGAATTCCTTGTATTCCAGCATTCATACTCTAGAAAAAGCACACAAGCAATCCCTTGCGGCATCTACCTTGTGAGAGTTGACAGATGCTAGAGCACAGCTTCTTGAAATGCTTGGCATAAAGACCTATTGGCAATTATTGCTCCGCCAAAAAGTATTTTACGAGCAGGGGAATAAAAACAGCCATCTTCTTGATAGGGCATTCAGGCCCAAAAGAATTCAACAACAATTCATTCCATTAGAGACTCTCAAGACCTTAAACATTGCATGAATGAGGCCATTGCTAAACAATTTGAAGAGTACTACAAAATCCTTTACAACCTTAGAGACCCCATCGAACCTACCTCTGTGACGAATACTAGGAAACAACTTATCACTGACTTCTTGACTCGTTTCAGGTTCTCCCCGATTTCGGAGTCGGAGGCCTTGGAACTTGAGGCACCTATTTTGGGTGATGAGCTAGAAAGAGCGATAAAGAAACCAGGGAAAAGCACTGGCTCGGATGGTCTTACACTCCAGTATTATCACACGTACTTGGATATACTAAAGCCAAGATTTCTATCTGCTTTTCACTCACTTGCTGCCTCTTCCCCTCGCTCCTCTCTTTTGGAGGCTCATATTACTGTGATTCCGAAGGAGGGGGAAGACAGCTCTCAGGTGACCAATTACTGCCCCATATCTCTCCTCGATTTTGACATTGAACTTGTATGCCAAAATTCTGGCCAACCGTCTGCTCCCTCTTCTGTCATCCCTTATATATTTAGATCAAGTAGGTTTTATCCCAGGGCGAGAAGCACGTGATAATACCATTAAGGCTTTGAATATTCACTACTGGCTCACTTTGTAGAATAAAAGGGGCTTTTACTTGTCACTGGACGCGGAGAAGGCGTTTGATAGAGTGGCCTGGGACTACCTAGAAGCAACTCTTAAGAGCATTGGGTTGTTGCCAAGGATGTTTAGCAGCATACAGGCTCTATATTCAATCCCTCAAGCCAGGGTCCGGGTTAATGGTCACCTATCAGACGCCTTCCGTTTGTCCATTGGGGCGAGGCAGGGATGCCCCTTGTCCCCTGCTTCTCATTCTCTCGCTTGAGCCATTCCTAAACAAATTGCGTTCGAACCCCGATATTCATAGAATATTGGTTCATGGCTCGTCCTATAAAGGAGTGGCCTTTGCCGATGATCTTGATTTTTATAGCATAGCAAAGCAATTATGATTGCTATTTTTATCCCAGCTGCATATTTCCCTCCCAAATCTACTTAAGGAACTGGAATCTTTTAAGAACTTGTCCAACTTAAGGATCAACTATTCCAAATCTCAAGCTTTAAATATCTCCCTCTTTAATGATGAAGTTGGGCAATGCCAGGCCAATTTCCCTTTTCAGTGGAACCAAGAAGCCTTTAACTTATCTAGGCATCAAAATCCCCCATAAATTCTCTGATCTTTACTGCAGAAACCATTTAAATGTACTAGAAGGCATATGTAAAGTGATTGTGGCAGTCTTTAAATATATTGTGGTTCGGCAGGGCTGCTTTAATTTAAATGACGCTCCTCCCTCGTATCCTCTATATCTTGCAAACTGTTCCTATTTGGGTCCCTCCAACATTTTTTTCTTTATACAAGAAGGAATGTGCACAATTAATTTGGGGCAAGAAGCCCAACAGAATTAAATATGCATGTCTAAATGCTCCAAAACACAAAGGAGTATTAGGTTTCCCGAACCTTCAGGGTTACTATACGGCCCGTCACTTAGCCAGGGTAGTTGACTGGAATGTTCATGAGTCCAGCAAAGCTGCTGTGGCTTTAAAAGCTCCCAAACCTCTTTACATTTGCATCTCCTACCTTGGCTTCAACCAGAGGAGGTACCCACTAACGTTAAGTCGCACCCACTCATCGGGCCCCCAATCCAAGCATATCATTGTTGGTGTAAGCACCTACATGGAGGGCCTCGGAGGGGTCCACCTACTCCTCTTTGTTTCACTCTGCCTTCCCCCCAGGTGTGTCACATTCCCTTTTTTTATGATTAGGTTGGCCAAACCGTGATGTCCAGGCCCAGCATTTTTTCCACAAGGGGAAATTGCTATCACAGGCTAGACTTAGCCCTTTCTAGGATTGACAAGCTAGAAAACAGATCCAGAAGATACAATTTTAGGATCAGAGGGCCCCAGGCTACCCAGGAAATCATCAAAACCCTAATCCCGAACATCCCACAACACTGTATGGAATTGGACAGAGTCCACAGAGCCTTGGGACCCCCAAGGAAGGATGGTTCCCCTAGGGACATCATCGCAAAACCTCACTTCTATACGATCAAGGAGGAGATAATGAAGCAATCAAGAGCGATGAAACAGATTGCATATCGAGGCCACCCAATACTCATTTTCGTGGACTTATTCCCCTCTACTATCTAGCGGAGATGGGCCTTGAAACCCCTAGTCTCTGTCCTCGCTCAAAAGGACATTAAATACTAGTGGACTTCCCATTTGCTGTTAAATTTTACTTCAAGAGCAAGCATTACTCCTTCTCCAGTCTCCAGGAAGGGGAGAAAATCCTCCTATCCCTGAAGCTCATCTCGCTGGAAGCAGATATGGACACGTCCAACTACATTCTCAACTCTGCGAAACGTCCCTCTTCGACAAGACCTCTGACCCCCGTGGAACAACCCGAGAACCAAGAGAATGAAGGATAAAAGCCTGACCTGAGGCAAAGAATCAACCTCTGCAACTCGTACCTTTTTCCTCACCTCTTTAAAGCCGAGGTGGCAAGGGACATCCAACCCTGCTGATTAACCATTCCAAAGGTTCTGTTCTTGTTATTTTTGTCAAAAATATTTCTGTTTTTCGTTTTTCCCTTTTAAGTTCCGGGTTGGACTGGACTTTCCCGGGTTCTGTTTTTTGTGAGGACTGTTATCTACGCAAAATTTAGTGCATGGGCTACTAGTGGGCCCTCTGTACATGATAGCGTTAGAAAGCGGACAAGACTTGCTTGTCGGCGAGCCTTATTTTGGCTCCAAAACTGGATAAGTAACTCCTCTGGAACCCTACCTACTGGAGAGGGAGGAAAGGGGGATCCGCTACAATGGAACTCCTGTGGGTACGAAACAACTCCTATCACCAGAAAGTATTTTCTCTGTGTTAAATTTTTCATTTTTCTTTATTGTTATAAAGGGTGCCTTAGCTCTGGGTGCTGGGCATGTGCCTCCACCTATTTCTCAGACTCCTATTGACTCTGCGTTATAGGTTGTCTGCTCTTTGTGGATCAGACACTTCCTGTTTGGTACGGTTCCTGGGAGTTGTTTTTCCCCCGGGGCTCTGGTCTAAACTTACTGAAGATGCTTTTTATAGCCTCCTTCTTCCATCTTCACTCTCATTTTCACTCTTTCATTCTTTCCTCTATCCCTCTCATCTGTCTCCCGTTATTCCCCAGGGAAATTAATACATGCTTTGTTCTCAGTCACTCATCAGGTTCAACGCAAGATTCCCATGTCTACGGTAGTGATGCAATGTATGACAGCATCCTCCTACATCTGCTCCATGGCTAAGGCTACCAGACCCAGACTTGGAGGGGACCACCATTCTAGGAGGGATCTCCAACTTGGCATTTGACCAAGGACTGGATAAGTCCAATCTGTCCAAAACTCTATTACCCATCCAACCAGAGCTAGCCTCAAAATTGCCAGACTAGACCATTGCCAAGGCCTGACAGATGTTTGGCGAGAGATGAACCCAATGAAGAGGGACTACACTCATTTCTCTAGCCTCCACCATTCTTATGCTAGGATAGACCACATTCTAATGTCCACACACCACCTGCCCAATGTTTCCAGCTCCAAAATTATAGACACCACACTTTCAGACCACTCCATAGTGATCAGTTTGCTCTTAAAATTATCACCACCCCAAATATACTCAGTGGAGGCTAAATGAATCCATTTTATCTGACCCCATTAGGGTCACCAAAATCAACAAAGCCCTAATAGAATATTTTACTCTGAATGATGTAAGCGATACCTCAGCAGAGATGTTGTGGGCTTCTCATAAAGTCATCATAAGGGGGAAGTTAATCCACATTGCCACTCGCTTAAAAAAAGAAAGAAAGGCAGATATAGTTAGACTGGAACAAGCATGCCCATCCCTAAGGGCACAACACAAAACGAATCCTTTGGGGGCCCCTATCTCCCAAATAGACTGGAGCAGCTAGACTGGAGCTGAACCTGGCCCTCACAGTCTGAGTTAAGAAGCAAATTCGATGGAGTGGCGCTAAATTTTATATCCAGAAGGACAAACTGGGACCAATGCTGGCCACCAAACTATCCCACCAGGGCGAGGATTCATTCTCTCCTCAAGATCCAGACTCATGGTCAGTCCACAACATCTGACCCCACCAAAATCCTAGTAGCATTCAGAGACTTCTATGAAAAACTCTATAGCTGCACTACGCAGGGCAACCAAAACACCAAATCTCAATTCCTCAAAACCCTCCCCATCCCCACACTCTCTGATAAACATAAAACCATTATGGAAAAAACTATCACGGAAGAGGGCATTAGAAATCTAAAAAGGGATTCCGCCCCTGGCACAGACGGTCTATCAGTCCCGTATTACAAAACTTTTGCTGATACCCTAGCCCCTTATATGGCTAAATTCTTCAACGCCAAAGTATCCGGCGACCCCTTTAGCTCTGACCTGAATACAGCCTTCATTACTGTTATCCCAAAACCCGATAAGAAACCTGAGGAGGTGGGAAATTACAGACTAATATCACTCAAACAGCAATCTGAAAATCCTCACCAAAATCCTAGCTAACCAACTAGCCTCTTTCATAAGTTCCTATATTCACAAGGATCAGGCGGGTTTCATCCCAGGGAGACAAGGCCTTGATAAAACCAGAATAACTATAGATATGGTATCCATCCTACAATCCTGTTGCCCAGGGGGCTCTAAACAACAACCAAAACCCCAATGCTCCAACAGCGTTAAGACATATGTCCAGGACACTGAATCAAATGCTTTCTGTATATCAAGGGAAAGCAGCATCCCCATGCTGCTTTCCCTTGATATACAGAAAGCATTTGATTCAGTGTCATGGACATATGTCTTAACGCTGTTGGAGCATTGGGGTTTTGGTCACCGCTTCCTAGACATTGAAAGCCCTCTATTCCTTTCCCAAAGCAGTAATATGCCTACAAATGGATGAAATATAGTATAAAATCTGTAGACAATTGGTGCGCTTAAAGTGGTTGTAAACCCTTGTTTACAACTTTATGTTACAGGTAAGCCTATATTAAGGCTTACCTGTAGCTCACATTGTATTTGCATGTGCCGACGTCATGCGGCACATGCATACTTAATACAACTGAAGCAATGCCGCTATATGCCGATCGTGCGCATGCGCGGAGTGACGGCATCGCGGCTCCGGCAAATCACAGCGCCGGAGCCGCGATACCCGGAAGTCACTCCGGGAGAACATGTCGGCAGTCGGAGGGGGAGACATGGACCGATGCGGGGGCTTCGATCTGAGGTAAGTGATACATAATTAGCTAGTATGCTATGCATACTAGCTAATTATGCCTTTGTCTTGCAGGGTTTTTTTTTCACGCTTTTTTGATGAGGGTTTATTTCCTCTTTAATCAACCTTAAAATAATTAAATAAATAAATAGTAGACCTTATAATTAATTCCTGTGTGAATATTAAAATAAAATAAAATAATTAAGGCAATGAAGTGCAATGTGTTGCCAGGAAAATATCTTGTTCCTATAAAGTATAAAAACTTTGCTTGTGCAGTAAAAAAATGTACGTGAAAAAAAACAAATATATAAATAAATCCAAAACTGTGTTTAAAATATCCAAAATAAATAAATATAAATCAGTGATAAAGCCAAATAAATACGTTTTGTAAATAAATGCACTGATAATCTATTGCCGTATTGCTCAGTCCACATACACCGGCCAATCTCCCTAAATCAATTGGTCAGGTGTTCAAAATTAGGTACAATAGCAAAACATGCTCTTCTCCTGATGCAATCCACTAGTAAACGTCACGGTTCCCTTGATAAAGTCACGTGACCGTGACGATACGCGCCGGGAGGAGGAGCCTAGTGACAGTTCCCAGTGAGGAGAAGCAGGACACGCAGCCTACGAGAGTCTGACTGTTTGAAAAAAAGCTACCGCATTAGAAGCGCTGGGTGCATGTGAGTAATTAGAAGCCCACACTCACCCCACATTTTACACACAGCGCTGCACAATGGTATGCTTTTTTTCTGTCTTTTTTCCCTTTATGTGAACCGAAGATCTGGCAGGAGGCAAAGTTACTAGCCAAATAGAAGGATTACAGCGAACACAAGGAAAGGGGAAGTTATCTCTTTGTTTTATTTCTATTTGTCATAAGGAATATTTAAAAAGTTGAATTTAAAGGCTGAATATAAGCAAATATATCACCTGCAGAAAATCTTTTACTGCATACATGTTTACTAGTGGATTGCATCAGGAGAAGAGCATGTTTTGCTATTGTACCTAATTTTGAACACCTGACCAATTGATTTAGGGAGATTGGCCGGTGTATGTGGACTGAGCAATATGGCAATAGATTATCGGTGCATTTATTTACAAAACAAATTTATTTGGCTTTAACACTGATTTATATGTATTTATTTATTTTGGATATTTTAAACACTGTTTGGATTTTTTTATATATTTGTTTTTTTCACGTACATGTTTTCACTGCACAAGCAAAGTTTTTATACTTTATAGGAACAAGATATGTTCCTGGAAACACATTGCACTTCATCGCTTTAATTATTTTATTTTAATATTCACACAGGAATTCATTATAAGGTCTACTATTTATTTAAATATTTTAAGGTTGATTAAGCGCACCAATTGTCTACAGATTGTATACTATATTTCATGCATTTTAATTTTGGGAGCACTTTAATATTGGTTGCAGCTACATCATTTGATTATCTTAAATAATTAATTTGGGTTGTTTTGGATTTTAAAACACATATCAGCGCTTAAGTATTTATATTCTTCAATATGCCTACAAAGCTACTGCTCCCCCTCCTCCATATTGCTAGAGGTACAAGACAGGGCTGCCCTTTATCACCACTGATTTTCGCCATAGCCATAGAGACTCTAGCAATAGCAATATGAGAAAATCCCAACATCAGTATGAAACTATACAAGCAGCAAGTTCAATATTGTGATTTGGTATGGCCAAAGTCACATAGGAAAGGCAGAGCCATCACAAAGATATACCAGATTTTGTGGTCCAGAAAGACACAGCTAGTAGCTGTTTAATACTTTTTTTCAGTGTACATTAGATCTTAAAGTGGGCTTTAAGTGGGCTTATGTATTTGCACTATTTTGACCTTGCTGCTGGTATAGTGCCATACCACATTTGAAGAGCTGGAGATGGACATCTTGAGAATAACTAAGCTAAAACAAGTCTATGTTGCATGTCAAGGTGTATAGCTACTAGATGGGGTTGATTTGCAAAACCTTCAAGAGACAGCAGCTATACCCACCCTTGGGTAAAATTCAAACTTTATTAAAAATAACGTTGTAACGCCTCAGTCATGTCATGTTGTATGTCTACTACACACAAAAATAGGAAATTAATCATATCCTTTTTCCAGTTGCAAAACTTCCCTATAAACACTCTTATATAAACTTTTAAATTTGCAATCCTTAATGGAACTCTCTAAGGAGAAACACCTTAACACGTATATGTTAAGTGCAACTAATGATCATTACAGTATTAATACACCATGGAATAAGTCATTATTTTGTAAATCTATTATATAAATACAAAAAATAAAAAAAGGTATTGTAACATACTTTGATGTTAATTATTTTTGTAATAATTTCTAAACCATTTTAGAGCAAATAATTGCCCAATAATGTTGCATGCTTCTCTGTGGAGACCCTTTTTACGTTTACACAGAACATGTTTGCCATCTAGTGGTCTGTTTTTACTTTAACAATGCCAAGGGCAAACTTGTTTTCTTCCAATGTGTTTTACAGTATAAAGTACAATTTCATTATGTTTTTTCCTTTCAAAATGTATAGGTTGATTAACTAAAGTGTTATATTGTTTTTAATTCCAGGTAAAAGATCTTTGTTATACCTAAAAAGGAGAGTATAAATACTTTTATCCCTCTTTTCTCCTAAATTGGACCTGTTTTTGATATGATCTATAAGCCTCTTTTTTAAAGATACAGTGTACATTTAAAAAAAAAAAATTAAAAAGAAATGTAAACTGCCCCGCTCCTTTGTGCAATTGTGAATACACACGTTGGCCCCGCACACATGTGTAAACAACAACAAACCTGCATTTTGTATCGAGCCGGGGACTGGGCATGGTTGAAGGGGGCTGTACGGGACCCCATCATTTGTAACAGCGGCCCTGAGTGTGGCATGGCACTAAAGCTTGGGGGGCAGAAACCTAACATCACACTATGCCCCTCCCACCTATACACAGAGTTTCTCCCTCTGGCTCTCTCGCTTCATCTCTCTCTGTCTCTTTCTGTCTTTTCTGTCTCTCTCTCTGTCTTAATATGTCTCCCTCTTACTGTCTCTTTCTTTCTTTCTCTCCCTGTTTCTTTCTCTCTTTCTCCCTATGCCTCTCTCTCACTGTCTCTTTCTTTCTTTCTGTCTCTGTCTTTCCCTGTCTCTTTCCAACTATCTCTCTCTGTCTCTCTCTTTCCCTCTTTCTCCCTCTGTGTCTCTCTATCTGTTTCTTTCTGTCTATTTGAGTCTCTCTCTCTTCCTCTGTCTCTGTGTCTTTTTCTGTCTCTCTCTCTCTCTCTCTCTCTCTCAGTCTCTCTCCTTGTCTCTTTCTCTGTCTTGTTTGGTCTCTTTTTCTCTGTTTCTCTCTCTTTCCCTGTCTCTTGCTGTCTGTCCCTGTCTCATTCTGTCCTTGTCTGCCACTGTCTCCGTATCTCTTTCTCTCTATCCCTCCCCTTGTCTCTATCTCTTTTTTTACTGTCTCAATCTCCCTCTGTCTCCTTTTCCGTCTCTCTCTCTCTGTCTCTTTCCTTGTCTCTCTCTGTCTTTCTCCTTGCCTCTTTGTTTTTCTCTGTATCTCTCTGTCTCTTTAAGTCTCTCTCTTTCTATCTATGTCTCCCTCTGTCTCTTTCTGTCTCTCACTGTCTATTTCTGTGTCTCTGTGTGCTGTGTGTCTTTCTCTGTCTCTTTCTGTCTTCCGATGTCTGTGTCTATTTCCTTGTCTCTCTACCTCTGTCTCTTTCTGTTCCTGTGTCTCTTTCTGTCTCTCTCTGTCTTTCTCCTTGCCTCGTTCTCTTTCTCTCTCTATATATATATATATATATATATCTTTCTCTCTGTCTCTTTCAGTCTCTCTCTTTCTTTCTGTCTGTTTCTCTCTTTCTGTCTCTCTTTTTTTTTCTCTGTCTCTTTCTGTCTCTCTTTTTCTATCTGTGCCTCTTTCTGTATCTGTCGCCCTCTGTCTCTGTGTCTCTTTCCTTGTCTCTCGCTCTGTCTCTTTCTCTCTCTCTCTCTCTCTCTCTTTCTCTCTGCTGGGTTCCCAGCAGCAGATAGAGGAGCCCAACTCACAAACCCTGGGCACCTCTGCTTTGCAGCTATTTAAAAAGAAAAAAACAGCCTCATTGTTTATCTGCCTGGCGGGGCCAAAAGGGGACTATCTAACCACTTTCAGGTGCAGGCGGAGTGATCTACTGCACGGTGGTTCCAGACAATTAAATTAAAGTCCCGGCTTCTTTTTTAACAATCCGTCGGCGGGTTGTAATCTAATTGCAAGCAAAGTCCGTGGCAGATTACTCTACCTGCTTCTGAACATGGTTAAAAAGTCCTCCTTCGGCCCCAGACTCCGGTACCCAGCTTAGCTCAGTGCACTGGATGGAGTTGTGGGTCTGGGGTGGTGAATCCTAGTGATCGATGCTGTGCCCGGTGTTCTGTCACGAAATCTCCACCTATCGAAAAGTGTCCGCCCAGTAGGGAGGACAAAGTGATTCGTCAAATCTCGGAAGATGAGCGGCGCCTGCGCTGTGAGTCGAGGTGCAAGCCCCACCATGCAAGTGGACATAGGGCTACACAAAGTTAGAGGGCCCCTCGTGGGCTCACTTCGCTCGCCACGCTTCGGGCACGGCCTCGCTGCGCTCGGCTCTTTTTTATTCTAACTCTATGTCCACTTGGATAGTGGGGCTTGAACCTGGACTCACGGTGCAGGCGCATTTCATCTTCGGCTACTTTTGGAATCTGCTTGTCCTGTGTACTGCGCATGCGCAGTACACAGCCGACAGAATATGATGGGGGACACAATCCGACAGGACACCGGCTCTCGTGACTGACATGGAGCAGCGGGCACGAGTACAGAGGATGGCTGGCTGTGTCTATCCCTCCCGTGTGTCCTAGGTCCCTCCCTCACGATGCCGCCCCCCCCCCCCCTCAAGTGGATGTGCTGCAGGAAGAGACTAGGCTCCACTGCTGGCTGCCCACATCATGATTACCAGCTGCTCCCTTCCTGCTCGGCTCTGATTGGTACAGAGGGCTCTGATCCGCGGTGCCTCTGACCCTGCCAGGCTATCTGGTGTCCCCTTTGACACTGTCCTCTGCCCTCCTGACCCTGTGCAGGAGCCCACTCCATATCCTGCACCTCCCATCTACCCTGCACCCCTCACCCTATACTGACCTACTCTGCAGAACAATGCACCTATCACTATGCACCCTGCCCCTCCCCACAGAGCCCTGCACCCCTCAAAATACACCCTGCCCCCACCCCACAGAACCCTGCAACCCTCAATATACACCTTGCCCCCTCCCCAAAAAACCCTGCACCCCTCACTGTACACCCTGCACCCACCCCATAGAACACTGCACCCCTCACTATACACCCTGCACCCACCCATAGAATCCTGCACCCCTCACTGTACATCCTGCATCCACCCCATAGAACACTGCACCTCTCACTGTATACCCTGCACCCACCCCATAGAACACTGCACCCCTCACTGTACACCCTGCACCCACCCCATAGAACACTGCAGCACTCACTGTACAACCTGAACCCACCCCATAGAACACTGCAGCACTCACTGTACAACCTGCACCCACCCCATAGAACACTGCACCTCTCACTGTATACCCTGCCCCCACCCCATAGAACACTGCACCTCTCACTGTATACCCTGCCCCCACCCCATAGAACACTGCACCCCTCACTATACACCCTGCCCCCACCCCATAGAACACTGCACCTCTCACTGTACACCCTGCACCCACCCTATAGAACACTGCACCTCTTACTGTACACCCTGCACCCACCCCATAGAACACTGCACCTCTCACTGTATACCCTGCATCCACCCCATAGAACACTGCACCCCTCACTTTACACCCTGCACCCACCCATATAACACTGCATCCCTCACTGTACACCCTGCACCCACCCCATATAACTCTGCACCTCTCACTGTATACCCTGCCCCCACCCCATAGAACACTGCACCCCTCACTGTACACCCTGCACCCACCCCATATAACACTGCACCTCTCACTGTATAACCTGCCCCCACCCCATATAACACTGCACCCCTCACTGTACATCCTGCACCCACCCCATAGAACACTGCACCTCTCACTGTATACCCTGCCCCCACCCCATAGAACACTGCACCTCTCACTGTCCACCGTGCACCCACCCCAAAGAACACTGCACCCCTCACTGTACACCCCGCACTCACCCCATAGAACACTGAATCCCTCACTGTCTCTGTCACTGTGTGTGTCCCTCTCTCTCTTCCCTGGTCTCTCTATCTCTGTCTCTGTCTCTTTCTGCTTATGTGTTTCTCTCTCTCTCTCTCTCTCTCTCTTTTTCTCCCTGTCTCTTTCAGTCTATCTCCCTCTCCCTGTCTGTCTGTCTCTCTCTCCCAGACTCTCTCTCTCTCTGTCTCTCTGTCTCTCTCTGTCTCTACATCTCTCTCTGTCTGTCTCCCCCTCTCTCTCTATCTGTCTCGCTCTCGCTGTGTCTCTCTCTGTCTCTCTCTCTCCTTGTCTCCCTCTCTCTCTCTCTGCTTGTCTCCCCCCTCTCTCTTCCTCTCTCTCTCTCCCTACCTCCTAATGTCTCTGTCTTTCTCTGTTTCTCTCTGTCTCTTTGAGGTCTTTTTCTCTGTCTTTGTTTCTCTGTCCCTTTCTGTCTCTGCCTATGTCTCTGTGTTCTCTTTCTGTCTCTCTCTCCTTGTCTCCTTGTCTTTTTCAGTCTCTCTCCCCTCTGTGTGTGTGTCTCTCTCTGTCTCTCTCTCTGTCTCTCTCCCTCCCTCAATGTCTCCTAATGTCTCTGTCTTTCTCTGTTTATCTCTGTCTCTTTGCAGTCTTTCTCTCTGTCTCTGTATCCCTCTGTCTCTCTCTCTCCTTGTCTCTGTCTTTTTCAGTCTCTCTGTCTGTCTGTCTGTCTCTCTCTCTCTGTCTGTCTCTCTCTCTGTCCCTGTCTCTCTGACCCCCATGTATCTCTGTCTCTCGGTCTCTCTCTTTCCCTGTCTGTCTGTGTGTGTGTCTCTCTCTCCCTCTCTTTCTCTTTATCTCTCTGTCTGTCTCTCTCTCCTTTTATCTGTTACTCTCTATCTTTTTCTTTCTATATTTCTCTCTCTTTCTCCCTGTCTTTTTTCGTGTGTGTGTGTGTGTGTGTCTCTCTCTCTCTCTCTCTCTCTCTGACTCTCTGTCTCTCTTTTTTTCTCTCTCTTTCTCTCTTTCTGTATCCGTCTCCCTCTCCCTCTGTCTCTTTCTGTCTCTCTCCTTGTCTATCTTTCTGTCTCTCTCTCTCTTTTTCTGTTTCCCTCTGTCTATTTTTCCATCTCTCTCTCTCTGTCTCTCCACCTCCATCTCTGTCTCTCTCTCTGTCTCTCTCTCTGTCTGTCTCTCTCCTTGTCTCTTTCTGTCTCTCTGTCTCTTTCAGTCTCTCTCTTATTCTGTCTCTTTCTGTCTCCCTCTGTCTCAGCGCCTCTCCTTATCTCTCTCTCTCTTTTTCTCTGTTTCTCTCTGTCTCTCTCTCTCTCTCTCTCTCTCTCTTTATGTCTCTCCACCTCCATCTCTGTCTCTCTCTCTGTCTCTCTTTCTGTCTGTCTCTCTCCTTGTCTCTTTCTGTCTCTCTGTCTCTTTCAGTCTCTCTCTTATTCTGTCTCTTTCTGTCTCCCTCTGTCTCAGCGCCTCTCCTTATCTCTCTCTCTCTTTTTTTTCTGTTTCTCTCTGTCTCTCTCTCTCTCTCTTTCTGTCTCTCTATCTCTGTCTCTTTCTGTCTCTTTCTGTTTGTGTCTCTCTCTTTTTCTCCTTGTCTCTTTCAGTCTCTCTCTCTCCCAGTCTGTCTGTCTCTCTCTCTGTCTGTGTGCATCTCTCTATGTGTTTCTCTGTCTGTCTCTCTGTCTCTCTCTGTCTCTTTGTGTGTCTCTGTCTCTCTCTTTCCCGGACTCTCTGTCTCTCTCTCTCTCCTTGTCTCTCTCTCTCCCTGTCTCCCTCTCTCCCTGTCCCCCTCTCTCCCTGTCTCCCTCTCTCCCTCCCTGTCTCCTAATGTCTCTGTCTTTCTCTGTTTCTCTCTGTCTCTTTGAGGTCTTTCTCTCTGTCTGTTTCTCTGTCCCTTTCTGCCTCTGTATCCCTCTGTCTCCTCTTTCTGTCTGTCTCTCTCTCCTTGTCTCTGTCCTTTTCTGACTCTCTATCTCCCCTCTGTGCGTGTGTGTGTGCATCTCTCTCTCTCTCTCTCTCTCCCCCTCCTTGTCTCCTAATTAGACATGTGCAATTTGTTTTGTTTTTTTTTTTTTTTTTTCGCTTTTTTTTTTCGTTATTTTCGTTCGTTTTCGTACGAATGAACGAATCGTTCGAATCGTACGAATCCGAATAACGAATCGTTCAAATCGTACGAATCCGATTAACGAATCATTCGAATCGAACGAATCCGAAAAACAACGAAAATACGAAAAAAACAAATTAGAAACAACGAATGTACTAATGAAGAAAATCCGAAAAACGAAAACGAACGAAAAAATTCGTACATTCGTAACTTTTTTCTTTTGTTGAATTGGTAATTTTTTCTGTGTCCCTTAGAATGGTGCTGCTAAACGTGCTTCGAATGGATTGAACAAAAAAATTTGTACATTCGTAACTTTTTTTTTCGATCCGTAAATTTTTTTTTCGATTCGTAACTTTTTTTATTTATTTTTTCGATTTGTAATTTTCCGTGTCTATATTGAACAAAATAATTCGTACATTCGTAACTTTTTTTTCGATTCGTAACTTTTTTTTTTCGATTCGTAACTTTTTTTTTGATTCGTAAATTATTAAAATGTAATAATAGCATACACATTACATAAAATTATGAATTATGCTCCGATTACGAATCTAGGAATGTTATGAATGTTACGAATGTACGAATAAATACGAATGCGTCCGAAAATTAAACTAACGAAAAAACGAATCAACGAAAAAAATAACTCTTACGAATGTACGAATCGTTACGAATACGAACACCGACGACTTACGAATGTACGAATCGTTACGAATCCGAACACCGACGACTTACGAATGTACGAATCGTTACGAATCAACGGAAACGAAAAAAAAAGAAACGAAAAAAAAAAACTAATTTTTTTCGGAAACGAAAAAAAACGAAAAAAAAAAAAACTAATTTTTTTGTTGTGCACATGTCTACTCCTAATGTCTCTGTCTTTCTCTGTTTCTCTCGGTCTCTGAGGTCTTTCTCTCTGTCTCTGTTTGTCTGTCCCTTTCTGTCTCTGTATTTGTGTCCTCTTTCTGTCTGTCTCTCTCTCCTTGTCTCTTTGTCTTTTTCAGTCTCTCTCCCCTCTGTGTGTGTGTGTGTGTCTCTCTCTCTCTGTCTCTCTCTCTCTCTCTATTCTTTATCTCTCTCCTCGCTTTCTTTCTCGCTCTCTTTTCCTCTCTCGCGCTTTCTCTTTTCCTCTCTCACGCTCTCTCTTTTCCTCTCTCGATCTCTCTCTCTCTCTTTTCCTCTCTTGCTCTCTCTCTTTTCCTCTCTCGCTCTCTCTCTTTTCCTCTCTCGCTCTCTTTTTCTCTGTAGATAAAAGAGTACAAACCAGTACCAGACTACCCTTGATACAAATTTCCGGCTGGACTCGTTGGTCCAGTCAAAGCAACCACAGAAAGGGGGGACAAGACAACAATAAAAAAAATTACAACCGTGTCCGGACGCAAAGGAAATTGGTGTCAGTCTAGCCAACCACCAGGTGTGGTGTCCAGCAATTGCTGAGTGTGGCAGATAGGCTAACACCAATCCCCCGGGGGGCTCGAGCCAGCAAAGGGAAGGAGGGGTGGGAAAGAAAAAGGAGAGGGCATAGCGCACCCCATACATGCCCCATACACTCTCCTATATAGGGTCGCCACCTTTTCTTCAAGCCAAACCCTAACACATTAACTGCGCACGGCAATTTTTTTTACAGGCGAATGCGGTGTAAAGGAGAACTCTAAAGTAATTGGGAGCTTTGGTGAGAAGAGACACCCTTACATCAGCGTTCCCAGCATTCCTACTTAAATCAAGGTTCCCAAAGCCCCCCTTACAACAGAGTCCACAGGTCACCCCTTAAATCTGGGTCCCCCTTACCTTAGTGGACTCACAGACATTGGATGGTGAGCTCACTCGAGCATGGAGGCTCAGGCATCAACACCTTACATCCACATTGTATGCTGAGCTTCAAATTTCTAGCCCGCCAATCCCTTTCCTGAGGCACAGAACATGGGGGATAGGAGTGTTGGTGGGCAGACAGAGTTGTAAGGGTGGGAGGAGCAGATTGAGCTATCTCTCCTCTCCTGTCAATGTATGGGGGTGGGGCCCGTGCGCACACCTATGTACTTGGTGGTTGTGGTACTCAGTTACTTGGGGAACTGCAGTCCATTCTAAATAATGTATCCTGGTTCTAGGCGGTCTGAAACCCAAACACATGATTCAAAACCCAGACTGTCCGGGTCAATCCTGGACAGGTGGCAACCCTACTCCTATACCCCATAGCACGCTCCATGCATGCCCCATACACTCTCCTATACTCCAGAGCACACTCCATGTGTCCCTATACACTCTTCTATACTCTAGAGCACACTCCATGTGTCCCCATACACTCTTCTATACCCCATAGCACACTCCATGCATCCCTCATACACTCTCCTATACCCCATAGCACACTCCATGCATGCTCCATACATGCCCATATGCTCCATAGAGCACTCCATGCATGCTCCCTTAACTCGCCTATACACCATAGCACACCCAATACACTCTCCTATACCCCGTAGCACACTCCATCCCCCCCCCCTATAGGGCACCCATGCATGCCCCATACACTCTCCTATACTCCATAGCACACTCCATGCATGCCCCATAAACTCTCCTATACCCCATGACACACTCTATGCATGCCCCATACATGCCCCTATACTCTATAGCGCACTCCATGCATGCCCCATACACTCTCCTATACTCTATAGCGCACTCCATGTATGCCCCATACACTCTCCTATACCCCATAGCACACTCCATGCACACCCCATAGGGCACTCTATGCATGCCCCATACAATCTCCTATACTCCATAGCACACTCCCTGTATGCCCCATAAACTCTCCTATACCCCATAACACACTCCATGCATGCCCCATACACACCCCTATACTCTATAGCACACCCCATACATGACCCATACACTCTCCTATACTCCATAACACAATCCATGCATGGCCCATACACGCCCCTATACTCTATAGCGCACTCCATGCATGGCCCATACACTCTCCTATACTAGGGTGACCAGACATCCCCGGTTTCCAGGGACAGTCCCCGGATTGAGGACACTGTCCCTGGAACAAGTATGTCCCCAGTTTTGTCCCCGGATTGGATTTGAACAGAGGCTGGGGCAATTTAAAAAAAATAAAAATAAATTTAAATAAAAATTCTGAATTACACACCCCTGCTCCGCCGCTCCTACTAGCTTAGGGAGATGTATTTTTTCCATTATCTGTGCCCCTTTCTGATGATCCTGTGCTGGTCGGAGCGGAGGGAATATTTTTTCAGTATCGGGTCCATGTTCTTCTGCCTTGGCTCATGTCCCGGCCAGCCGCCTACCTGCTTATCCCCTTGCCTTCCCTGGCGGAGTGATCTTCCTCCGCTCCCCACCCAGTAGTAGCCCGGGCCTGGAGAGTGAGACTTGACAGGCTGTGAGGCGGGCGGCGGCAGCAACAAGCAGAAAGTCGCTGACTGCCGCCATTAATAGTAATAAAAAATATGTCCCCGGATTTCATTTTGAAAATCTGGTCACCTTATCCTATACCCCATAGCACACTCCATGCACACCCCATAGGGCACTCCATGCATGCCCATGCACTCTCCTATACTCCATAGCACACTCCATGCATGCCCCATACATGCCCCTATACCTCATAGTGCACTCCATGCATCCCTCATACACTATCCTATACCCCATAGCACACTGCATGCATGCCCCATTAACTATCCTATACCCCATAGCACACTCCATGCATGCCCCATACACTCTCCTATACATCATAGCGCAATGCATGCATGCCCCATACACTCTCCTATACTCCAGAGCGCACTTCCTGCATGCCCCATTAACTCTCTTGTACCCCATAGTACACTCCATGCATGGCCCATACACGCCCCTATACTCTATAGCACACTCCATGGTTGCCCCATACACTCTCTCATGCTCCATAGAGCACTCCATGCATCCTTATACACTCTCATATACCCCATAGCACACTCCATGCACGCCCCATACACTCTCCTATACTCCATAGCACACTCTATGCATGCCCCATAAACTCTCCTATACCCCATAGCACACTTCATGCATCCCCATACACTCTCTTATACTCCATAGCACACTCCATGCATGCTCCATACACTCTCCTATACCCCATAGCACACTCCATGCACACCCCATAGCACACTCCATGCATGCCCCATTAACTCGCCTATACACCATAGCACACTCCATGCATGCCCCATTAACTCTCCTAGAGTCCATAGCGCACTCCATGCATCCTTATACACTCTCATATACCCCATAGCACACTCCATGCACGCCCCATACACTCTCCTATACTCCATAGCACACTCCATGCATATACCTCCCAACTTAAATGTAAACTTGAATGTCCCCCATTGTACCTCCATCCATCTGTCCAACTCCTGTTTATCCTAGGAAGTTTTCTATCAATTTTTTGGATGTAGTCTGACTCTCTTTATGCCATTCCTGAGAGTCCCCGTAAATAACTACCTACTTTCCATTCCACGATCTCATGGTGGCTTTGGCACCTCTTTATACAAGCCTATAGGATTAAACCTGGACTCCGGGGAAAAAAACATATATTTTGGTCCCTGGTTCAATTATAAGGATAAGGTTCCAACTTCCAGACAAAATGCAATCTCCCGAAGATAATCAAACCTTTGTGTTTATGATCTACTCCTACTCTGCTTTTCTAAATAATATAAGCATCATGGATCTGGGTGGGGTTATACCTGGCTGACCGATGGATTTTTTGCTTGCCAATGTGCAATTCCTCATAAAGTCAGCAGAATAGCCCAATAGTCTCAGATTCTACCCCTACTGATCGTGTGTCCCTTGAAGAACTTCAAGAGAAGGATTTTACGGTGAGTACAGACCCCTGGTCATGAAAGGGTTAAATAAAATAGGATGCAATTCAAATGAAAATATACAATTTTTTATTGTGCGTTTATGAAAGTAGGATTATGGACCTATAAACGTTTGTTCCTTTTACAGCTTTTTTCATGTACTCTGATTCAACCAAGAGTCATTTGGTGAAATCAACTGGCCAAAAGTGAAGATCCTAGTGATCCTCTCTCCCATTTGCTGGCATACTTTTGACCAAGAGATTCCAAGCCTGCCCACCATGGCAAGGTAGAGTCTTCTAGGGCAGGACCTACACTAAACTACACTAAGCTACCTTACCGGATGCTAGTCATCATGTTTCTAATGTTGGATGTATGTTTGTAGTAGGCCTCATCCTATAATCTGTGTGTACGATCTACTCTCTCCTAATTTGGTTGTCTGTCTGCCCCTGGGGCACACAATGTTTACCATGGATAGGGGAATCAGACATGTCCTTTCCTTCAGCCCCTCCAAATCTTACAGTGTATGGCTATCTTAAAACGGTTCTAAAGCCTTACGTTTTTTTACCTTCATGAATTCTATGTACTAAGGTGAAGGACCTTCTCTGCTGAAGCTGCCCCATGGACCCCCCCCCCCTTTCCTTACCTGAGCTGATCCGATCCAGCTTGTGCCGCTGTCTCTCTCCTCATTGGACAGACTGATAGCAGCGAGAGCGATTGGCTCCCGCTGCTGTCAATCAGGTACAGGGCGGGCCAAGTCTCGCCTTCTGTGTCAATGGACAGCGGGTCTCGGGAGCAAGCAGACACACGGGTGCCCCCAGTGTCTTCTCCATCCTCAATTCCTGAAAGACAAATGGTACAGATCACCTGCACCTCGCCCCTTGGCTAGATGACCGAGGTAAGAGGGGAGCCTAACGCACACCCGATCGATGCGTTTGGAGCCTAACGCACACCCGATCCATGCGTTTGGTGCCTAATGTGCACCCGCTCCATGCGTTCTGATCCTAACACACACCCGATCGATGCATTCTGAGCCTAAC
Organism: Lithobates sylvaticus; assembly: GCA_028564925.1. Taxonomy (NCBI): domain Eukaryota; kingdom Metazoa; phylum Chordata; class Amphibia; order Anura; family Ranidae; genus Lithobates; species Lithobates sylvaticus. The sequence continues at coordinate 537,395,698 of CM053026.1, forward strand.
GCACACCCGATCCATGCGTTTTGACCCTAGCGCACACCCGATCCATGCGTTTTGACCCTAACGCACACCTGATCCATGCGTTTTGACCCTAACGCACACCCGATCCATGCGTTCTGACCCTAACGCACACTCGATCCATGCATTCTGATCCTAACGCACACACTGTTTTGGTTTGCACAAAAAAAAAATCACACATGCACTATAATGCATCACAACTCTCTGCCAACCGCTTGTTTATCCCCCTCTCCACATTTGGCACCTTTCAGGGGGAGGGGGGAAGGGGTACCTGTCAAAAACAGGAGACCTGGCTGCGGCGAGGTCCCCCAGAATTCCGGCCCCCTCCTCCGCCTTTCCTCTGCCGTCAGGCCAGTTAGACAGTGCAGCGTGCTAAGTGTCCTAATATTAAAAGTATTTATAGCTGCTGACCTAATTTTTGGAGTGGCGACTGGAACTCCACTTTAACCGCTTCCCGACCGGCTCACAGCGATGTACATCGGCAAAATGGCACGGACAGGCATAAGGGTGTACAGGTATGTCCCTTTAAATTTGCCGCCCTGCCATCACGTGTGTGCCGGTCGGGACCTCCGTGAGTCCGACTGCAGGTCCCGCAGACTCGATTGCCGTGGGGATACCCGCAATCGTCTCACAGGGAGATGCTATAGTGAACAAGCATCTCCCCGTTCTGCCTAGCAAAAGTGACACTGATCTCTGCTCCCTGTGATTGGAACAAAGATCACTGATCTCTGCAACCTAGCCACTCCCCCCACAGTTAGCAACACGCCCCTAGGACATATCATGACTGCAACATTATGGCGGACAGATCGGACACTTTTGGCACTATTTTGGGACCATTCACCTTTATCCAGCGATCAGTGCGTTTAAAAATGCATTGATTACTGTGTAAATGTGACTGGCAGTGAAGGGGTTAACCAGGAGGGGGCGCTGTAGGGGTTAAGTGTGCCCTAGGGAGTGATTCTAACTGTAGGGGGGGGGGGGCTGTGTGTGACATGACACTGATCACCGCTGCCAATCACAGGTCACTAGGCAGAACGGGGAAATGCTTGTTTACATCAGCATTTCCCCGTTCTTCCTCTCCGTGAAACGATCGTGGGTATCCACGCAGACATCGAGTCCGCGGGACCCGCGGTCGGACTCATGGAGCTCGCGGCGGGCATGCATGCGCGCCTGTTATCCAGACCTTGCGAGATCACGTACATTAACGTGTTTTCTCGCAGCGGAGCCAACCTGCCACAGTAAAACTGCGGCGGCTGGCCTGCAAGCGGTTAAACAAACGCAGTGCCATAGGCTAGTGGGCTCTTTTACACGGGCGATGTTGCTGGCACTGCTGGCAGACTCCGTTTTGCTCAGCAGGCGATCGATCTGCTGATACCCGCTGAGCAAGCGGATGACAGGTCTGTCTCCACTCACTGTGCAGAGACGGACCTGTCAGAGCGCCATTCTCTTCATTCTCCATTTTCATCCGATCGATGGATTGAAAATAGGGTCACCATAGAAGATGTACTGAGGTGCTCATTATAAGTAATGTGCCCCCCATCCCACAGTTAGCAACACGCCCCTAGGAGACACTTAACCCCTACACTGCCACCTAGTGGTTAACCCCTTCACTGCCAGTGTCATTTACACAGGAATCAGTGCATTTGTATAGCACTGATTGCTGTATAAATGACAATGGTCCCAAAAATGTGTCAAAAATGTCCGATGTATCCGCCATAATGTCGCAGTCACAATAAAAATTGCTGATCGCCCCTATTACTATTAAAAAAAGCAAATTATTAATAATAATGCCAAACTATCCCCTATTTTGTAAACGCTATAACTCTTGCGCAAACCAATCAATAATCGCTTATTGCCATTTTTTTTACCAAAAATATGTAGAAGAATACGTATCCGCCTAAACTGAAGAAAAAAATGTTTTGTTATACATTTTTTGGGGGATATTTATTATAGCAAAAAGTAAAAAATAATGCGTTTTTTTCAAAATTGTCGCTCTTCTTTTGTTTATAGAGCAAAAAATAAAAACCACAGGGGTGATCAAATACCACCAAAAGAAAGCTCTATTTGTGGGGAAAAAAGGACGTCAATTTCGTTTGGGAGCCACGTCGCACGACCGTGCAATTGTCAGTAAAGCGACGCAGTGCCGAATCGCAAAAAGTGGTCTGGTCTTAAGCCAGCAAAATGGTCCGGTCTGAAAGTGGTTAAATGATCTGTAAAGTAAAATAAAGTTTAAATAAAAAGCAAGCACTGTGATGCTCAATACCCCCTACTCCTAGATAACACCATAACCACTATACCCTTTACTCCTAGATAACACCATAACCACTATACCCTCTACTCCTAGATAACAGAACAATTATAGCTCCCACAATTAGGTAACAGACCCCCCTATACCCCCCTCTCTTGGAAAACACTAGAACCACTATACCCCTCCCCCACACACTATACTACCAACTATGGGCAATGTATGCCCCCCTGGCAGGGATCTCTGTGCCCCCACTTGGTAGTGTGTGCCCCCTGGCAGGGATCTGTGCCCCAATGGGTAGTGTGTGTGCCCCCAGGCAGGGATCTCTGTGCCCCACTGGGTTGTGTGCGCCTCCTGGCACACATCTCTGTGCCCCACTGGGTAGTGTGTGCCCCATGGCGGGGATCTCTTTGCCCCCACTGGGTAGTGTGTGCCCCCTGGTGGGGATCTCTCTGTGCCCCCATTGGGTAGTGTGTGCGCCCAGGCGGGGATCTCTTTGCCCCCACTGGGTAGTGTATGCCCCCAGGCAGGCCTCTGGCGTGGATCACTGGCGTGGATCTCTGTGCCCTCACTGGGTAGTGTGCGTGACTGCGCCCCCTGGCCGGGATCTCTGTGCCCCCATTCGGTAGTGTGCACCCCCTGGCAGGGAATCTCTGTTCCCCCATTGGGTAGTGTGCGCCCCCTGTGCAGGGAATCTCTGTGCCTCCATTGGGTAGTGTGCGCCCCCTGGTGGGGAATCTGTGCCACATTGGGTAGTGTGTGCCCCCTGGCGGGGGGGTCTATGTGCCCCCACTGGGCAGAGCCACAGTCTGGATCACCACAGGAGGTAAGCACTTGAGCCCGGGGGGGTTAAATAGTGTTCCTTCTCCTGGCTCCCAGCTGAGCAGAAGTTGTTGAAATTGCTGCAGACAAGAGGTTACCCCACATCGCATGTGATTCGCAACCGCATTGCTGCATCCGCATATGGCTGAACTTGCATTAGATTTGCAGGAAAATAGTGCAGGGACTCCCCCCCCCCACACTGGAATCGAATCGCAAGGGTGTTCTCACCTACGCAATCTGATTCCTGTGCGAGTTCACACTGCGATCTGTAAACCGATCTGGGGGTGTCATTAACATTGTAATGACACCCACAGCAGTTCGCAGAGGACAGTGTGAACTGCCTGCCAGAGAGATGTGATGCAGGAACCGGCGTTTGAATTGCGCTGGTTCCCTTATCACATATGTGTGAACCTAGGCTCAGGGCTCGTTTCTGTGGTGTACTCTGAAGAGCAATCCATGTTCGAATTGCTCTTCAGAGGGAATTTGACAGGCAGTGAGGAGGTGTTATATCACCTCCTCACTACCTGTTTAAACCCCACAGCAGCACTCCACAACTGAATGCATTGCACACAGATGCAGGTAACCCCCCCATTCACTTGGATGGGCCACATTCAGCAGGCATTACTGCTCGCTGAACCCAACAGTGCAGACAATTTTTTCCACACTGTGATGCAAAGCATTTTGACTATTGTGTGTGCAAATCCCCCCTCTGCTGCCTTTTTACAAAATAGGGGATCGTTTTATGGCATTTTTACTAATATTTTTTTTTTTTTTTTACTAGTAATAGTGGCAATCAACAATTTTTATCATGACTGCAACATTATGGCGGACAGATCGGACACTTTTGGCACTATTTTGGGACCATTCACCTTTATCCAGCGATCAGTGCGTTTAAAAATGCATTGATTACTGTGTAAATGTGACTGGCAGTGAAGGGGTTAACCAGGAGGGGGCGCTGTAGGGGTTAAGTGTGCCCTACTGAGTGATTCTAACTGTAGGGGGGGGGGGCTGTGTGTGACATGACACTGATCACCGCTGCCAATCACAGGTCACTAGGCAGAATGGGGAAATGCTTGTTTACATCAGCATTTCCCCGTTCTTCCTCTCCGTGAAACGATCGTGGGTATCCACGCAGACATCGAGTCCGCGGGACCCGCGGTCGGACTCATGGAGCTCGCGGCGGGCACGCATGCGCGCCTGTTATCCAGACCTTGCGAGATCACGTACATTAACGTGTTTTCTCGCAGCGGAGCCAACCTGCCACAGTAAAACTGCGGCGGCTGGCCTGCAAGCGGTTAAACAAACGCAGTGCCATAGGCTAGTGGGCTCTTTTACACGGGCGATGTTGCTGGCACTGCTGGCAGACTCCGTTTTGCTCAGCAGGCGATCGATCTGCTGATACCCGCTGAGCAAGCGGATGACAGGTCTGTCTCCACTCACTGTGCAGAGACGGACCTGTCAGAGCGCCATTCTCTTCATTCTCCATTTTCATCCGATCGATGGATTGAAAATAGGGTCACCATAGAAGATGTACTGAGGTGCTCATTATAAGTAATGTGCCCCCCATCCTTTAGGATACACACAGGGGTTTCTCATTATGAGCGCAGCCCCCCTAATCCACATGACAGGGGCCCCCATTATGAGTACACTGTCTCTGCTCAGGACACACAGAGGCCTCCATTATATGTAGTACAGTGCCCCCCCCCCCTCACCCACACCTCTACACCCCCCCATGTTCCATCACTGTACTTTCCTGTACACATATTCCATCACTGCACACACGTTATATTACTGTACCCTCTCTACTGCACACGTTACATTGCTGTACTCCAGCTGCACACGTGTTACATTGCTGTACTCTCTACTACACACGTGTAACATGTGTGTACTCTCTCTACTACACACGTGTTACATTGCTGTACTCTCTCTCCTGAACACCCGTTACATTGCTGTACTCTCTCTACTACACACGTGTTACATTGCTGTACTCTCTCTCCTGAACACACGTTACATTGCTGTACTCTCTCTACTACACACGTGTTACATTGCTGTACTCTCTCTCCTGAACACGTGTTACATTGCTGTACTCTCTCTACTACACACGTATTACATTGCTGTACTCTCTCTACTACACACGTGTTACATTGCTGTACTCTCTCTACTACACACGTGTTACATTGCTGTACTCTCTCTCCTGCACATATCCCCTATTGATGGTGATCCGGGTTCAGTGTACAACTGTTACCAGAGGGGGCGCTGACTCCTCCCACTCTTCCTCCAGAACACATTTCATTCTCCAAGCCGCACATTGGACTTGGAGAGAAGGCAGGTGCAGAGCTGAGTAACAGAGCAGCAGACCAATCGGCAGCCAGAGCTGCTGCTGGGAGGCGGGACTATGCAGATAGCAGTGTAGGAGGGGCTTCAGCGTCGCTCATCTCATTGACACAAGGCGGGGCCAAAAGTAAACAAGTCACACATGGTGCCTATGTGTCAGCTGTGCTGCTGACCCCTCCCCCGAGTTCTCTCATTGGTTCCCAAAGTCTCCTCCCCTTTGGGCTCTCTCTCTGCCCCGCCCCCTCTCTCCATCCTGCCCCTCCTCTGCAGCCTGCCCACCGGGATCCCTTCCCCAGCTCTGCAGCTTCCTCTTCTATGAGGCGCAGGGTGGAAGTTTACGTTTTCCTGCTGGAGGGACAGACAGCTATTGGATCCGGATTTTACGGCTCCCTGACCTGCCCCCCACATCCCGGCACTGCACAAGATCTCCCTGTAAGGTGACATCACTGATAATGACACTTATTAGATCTCCGATGAAAAGCTGTAGGTGTAATCTCCGAGAAATCCGATGTGGGGCGCTGTACCTCTTCTCTGACAGGAGCCGATAAGACACGCCCTCTCGCTGGCAATCCACTGAACAAAATGGCGCCACTCATCGGTCTCGTGCCCGGTATAACCGTTATCCCCCGCCCTCTCCACCAATCAGAGGAAACCCCCCCTGCCTCACAGGGCGCACGCTCAGCCATGATGTGCACTGACAGATAGCTGGAGAAAGGATTCGGTGCTCTTCACCCTCCAGCCTGCAGGTGGCAATAGAGAGCACCTCTGTGCAGGGAGGGAAGGCTGCCCGTTCTCACTCATTCTATCCCCTTGTCACATGACTGGAGGGAGGAAGGAAGAAGTTTCCCGGTGTGTCTGTAAGTACAAGGGTGGAGGGGGACAACTTACTACAGACCTCGCCTCTCTACTCCTCACACAGCCCCCTCATCTCTCCCCCCTCTTCCTCACCCCCCTCTTCTCATCCCCCCCCTCTCTTCCTCATCCCACCCCCTCTTCCTCACCCCCCCCTCTCTTCTCCTCATCTCCCCCACCTCTCTTCTCCTCACCCCTCCTCTCTTCTTCTCATCCCCCCTCTCTTCTCCTCATTTCCCCCCTCATTTCTCCTCATCCCCCCTCTCTTCTCCTCATTTCCCCCTCCCTCTTCTCCTCATTCCCCCCTCCCTCTTCTCCTCATTTCCTCCCTCCCTCTTCTCCTCATTCCCCCCTCCCTCTTATCCTCATTCCCCCCCTCTTCTCCTCCTCATTTCCCCCCCTCTCTTCTCCTCCTCATTCCCCCCTCTCTTCTCCTCATCCCCTCTCTTCTCCTCATCCCCCCCATCTCTTCTCCTCATCCCCCTCTCTTCTCCTCCTCCCCCCCATCTCTTCTCCTCATCCCCCCCTCTTCTACTCATCCCCCCTCTCTTCTCCTCATTACCCCCACTCTTCTCCTCATTTCCACCCCCCATCCTAATTCCCCCCCTCTTCTCCTCATCCCCCCTCTCTTCTCCTCACCCCCCTCTCTTCTCATCCCCCCCTCTTCTCCTCATTTCCCCCCTCTCTTCTCCTCATTTCCCCCCTCTCTTCTTCCACATCTCTCTCTCTCTCTCTCTCTTTTTGTGTCTCTGAGTGTCTCTCCCTCTCTCTCACTTTCCTTGTCCCTCTCTCTCTCTCTCTCTCTCTCACTTTCCTTGTCTCTCTCTCTCTCTCTCTCTCTCTCTTTCTGGGTATGTGTCTCTGTCTCTCTCCTTGTCTCTTTCTCTCTCTTTTTCTCCCTGTCTCTTTCAGTCTCTTTCAGTCTCTCTCTCTCTCTCTTTCTGTATCTATCTACCTCTGTGTGTGTGTGTGTCTCTCTCTCTTTCCTTGTCCCTCTATCTCTGTCTCTTTCTGTCTTTCTGGGTATGTGTCTCTGTCTCTCTCCTTGTCTTTTTCTCTCTCTTTTTCTCCCTGTCTATTTCAGTCTCTCTCTCGCTCTCTCTTTCTGTATCTGTCTCTTTCTCTCTCTCTCTTTTTATTTCTCTGTCTCTTTTTATCTCTCTCTTTCTGTCTCTTTTTATCTCTGTCTCTGCTTTTCTCTCTTTTTATCTCTGTCTCGGCTTTTCTCTCTTTCTGTCTGTCTCTCTCTCTCTCTCTAGCTCTGTCTCGTTCTGCCCCCCACACTTCCTGAACGAGGAAGTGACATGATACACCTTGGTTCCAGTTTCATTCACCTCGGTTACTGGTCATAGCTGATTACACGTGCAATGCCATGGCAACTGCAGATATAAATAGAGGCCAAAACTATGCTCTCTTCAGTGGGCAAGGGGGTCTGGTATCATGAAAATAAATCCAATCTTTCACTTTTAAACATCCAAGGCCATCTAGCTAGGGTTGACACCTTTTCTTCAAGCCAAACCCAAACACTTTAGCAGCGGCATTTTTTTTAGGGGGTATACGCTATAATATTGTAAAAGACCTGGGACCCTTTTGGTGGCCTGAAGGAGAGTAGTAATGTGGCAATAGCTCACCGCAGCAAACAGTGCACGTGGCTGAATTGTGAGTGTTCTGTACGGAATGCAGGGGTCAGATATGTCCTGGGGAGAGGGCTAGTGCTAGCAGGGGAGTGGGGAGAGTTAGATACGTGCTGGTGGGCAGTGATGGCTGTTGCGCAAATTTTTTTTTGGGGAGGCGCAAACAAACTGAAAATTAAAAAAAAAAAATGATTTAAGCCTCGCTGTGCCCCATCAAATGCAGCCGCTGTGCCCCATCAAATGCAGCCGCTTAGCCCAATCAAATGCAGCCGCTTAGCCCAATCAAATGCAGCCGCTTAGCCCAATCAAATGCAGCCGCTGTGCCCCATCAAATATAGCCACTGTGCCCCATAAAATATAGCCTCTGTGCCCATCATATGCAGCCTCTGTGCCCATCATATGCAGTATGCAGCCTCTGTGCCCATCATATGCAGCCACTGTGCCCATCATATGCAGCCACTGTGCCCATCATCATATGCAGCCACTGTGCCCATCATATGCAGCCACTGTGCCCATCATATACAGCCTCTGTGCCCATCATATGCAGCCTCTGTGCCCCTATGTGCTGGGGGCACTTGGGGGGTCAGATATGTGCTGGGGGTGCTTTGTGAGAGAAGAGGGCCAGTGAAAGGGGGAGGGGTGGGGGTAGGATATGTGCTGGAGAGGTCCTTTGGGAAGGAAGAGAGATAGTTCTAGGATGGGTTGTCAGATTTCAAATCCAATCCACACTTCTAGCAATCTTCCCCCTGCCAAAGCCCCCCCCCAGCACATATCCTCCTAACCCCTCGATCACAACAAATATTTTCTACCTTGTCCTCCTTTCCAGCTGCTCTCTCCCTGTCCCTCCTCCATCTACAGAGCATAATAAAAACTTTCTACAGACCATATATCAGTGCATCCCTGCTCCCCCCCTCCTCCTCGTGTGTGTACAGAACAGAGAAGGAGGAGGAGGGGAGGAGCTTTGATATACTGGCACTCTGCTCTGCTGAACCAAGCTACTGTCAGGAAGACAGGTCACTCTCGGTGCAGTCCGTGTGAATGATGTGTCTGGGACAGAAGTAAACCCGAACACATTCAAAAACCGGACTGTCCGGGAGAAAACCATATAGGTGGCAACCCTAGATCTAGCGGAAACCAAAATCTATATTTTTGTATTACCACAAAGGGTAGTAGGGTTTAATTCCACCTTACTGTATGAAGTGAGCAGGGGCTCTTTTTAATTATTGAAGATGAGAAAAAAAAGTTATTGCCCATTTAATGTTCTCAGCCCTTTGCTTTCCCATGCCATGATTTTCCAGTGGCAGAACCCAGCAGTAGTATTATGTACTCCTTCTCTGAAGAAAATCATCCTCAGTAGTGAAATGTCCATACGGGATAGTTTTTGTTACAAACATATCATTTTTACTGAAGAATAGAAAAAAAAAAAGAATGTAGAGAAACTTTTATTTCCTTGGTTATCATTATACCAATTATACATCGTTCCAATATGTAGTATAAGTTTTTAGATTCTATAATAAATGTTTGTTTGTTTTTTGTTTTTTTTAAACTATACTCTTGATAATAATTAAGACCTTTTTTTTTTTTAAATCTGAGGTCATCTTATATTAACCTGGTCGGTTTTATTCTCTCTTATACAATGTATGAGGTAATCTTTTGAGTAGTTAGATCCTTTCTAAAACTGTTTTAATAAAACTACTTTTAGTTTATGTTGGAACTACAACTCAATATTACCATATATTACCATATTACCATATCCAGATCTTTTCTTTTGCTGCCACCATATGTACTTATGTACACTAATTGTTAAAATTCAATAAACAAATTTGACAAGAAAAAACGAACGTCAGCTGCAAATTTGGTCTTTTGTTTTGGTCTCTCTCTCTCTCTCTCTCTCTCTCTCAGGGTTCCATAGCCCTGAACCAAAGGTAAGTACCCATGTCAGGATACAGTGCTCAAGGTAACATTACAGGCTGCCCCAACAACATGGGGTCCAGGTAGGGCCCCCAAGGTTTAACTGAGGTTGGACCGATTTAGAGGGGCTGCTTCTATTTGTGATTAGAAGGCAGTGACCGAGATGATTGATGGGTTGAATAATCTGAAGATAAACTAGTTAAGCTTACCTTAGGACAAAAAAAAAAGAGGGACTAAGGACCTAAGGAGAAGGGTAGGGTTATAGGGTAGGTGCCCAGAGGGATTGTCCTCAAAAGCTTTGCCGGTTTCCAATCACATGAAAGTTACAAACCTATAACCCAAGGTCTATAAATACTTTGCCTATCTCCTGTACTGTACAATTAAGATACAAATAACATAATTTGGTATAATATGCCTTTTTTTTTTATCTCCATTGGTACAGTTAGGTGATCACTAAGCTCCCACTTCTGCCAGTGAGTGGCTTGCCAACAGGGCGAATTCAAAGTCCAATAAGGTCTCCTGCCCACATCTTTTGCTCTCCCGTTGTCGGTTCTCTCCTGTTGTCACAGCATTATCAGCTGCAGCAGCCACTTAGGTCGGTCATAGACTGTTCGAATCTCGGCCAGTTCAGCAGAAACCAGCCAAGATTTTAACCATGCATGGGTATGCTGAATGTACCAAGTTGATGGATTGATCCATCATCTTGGGTACAACCAGCCTGCCAGATTTTACATGCGATTATCATGCGATTATCCTATTATTAGCAATCATCAGTGTTGGCTCAGCAGAAGTGATTCCCCTGTCAACACTGTCTGTGTTGGTGGGGTAATTGAGCAAATTTATTTTATTCCATGTTGCTTTACTGACACAGGGGAGCCGTAGCTTAAAAGAATGTGTCTGGCTGTCATTGCAGCTTAACTGAACTCCAGAATATTTACACACCCCCCCCCCCCCTTCCTGACCAGGCCATTTTTTTGCGATACGACACTGCGTTGCTTTAACTGACAATTGCGCGGTTGTGTGATGCTGTACCCAAAGTTTTTTGTCCTTTTTTACCCACAAATAGAGATTTCTTTTAGTGGTATTTGATTACCTCTACGGTTTTAATTTTTTGTGAACAAAAAATGTTGACAATTAAAAAAAACAAAAAAACAAAAAAAACATTTTTTACTTTCTGCCGTAAAACATACCCAATACATTTTTTTAAAAAAAAATCTAATTTCTTTATCGATTTAGGCCAATATGTTTTCTGCTACATATTTTTGGTAAAAAGAAATCGCAATACGCATACATTGATTAGTTTGCGCAAAAGTTATAGCGTCTACTAACTATGGGATATACAGTATTTATGGCATTTTTATTTATTTATTTGCCAGTAATGGCAGCAATCAGTGACTTATAGCGGGACTGCAATATTTTGGTGGACAAATCGGACACTAACTGACACTTTTGATCTTTTTTGGGGACCAAGCTATAGCCAGGCCATTGTTCCTAATCTTTGTGGACAGCATACTGACAGGATTGGTACCAACTGATTGGAGAAAAAACAACGTGGTACCAATATTTAAAAAAGAATCATGGATCCTATCATGGTCATTATAAAAACCCTATGATTTCTGCTTCACTCTGGAGAAACAGAGAATAGCTACACCCATGACATCCAGTAGGTAAGACTCATGCTGGGACCCGCTGACACCTGTTTAAAGAGCACAGTATTTGTTGCAATGATGGGGTAATTTTCCCTGTGCAATACAAATGCTGGGATAATTCTCCCGGTGGAATATAAATGCATACTATTTTTAATTTGTTGTTAGGTTTGGGTTCTGATTTTCTAGCCAGTTCCTATTCATTGGGTGTATCTACCTTCAAACATGAGATCTCACGCTATCATCTGCGGCTGAACCCTGTCTCAGTATTAGTCGCCAATGTTAGGTGGTTCGAGTCCTTAAACAACTTTTGCACTGCAAGATTTAACCCTTAAATCTTAAAGCAATAGGTATGTTTACCTGCATATACTTAGACGACTCTTTTGGGCGTCCATTTGTTTTTTATGCATTAGTTTATGTTTTTGCATTATAATTTATTATTGATTTATTACTCCTTTCTTTTGCATATACTCAGATCCGTGTTGGTTTGCCCCTTGAGATTGCTCCAGCCGCCCTTGTGGGAGGCACGCTTTGAACATGGGGGTTTATGTTTATTTCCATCTTGCTTTGGCTTTATGATACTGCTTTGGCGTCATAGTTTCCTTTTACTTGCTGAGCTATGATCTCATTTGTTTGAAACACGCAACACATGAGGTCAGTATTGATACTCACATCTACGTTTTGTACTTTTTCTTTGTAAACAATTGTAAAGACGATTAGCTTATTAAATATGTAATATTTAGAATTTTTTGTGTAGTTATGTCTATATTTATATCAATATTGTAGATTGTTTGTTTGTATTCATCTGGAAGTCCCTAGCCCATTTTTCCCTGAAGAAGACCCTTTCCCTTATCTGTTGAAAGGCCAAATCTTTTGTATCATGCTATCCATTATAATCATAATACATTTTATTTAATTTTATACATTTTCTACTTCTATGAGTGTTTATGGTTCTCTACTTTTGAGGAACCCTGTTTTTACTTTGGAATCCAACAACGCCTTTTAGCTTCTAAATTGCTGAATGAAGTTTGCAAGGTTTATAGGAACTACCTATACAGTTCACCATGTGCTTGAACAGAGAGCTGCAATTACAAGGTTTGCCCACTAGATGGTGCTCTTTCATTTAAAATGTTTTGGTTTACTTTCACAAGGAAACTCTAGCAAAAGAATGTGCTCTTCTAGAACTTATCCAGAAGTTATAAGAAATGTTTTTACATCTTTATCACACTGAAATATATAGAGCAATAATAAGTTAAGGGTATGCTCTTCACTTTCCTTGTTGTTTTTCTCACAACTTCAAGTTCTTTTTTTTGCATGACAAGGTAGAGGATCTTCTACACCACCTCCTCACATCAATTGATGTAGCCAAAAGAACTCGAACCTGGGGCACAACCTACTTGAAGACAATCCACCAGGAGATACCCCAGAACTGGGTAAGCACCTGGAAATATGCTACAGCTTGCCTTATACACATCTACGATCCACGCACCACTCTTAAACACCTATCTCTCTATGTGAGCATGGAACGCTCATAATCGACTAAATACCTACTCAACACCCTTGGATACCCACCACATTTGACAGACAAACATGTGACTTGTAAAAAACCCAAAGGTACTACCTACACATTACACAAACTTTCCCAAGAGGAGCAAGGGAAGAGAAGATCTATATGAACCATCCAAACAAGAACTGAGATCAGATCTACCACATTCAGTGCTTGATCACAAAGAACATTTGCGTGATAAATCAGAGATTAGTCATAGCTGAACTTAATCCAAACCACTTGATTATCAAACTACAGTATATATTATATGATTAGAGATGTCAAAGGTTTAAGTAGACATTTAATAGTATGTGTATGAAGGAAAAAATATCTTCAAGGGAGGTCCACACATACAGGAGTGCCACGATATTCCCCTAAGACTAGGCGGACAATGAGTGATGACCTTTCTACAGATTGAAGCTCCTTATACCTTGTAAATTAAGTTAATATTTGTTAATATTTTGTTTTGTATTCAGCCAACTACTTAAGGCTTATATATAGGAATGTTAAGTTATAATAACTCATATGTAAACGAATAACAGGGCAACGCTGTATCCTAGCCTAGACCAACAAGACTCAGGCCTAGGGCAGCACTTTGCAGGGGGGCAGCACGGAAAGAGTCCCTGCCGGCTTGCGCTACACTGTTAGTGTAGCACCAGTCTTATGGGGCGGACTGGGCTGAGAGGCAAATTAGCGCCTCCATAAAGCAGCTGCACTGCTTCTGGTATGCGGGCGGCCAGCATTCCGCAACTGTGGGGGGGGGGGCGCCGCTTATAATTTTGACTGTCCTATCATCCTGGACCACAAACCTTCCTCACTGTGCTATATGTTTTCTGCTGTACCATTGACATGGTTATATCTTCTTAGTCCTCTCCATAAAATTATCAGAAATGTGTGCTTAAAGTCGAACTATAGGCAACACTTTTGTTGTTTTGGATAGAATAAGGGAGGGTTATAGCCCCTGTCAGTTTATTTTTTACCATCCCTGTCCCATTACAGAGATTTCCCTTCACTTCCTGCCCCATAGCCGAACAGGAAGTGAGAGGAAATCTATGCAAATTAAGGGAATTCATTGGCCCCCCAGGCCCTCAGAACTAGTGTCCCCACATGAAAATTTCAGGGTGGGTCTTAACAGCAAGGGGTGTGACCTTGACAGAAAGGGGTTATATTTAAATTAGGGGTGCACAAGTTTAGTCAGGCCTAGGGCAATAGAAAACCTAAATACACTACTGTAACGGGGTCACAGCTATCCCAATGGCTTGTAAACTAAAACACATCCCAGGTATACTCAGAATGAAGAACTCCCAAGATAAAAAAAAAAACTCAACCCAATAAGAAAACACCCACTCACCAGCTCATATTGTATCAGAACAACAGTAGTTGATAACTACCTAACAAACCCAAATAGGTAGATACAAAGGTTCGGCCCCTCAGGGACCAAACTTTCCCCTCCCCCCACCACATCTCCCCACCCACCACACCTCCTCCACCCCCTTTCTTTTCTATTCCTTTTTTTTTTCTTATAATGGCCTACTCTCTACTAGGAAAATCGCTGTGAATGGTCTTAATATTCCAGAAAAAAGGACCAAAATCCAAAAACAATTGAAAAAAGGTAATCCCCTAATAGTTTTCCTTCAAGAAACACATTTCAAAACCCAAAACCTTCCCCGCATAACAAACAACTACTTCACAAGTGCCTTCCATGCCACCAACCCCACAGCAAAAACCAAAGGGGTCACAATCCTACTGAGCAAAAATTGCCCTTTTGTTCTCACACAATTACTAACAGACCCAGAGGACCGTTACAAATTACTGAAAGGCACTATACCCTTAGTGAATGTTTATTTCCCAAAAAAGGCTCACATAATGTTCTGCCAAAAAATAATTGACACGCTAAAATGGTGTGCCTCCAGGTGCATCCTCCTCGGCGGAGACTTTAACATTCCACTAAGGATGGGCCCGGTGCTCGATGCGAACCCACGTTCGCATCGAGCACCGGGCGTTCGCTCGCTCTGCGAGCCCAGAACTATTTTGGCCGCTCGCATCACGTTCGTGTGATGCGAGCGGCCCCGCAATGCATTGCGGCCGGCGCGGCCGACGCAGTGCATTGCTGGCTGATGATTGGCCAAGCATGCACTGTGACCCCGCATGCTTGGCCAATCACAGCCCCGGAAAATCGAAGAGCCATAATTGGCTACAGGCAGGACGCCTGTAGCCAATTACAGCTCAGGGGCTGTAGTACACGCCCCCCCCTATAAAACGCCGCCACGCCGTCTGCGCCGGTCACATGCTGTTCCGGCGCAGATTGAGCAGGCAGATTCTGTGACACTCTGCTGCATTGAGATAGTTAGATAGATTCACTTACAGAGATTGAGTTAGATAGATTCAGTTACAAAGATTGATTGACAAAGAGGGGCTTGTAGTGTGCTCGTGGCAGGCAGGCAGAGCTCCTATATTTTGTTACCAGAAGCACCTATAGGACTTGTAGTGTGTTCGTGGCAGGCAGGCAGAGCTCCTATATTTTGTTACCAGAAGCACCTATAGGACTTGTAGTGTGTTAGTGGCAGGCAGGCAGAGCTCCTATATTTTGTTACCAGAAGCACCTATAGGACTTGTAGTGTGTTAGTGGCAGGCAGGCAGAGCTCCTATATTTTGTTACCAGAAGCACCTATAGGACTTGTAGTGTGTTCGTGGCAGGCAGGCAGAGCTCCTATATTTTGTTACCAGAAGCACCTATAGGACTTGTAGTGTGTTAGTGGCAGGCAGGCAGAGCTCCTATATTTTGTTACCAGAAGCACCTATAGGACTTGTAGTGTGTTAGTGGCAGGCAGGCAGAGCTCCTATATTTTGTTACCAGAAGCACCTATAGGACTTGTAGTGTGTTAGTGGCAGGCAGGCAGAGCTCCTATATTTTGTTACCAGAAGCACCTATAGGACTTGTAGTGTGTTCGTGGCAGGCAGGCAGAGCTCCTATATTTTGTTCCCAGAAGCACCTATAGGACTTGAAGTGTGTTAGTCCCATTACACACACAGAGCTATATTTTCTTCCCAGAAGCACCTATAGGACTTGAAGTGTGTTAGTCCCATTACACACAAAGAGCTATATTTTGTTCCCAGAAGCACCTATAGGACTTGAAGTGTGTTAGTCCCATTACACACACAGAGCTATATTTTGTTCCCAGAAGCACCTATAGGACTTGAAGTGTGTTAGTCCCATTACACACAAAGAGCTATACTTTGTTCCCAGAAGCACCTATAGGACTTGAAGTGTGTTAGTCCCATTACACACACAGAGCTATATTTTGTTCCCAGAAGCACCTATAGGACTTGAAGTGTGTTAGTCCCATTACACACAAAGAGCTATACTTTGTTCCCAGAAGCACCTATAGGACTTGAAGTGTGTTAGTCCCATTACACACACAGAGCTATATTTTGTTCCCAGAAGCACCTATAGGACTTGAAGTGTGTTAGTCCCATTACACACAAAGAGCTATATTTTGTTCCCAGAAGCACCTATAGGACTTGAAGTGTGTTAGTCCCATTACACACACAGAGCTATATTTTGTTCCCAGAAGCACCTATAGGACTTGAAGTGTGTTAGTCCCATTACACACAAAGAGCTATACTTTGTTCCAGAAGCACCTATAGGACTTGAAGTGTGTTAGTCCCATTACACACACAGAGCTATTTTTGTTCCCAGAAGCACCTATAGGACTTGAAGTGTGTTAGTCCCATTACACACAAAGAGCTATACTTTGTTCCCAGAAGCACCTATAGGACTTGAAGTGTGTTAGTCCCATTACACACACAGAGCTATATTTTGTTCCCAGAAGCACCTATAGGACTTGAAGTGTGTTAGTCCCATTACACACAAAGAGCTATATTTTGTTCCCAGAAGCACCTATAGGACTTGAAGTGTGTTAGTCCCATTACACACACAGAGCTATATTTTGTTCCCAGAAGCACCTATAGGACTTGAAGTGTGTTAGTCCCATTACACACACAGAGCTATATTTTGTTCCCAGAAGCACCTATAGGACTTGAAGTGTGTTAGTCCCATTACACACACAGAGCTATATTTTGTTCCCAGAAGCACCTATAGGACTTGAAGTGTGTTAGTCCCATTACACACACAGAGCTATATTTTGTTCCCAGAAGCACCTATAGGACTTGAAGTGTGTTAGTCCCATTACACACAAAGAGCTATATTTTGTTCCCAGAAGCACCTATAGGACTTGAAGTGTGTTAGTCCCATTACACACACAGAGCTATATTTTGTTCCCAGAAGCACCTATAGGACTTGAAGTGTGTTAGTCCCATTACACACAAAGAGCTATACTTTGTTCCCAGAAGCACCTATAGGACTTGAAGTGTGTTAGTCCCATTACACACACAGAGCTATATTTTGTTCCCAGAAGCACCTATAGGACTTGAAGTGTGTTAGTCCCATTACACACAAAGAGCTATATTTTGTTCCCAGAAGCACCTATAGGACTTGAAGTGTGTTAGTCCCATTACACACACAGAGCTATATTTTGTTCCAGAAGCACCTATAGGACTTGAAGTGTGTTAGTCCCATTACACACACAGAGCTATATTTTGTTCCCAGAAGCACCTATAGGACTTGAAGTGTGTTAGTCCCATTACACACACAGAGCTATATTTTGTTCCCAGAAGCACCTATAGGACTTGAAGTGTGTTAGTCCCATTACACACACAGAGCTATATTTTGTTCCCAGAAGCACCTATAGGACTTGAAGTGTGTTAGTCCCATTACACACAAAGAGCTATATTTTGTTCCCAGAAGCACCTATAGGACTTGAAGTGTGTTAGTCCCATTACACACACAGAGCTATATTTTGTTCCCAGAAGCACCTATAGGACTTGAAGTGTGTTAGTCCCATTACACACAAAGAGCTATACTTTGTTCCCAGAAGCACCTATAGGACTTGAAGTGTGTTAGTCCCATTACACACACAGAGCTATATTTTGTTCCCAGAAGCACCTATAGGACTTGAAGTGTGTTAGTCCCATTACACACAAAGAGCTATATTTTGTTCCCAGAAGCACCTATAGGACTTGAAGTGTGTTAGTCCCATTACACACACAGAGCTATATTTTGTTCCCAGAAGCACCTATAGGACTTGAAGTGTGTTAGTCCCATTACACACAAAGAGCTATATTTTGTTCCCAGAAGCACCTATAGGACTTGAAGTGTGTTAGTCCCATTACACACACAGAGCTATATTTTGTTCCCAGAAGCACCTATAGGACTTGAAGTGTGTTAGTCCCATTACACACACAGAGCTATATTTTGTTCCCAGAAGCACCTATAGGACTTGAAGTGTGTTAGTCCCATTACACACAAAGAGCTATATTTTGTTCCCAGAAGCACCTATAGGACTTGAAGTGTGTTAGTCCCATTACACACACAGAGCTATATTTTGTTCCCAGAAGCACCTATAGGACTTGAAGTGTGTTAGTCCCATTACACACACAGAGCTATATTTTGTTCCCAGAAGCACCTATAGGACTTGAAGTGTGTTAGTCCCATTACACACACAGAGCTATATTTTGTTCCCAGAAGCACCTATAGGACTTGAAGTGTGTTAGTCCCATTACACACACAGAGCTATATTTTGTTCCCAGAAGCACCTATAGGACTTGAAGTGTGTTAGTCCCATTACACACAAAGAGCTATATTTTGTTCCCAGAAGCACCTATAGGACTTGAAGTGTGTTAGTCCCATTACACACACAGAGCTATATTTTGTTCCCAGAAGCACCTATAGGACTTGAAGTGTGTTAGTCCCATTACACACAAAGAGCTATATTTTGTTCCCAGAAGCACCTATAGGACTTGAAGTGTGTTAGTCCCATTACACACACAGAGCTATATTTTGTTCCCAGAAGCACCTATAGGACTTGAAGTGTGTTAGTCCCATTACACACAAAGAGCTATATTTTGTTCCCAGAAGCACCTATAGGACTTGAAGTGTGTTAGTCCCATTACACACACAGAGCTATATTTTGTTCCCAGAAGCACCTATAGGACTTGAAGTGTGTTAGTCCCATTACACACAAAGAGCTATATTTTGTTCCCAGAAGCACCTATAGGACTTGAAGTGTGTTAGTCCCATTACACACACAGAGCTATATTTTGTTCCCAGAAGCACCTATAGGACTTGAAGTGTGTTAGTCCCATTACACACACAGAGCTATATTTTGTTCCCAGAAGCACCTATAGGACTTGAAGTGTGTTAGTCCCATTACACACACAGAGCTATATTTTTTCCCAGAAGCACCTATAGGACTTGAAGTGTGTTAGTCCCATTACACACAAAGAGCTATACTTTGTTCCCAGAAGCACCTATAGGACTTGAAGTGTGTTAGTCCCATTACACACACAGAGCTATATTTTGTTCCCAGAAGCACCTATAGGACTTGAAGTGTGTTAGTCCCATTACACACAAAGAGCTATACTTTGTTCCCAGAAGCACCTATAGGACTTGAAGTGTGTTAGTCCCATTACACACACAGAGCTATATTTTCTTTCCCAGAAGCACCTATAGGACTTGAAGTGTGTTAGTGGCATTACACACAAAGAGCTATACTTTCTTCCCAGAAGCACCCATAGGACTTGAAGTGTGTTAGTCCCATCACACAAAGAGCTATATTTTGTTCCAGAAGCACCTATAGGACTTCTAGTGTGTTAGTGGCATTACACACACAGAGCTATATTTTCTTCCCAGAAGCACCAACAGGACTTCTAGTGTGTTAGTGGCATCACACAGAGCTCCTCTACTTTCTTTGCAGAAGCACCCAAAGGACTTCTAGTGTGTTAGTGCATCACACAGAGCTCCTCTATTTTCTTAGCAGAAGCACCCATAGGACTTCTAGTGTGTTAGTGGCCCATTACACACACAGAGCTATATTTTTTTCGCAGAAGCACCCATAGGACTTAGTGTGTTAGTCCCATCACACAGAGCTCCTCTATTTTCTTTGCATAAGCACCCACAGGACTTCTAGTGTGTTAGTGGCACCACACAGAGCTCCTCTATTTTCTTTGCAGAAGCACCCACAGGACTTCTAGTGTGTTAGTGGCATCACACAGAGCTCCTCTATTTTCTTTGCATAAGCACCCACAGGACTTCTAGTGTGTTAGTGGCATCACACAGAGCTCCTCTATTTTCTTTGCATAAGCACCCACAGGACTTCTAGTGTGTTAGTGGCATCACACAGAGCTCCTCTATTTTCTTTGCAGAAGCACCCACAGGACTTCTAGTGTGTTAGTGGCATCACACAGAGCTCCTCTATTTTCTTTGCATAAGCACCCACAGGACTTCTAGTGTGTTAGTGGCATCACACAGAGCTCCTCTATTTTCTTTGCAGAGGCACCCATAGGAATTCTAGTGTGTTAGTGGCATCACACAGAGCTCCTATATATTCTTCTCAGCAGCACCCACAGGACTTCTAGTGTGTTAGTGGCATCACACAGAGCTCCTCTATTTTCTTTGCAGAAGCACCCATAGGACTTCTAGTGTGTTAGTGGCATCACACAGAGCTCCTATATTTTCTTCTCAGCAGCACCCACAGGACTACCGACTACAATGGCTGGAAGACCGCCAAGGGGAGGCAGAGCGTGCAGAGCCAAGAACACAGGGCAGGCAGGCTCTGTTTCTAGTGGACGTGGCCGTGGACGTGGACGTGGTCGTGCATCGTCATCAGCACGTGGCCATGGGACACGCGCGTCTTTGTTTTCGGCAGCTGGACATGTGGAGCCGCATCATGCTGAAGGCTTGGTAGAATGGATGACCAAGCCCTCCTCATCCTCCTCATCCTCTCTCACCCAGGCTCAGGGTACTGACAGAGCATCATCAGCCACCCCTTCCCTAGACCCACCATGTCCTCCTGAGGAGTCCCCCGAACTCTTTGAGCACAGTGTTGGGTACATGCTCCAGGAGGATGCCCAACGATTCGAAGGCTCGGATGACGATACCCAGCTTGAGGAATCTGGCAGTACAGTTCCACCAGCTGCAGCTTACTGCCAGGTTTGCTCTAGTGGTGAAGAGGGAGGGGATGATGAGGTCACTGACTCCACGTGGGTGCCTCAAGGGAGAGAGGATGAGGAGGAGGACGAGGAGGAGGAGGATGCGGCGTCACATGTCCAACGAGGCAGGATGCCCCCTGGAGGCCAGGTAGAGGCCAGCACAGCAACTGTACAACACCGCAGAGCTCCGCCTGTGCAGGGCGCTGCCTCTGCACGTTATCAGAAAAGTTCTTTGGTGTGGGCCTTTTTTGAGACGAGTGCAGCAGATCGCACCACTGCTATTTGCAATATTTGTCTCAAGCGTATCTCGCGTGGCCAAAACATCAGCCGCTTGGGCACCACAAGCATGACCAGACATATGGCGACCTGCCATGCAGCTCGTTGGCAGGCACACATAAAAGACCCACACCAAAGAACTAAGCGGACCTCTCCTTGCTCCTCCTCAGCTGGGATCTCCATCCCCACTACACCTTCAGTCCTCTCTGAAAGCTGCTCTGAGAGGACTGAAGGTGTAGAATTCGGTGTGTCACAACCAAGTACTTGCAGTACACCGACGTCCGAATGCAGCAGGCAAATTTCCCTGCCCCAGCTGCTGGACCGTAGAAAGAAGTACACTCCCAGCCATCCACATGCCCAGCGGTTGAATGCTAGCCTTGCTAAATTGCTAGCACTTCAACTGCTGCCTTTTCAGTTGGTAGACTCGGCCCCCTTCCGTGAGTTTGTTCAATGTGCGGTTCCTCAGTGGCAGGTTCCCAAACGCCACTTTTTCTCGCGGAAGGCGATTCCGTCTCTCTACCGGCATGTGGAGGGCAATGTCCATGCCTCGCTGGACAGGGCGGTCAGCGGTAAGGTGCATATTACCGCTGACTCATGGTCCAGCAGGCATGGACAGGGACGGTACCTTTCTTTCACGGCCCATTGGGTCACTCTATTGGCAGCTGGGAGGGATGCAGGACAAGGTGCAGTAGTGTTGGAGGTTGTTCCGCCACCACGCCTCCAAAACGCGACTACTGCTACTGGTTGTGACACACCTCTCTCCTCCACCCCCTCCTCTTCTTCTTCCTCCAGTGCTCTGTCCTTGGAACCAGCGGTGCTCCGTAGGCGTACAAGGGGCTACGCAAGTACGCAGGCAAAAAGATGCCATGCCGTGCTTGCGCTGGTGTGTTTGGGGGACAGGAGCCACACTGGGCCAGAGGTTCTGGCAGCTCTGCAGGGGCAGGCCGAGAGGTGGTTGACGCCACGTCAGCTTAAGCCAGGAATGGTCGTTTCTGACAATGGCACCAACCTCCTCTCCGCCCTGCGACAGGGGCAGCTCACCCATGTGCCCTGCATGGCTCACGTCCTCAACCTGGTGGTGCAGCGGTTCTTGGGCAGGTTCCCAGGCTTACAGGATGTCCTGAGGCAGGCCAGGAAAGTCTGTGTGCATTTCCGCCGATCTTATAATGCCAGTGCTCGGCTGACTGAGCTGCAAAAGGAGCTGAACCTGCCCAAGAACCGCCTAATATCTGACATGCCCACCAGGTGGAACTCAACGTTGGCCATGCTGCAGCGACTGCACACGCAGCAGAGGGCCATCAATGAGTACCTTTGCGACTACGGCACCAGGACAGGGTCAGGGGAGCTTGGTTTTTTTTCCCCACGTCAGTGGAGCATGATCAGGGATGCATGCACTGTCCTCTCACCATTTGAGGAGGCCACGAGGATGGTGAGCAGTGACAGTGCATGCATCAGTGACACTGTCCCTCTTGTCCACCTGTTGGAGCATACGCTGCGTGGGATCATGGACAGGGCACTTGAGGCAGAACAGAGGCAGGAAGAGGAGGACTTCCTTGCCTCTCAAGGCCCCCTTTATCCGGACAGTGTTCCTTCTGTCCCACCCATCACACAGGAAGAGGATGAGGAGGAGGAGGAGGAGGAGGAGGAGGAGGAGGATTGTGTGAGCATGGAGGTGGAGCCTGGCACTCAGCATCAGCAGCAGCAGTCTTTTAGGGATGATGTACAGTCCCAACAAGCCAGTGGACTTGTACGTGGCTGGGAGGAGGTGGCTGGCGATCATGTCATCCTCAGTGACCCAGAAGACTCCGGACCGAATGCCTCAGCTAACCTACGCTGCATGGCCTCCCTGATCCTGCAAAGCCTGCGGAAGGATCCTCGTGTTCTTCGGATCAAGGAGAGGGACCATTACTGGCTGGCCACTCTCCTTGATCCGCGGTACAAGGGTAAGGTTGCGGACCTTATCTTGCCGTCGCAGAGGGAGCAGAGGATGAGACATCTCAGGGAGGCCTTGCAGAAAGGTCTGTGCAACGCGTTCCCAGAAACTGGGAGGCTACAAACTCCTGGTCCTGGGCGACGAGTTGCTGAGGCTTCGGTCAGTGGCAGAAGGAGCGGTGGGGAAGGTGGACGTCTGACCGATGCGTTCAGACAATTTTTTAGTCCGCAGCCCCAAGGTATGATCGGTTCCAGCAACCATCGCCAGCGTCTGATATACATGGTGCAGGAATACCTTGGGGCAAGGTCAGACTTGGACACCTTTCCCACCGAAAATCCTCTGGCTTACTGGGTCCTGAGGATGGATCACTGGCCAGAGCTTGCACAGTATGCAATTGAGCTACTGGCCTGTCCTGCCTCCAGCGTTCTTTCCGAACGCACATTCAGTGCTGCTGGAGGATTTGTGACTGATCATAGGGTGCGCCTGTCCACCGCCTCGGTTGATCGACTGACCTTCATCAAAATGAATCAGTCTTGGATCACCACCAGCTACCAGGCACCTGAGGCGGATATAACCGAATAATTTTTAATGTCACATCCCTTCAAGACTGCCTATGCTGATGCTGAGTGACTGTCCTCTTATGTTCACTGACTATCCTCTTCCTCCTCCTCAATGATCCATGCCACCACACCAGTGCCTAAGGCACAATTTTTCAGCCCCTGTTTAACAGGGGCGTGTACTTACAATTTTTAAAAAAAATGCTTCGCAACACGTGTGACTGCTGTGCTCCAAGTACAGTCTCTGTGAGGGCCGTGTTGCAGTGTTGTGGCACCAGCACCAGTGCCTAAGGCACAATTTTTCAGCCCCTGTTTAACAGGGGCGTGTACTTACAATTTTTTAAAAAAAATGCTTCGCAACACGTGTGACTGCTGTGCTCCAAGTACAGTCTCTGTGAGGGCCGTGTTGCAGTGTTGTGGCACCAGCACCAGTGCCTAAGGCACAATTTTTCAGCCCCTGTTTAACAGGGGCGTGTACTTACAATTTTTTAAAAAAATGCTTCGCAACACGTGTGACTGCTGTGCTCCAAGTACAGTCTCTGTGAGGGCCGTGTTGCAGTGTTGTGGCACCAGTGCCTAAGGCACAATTTTTCAGCCCCTGTTTAACAGGGGCGTGTACTTACAATTTTTTAAAAAAATGCTTCGCAACACGTGTGACTGCTGTGCTCCAAGTACAGTCTCTGTGAGGGCCGTGTTGCAGTGTTGTGGCACCAGTGCCTAAGGCACAATTTTTCAGCCCCTGTTTAACAGGGGCGTGTACTTACAATTTTTTAAAAAAATGCTTCGCAACACGTGTGACTGCTGTGCTCCAAGTACAGTATCTGTGAGGGCCGGGTTGCAGTGTTGTGGCACCAGCACCAGTGCCTAAGGCACAATTTTTCAGCCCCTGTTTAACAGGGGCGTGTACTTACAATTTTTTAAAAAAAATGCTTCGCAACACGTGTGACTGCTGTGCTCCAAGTACAGTATCTGTGAGGGCCGGGTTGCAGTGTTGTGGCACCAGCACCAGTGCCTAAGGCACAATTTTTCAGCCCCTGTTTAACAGGGGCGGGTAATTACAAATCTTGATCTAATAGTTCACAGCAGGGCCCATTCCTGCGCCCACCAAGAGTAACTATGAGGGCCTGCAGTCTTGTGGCAACACCGTCCACCACCACCGCCAAAGGCCCAATTTTTCTGCCCTGTTCATCAGGTGCTTGCAATTACAAATCTTGATCTAATAACTCACAGCAGGGCCCATTCCTGCGCCCACCAAGAGTAACTATGAGGGCCTACAGTCTTGTGGCAACACCGTCCACCACCACCGCCAAAGGCCCAATTTTTCTGCCCTGTTCAACAGGTGCATGCAATTACAAATCTTGATCTATTAACTCACAGCAGGGCCCATTCCTGTGCCCACCAGTCTTGTGGCTACACCAACATCTAATAGGGCAAATTTCTGCAGAGTATATACGCCAGGCCCCTACTTTCAAACATCCAACTTACAAACGACTCCTACTTGAAAATGGAAAGAGAAAACAGGAAGTGAGAGGAAATCTACCCCTAGGAAGGGAAATTCTATCCTGTTAGATTTAATTTGGGAAAAAGGTATCTCCTCTCTACTGATACTTTATCACCAATCCTTGTTTCAATTAAAACCCCACTTTTTCCAAAAACATTTGTCATTGGGACGGAAAGTGAGGTGACATGTTCTGAACAGATGTGCAAAGACAGCAAATGTTACAGGGGTGATAACCCCTCCCTATGTTCTCCAAAAAGCTTAAAAATAGATTTTTTTGGGATGGAGCTACACTTCATAATGTACCTGTTCAGATTCTACTTAAGATCAAACCTAAAGCCGCAAGTGGTTTTAAATGGCTTCTTTTTTTCCTTTACAAATGTCATTTTGTGCAAGGACAGTTCTAAACACGGGAAACACATGCCACTTCACAGGCATACTTTGGACACCCCCCAGGTACCATATTTAAAGGAAAATGTCACTTTTTTTTTTTCACTTTATGCATCATTAAAATGACTGCTCCCGAAAAAACGTTAGTTTTTAAAAGTTCTTTTTGCATTGATATATGTCCCCTGGGGCAGGACCCGGGTCCCCAAACCTGTTTTATGACATTAACATGCATATTGGCCGTTGTAATTAGCACTTTTGATTTCGAACGTTCGCGTCCATTATAACGTATAGGGTTCGAAAATTCGCGCGAACTTTCGGTCCGTTCGAAGGTTCTGGTTCGAACCGAACCCGGGGGTGTTCGGCTCATCCCTATTCCTCACCCCACAAGATATACTCTAGACTGGACTTAATATTCATAACCCAAAGAGACCTCAAAACCATCGCTAAAGCTGAAATAGGCATAATCTCAATCTCAGACCACTTACCTACAGACTTAAGTTTGAAACCACAAACACCTACAGTAAATCCACAGTTTTTAATTGGAGGCTAAATGCAGCATTGTTAACAGACAAAATAATACAAGCAGATATACATAGCTCAATCAAAAATTATTTTGAGATTAACTCAAACTATGACACGACCCCCCTAAACAATTGGGAGGCACATAAAAGTGTTATTAGAGGAGACTTAATAAAATGGGGCGCAAAGCGAAAAAAAGAACGTGAAAGAGAAATTACAGAATTATCCACCAAAATTGCCAGACTAGAAACACAACATAAGCAATCCCTAACCACTAAAATAGAAAACGAACTCGCACAATGTAAGAAAGCATTGACAAATTCTTGACCTAAAAACCAAAAGATGTCTTTTCTTCAAGAAAAGTATCTTCTATGAACACAGGGATAAAGGTGGGAAATACCTAGCCAGAGCCCTGAAAGATACCAAAACCACAAGCCACATATTCGCCATTCGCAACACAGAGGGGACACTTAAAAATAACCCAGAAAAGATGGTAGCCCCCTTCCGCAAATTCTATACCAAACTATACAACTTACAACCACAGTATAAACCGCCACATTTACCAAACTTCACAGCCCCATACACACGCTCGGACAATCCGCGGACCAGGTCGGTCGGACTTTGTCCGACGTACTTTGTCCGATGTTGGCGTTGCGTATACACGGTCGGACTACGTTGTCGGAATATCCGGTCCGGAAGAACGTCGTGACGTAAGTCGTCGTCCACGAGATTACAAAAGGGAAGTTCAGCACCACGTCAGGCACCCGTTGGGCTCCTTCTGCTGATCCCGTGTTTATCGAGAGTTAGTGGAAGTTTGGCGACTTAAGATTCGCGCTTCTCAGTTTTCTGACTCAGATCGTTACTGCTCTTCAGTTTGTGCTTGTCGTGCGTATCTGTTTATTAGTGCGTGTAGTCAGTTCGCATTTGTTGGTCATTGCGGCCTATATCTTGATATAGGACGCTTTGATTTGCACTGCTTATTGTCTGCTCGTTGCTGGTATTCACTTCGTTCTTTCAGGCCTTGCTGTTTATCGGTGCTTTCTGTTTGTCCGTTCTGACCAGCCGACCTTTTGTGACCTTCTGAGCGATGTTTCCCGTGCGTACTCGTCGCCGAGTTCGTGCTGTACGCGGAATTGGTGTCGGGCTTTTAGCTTTGAGCCAAGACCCGTCCATGAACAGAGTGACAAGGAGTATGTGGACCAAGAATTGGTTGCTTCAGCGTGACCAGTTCTCGCACATGCCTTTGCTTCGTGAGATCCGGGAGAATAATCCTGATGATTTCAGGAACTTTCTCAGGATGACGGACCCCGATTTTCACCGTCTTTTGGCTTTGCTGACCCCCTTTATCAGCCGGCAGGATACCTGCATGAGACAAGCCATTACTCCGGAGCAGAGGCTTGTTGCCACGTTGAGGTACTTGGCGACAGGGAGAAGTCTTCAGGATTTGAAGTTCTCTTCAGGTATCTCTCCCCAGGCCCTGGGAATCATTATTCCAGAGACCTGTTCTGCCATCATTCAGGTCCTGCAGGAGGACTATATTAAGGTAACATTTCTACTTTACTATCCCCTTCTATGTATGCTCTGTTTGCTAATGTCTTCTATTTTTGACCTCCTTCCCTAATTACCATGATTGCAATATGTTCTAATATGCTGTGCCCCTTTTCTCCTTCATGCATTTTTCCCTTCACTTACCTCCCCAGCATGCTCTTCTGCCCCAATAGACACCTATGGCCTAGTCACTTAAGCAATGTCTTTTGTCTGCTGCATAGTATTGTTTGCCCCAAAACACCCCCTAAAATATGCACAAATGTTTGCTGTGTGGTTTACTTCATGTAGAGCCCTTTTTTTTTTTTTTCTTTTGGTGGGGGGGGGGGGCAAACTCATTAGGAACCCCCTCCCCCAACTGCTCTGTCAGATGGTACCAATCCTTTATCTGCTGGCTTTCCCAAGGTCCATACACACTATATACCTACCTCTTTATAGTGGGCATCTTTAGGGATGAATTCAGCAAAGCATGTAGTGCAAGGGGCTGCCTCCATACATTCCATTTCCTATTTTTTTGTCTTCTTTCCCTCCTATTAGCTTGCTTGGTAATTTAATAATGTCACACTGTGCCTGCCTTTTTTGGGGGGGGGGGGGGGGGGGGGGGGTTGAAATGTTATTTGATCTTTCCTGTGGCCTGCCAATAGTGTTAAGTACAGAGGGTCTGGCCAAACTAGCCCACATTATTGAGCCATTTGCCAATCAATGAAGTGCAGAGGGTTAGCTGTCCCCCCCCCCCCCAAAACCCTAGTTATTGCCAATGTCCCATCAGAAGTGGGGGGATTGATGGGGGGGTGAGTAATCTGTGAAGGGGAGCCTCTACTTTTCTGTGCAAATACTTTCCAGCCTCCAATTTTATACAATGCTCTTGTTCCAAGATGTTGATTGTCTAATCTGCTTGCAATGTTTAGGTGCAAAGTGACTAATTTTTTTTTCTTGTTTCACTCCACAGTTCCCTTCCACGCCACAGGAATGGCAGACTGTGGCCTCCCACTTTGCCAGCCGTTGGGACTTTCCTAACTGCGGAGGGGCAATTGATGGGAAACACGTCCGCATCGTCCCACCGCCCAACTCGGGGTCCTACTATTATAATTATAAAGGGTTTAATAGTGTAGTGATGTTGGCGGTGGTGTCGGCAACATACGAGTTTATGTATGTGGACGTGGGGATGAACGGCCGGATATCGGATGGTGGGGCCATTACGCACACGGAGTTCTACTGGCGTCTCCAAAGTGGCAGTCTGTGCTTGCCACCTCCAGAGGAGAATGCCGAAGGACTCCCCTTCGTCTTTGTCGCAGATGAAGCGTTTGCGTTGACTCCCCATGTGATGAGGCCGTTCCCGATGAGGACCCTCACCCCGGACCAGAGGGTCTTCAACTACAGGCTGTCCAGAGCCAGAAGAGTTGTGGAGAACGCTTTTGGCATCCTGGCCAGCCGCTTCCGCCTGTTCCTGACGGCATTTAACTTGGCGGAATACAAACTGAACCACATAGTTCTTGCCTGTTGCATATTGCACAACTTCCTCAAAAGACATAACAGGAACTATGTGGTGCCCGTTGGCCCAGATGTGGAGGGCCCTCCAAATGCCGAACTCACAGCCCTTCGAGTGGCACGTCCAGGCTTGCCCCCTCTAAATGCCCGTGTGGTCCGGGACCAATATATGGAGTACTTTGTGGGTAGGGGGGCCATTGCTCTGCCTGACGATGTGTGAGAGGCATTTTTTAATAAATCTGATATTTTAACCAACCTATGATTTCTTGTCATTTCAGTGTTCTTTTTAGCTTATTTTACTTTGACATTTTTTCCCTTTGCCTTCGACAGTGGGAATGCACTTTCTGGGCAAAAGGAGGTAACAGTCTCTTCTTCCCAAAAAGATTATTCTCATGTTGTGTGTTTGCTACCTAATCTTTGGTCTAGAGAAGGTTTGTACTGCATAACTGACACCCAAAATACTCCTTTTCATCACCAGGTCTGACATGTGTGTATTCTCCAAAATGCTGTGCTCCGTGTTTTCGTACAAAGCACTGTGGGTGTCATTTACATAAGTCAAATCCGCTATGCTCTACAAGTGCATTGAAAAAGTTCCCAGGGAAAGAAAATTGGAGTGCAAAGTGGATTTGCCTTTAGTAAATAACACCCATTGCCCCCCATATCCTTTTCATTTTACATACATAATGCATTGTGTTTTTTAAATAAGGAAGCCACACATTTAGAAAAATAAAAGTTTACTAGGAAAACATGCACAAGTGCGTTTACAATCTTCACGCCAAAACTGACAACATCTTGGTTATTTACAACATTGTTTACAAACATTCCGCAATTGGTAAAACCAGGCATGGAGCAAAACAGAACCTAGGAACTTTGAAAGTTCAACTTTGTAAAGTGAAGACAAGATCAGACATGACTATATGTTCAAAGTGTGTTTGATCTTGCCTTCATCACATGGGGGGGTCACCCACGAAAAGTGTAAATTTGGAACATGCACACAATTTGGGTCTGAAAATGGTCATTAGATGGGAAAACACATGCCTAGAAGCTTCAAAAGTGCCATTTTCCATCATGGGGATGAATGGACGTTTTTTGGGGGTGCAACCCCTTCACCACAACCACTTTCGTAGTTCGTAAAGTGTTTGCACCCCCAAAAAAACGTTGCCATTCATCCACCATGGTGGGAGCTAGCACATGTGGACACAATGTGTGCATGTTCCAAATTTCACACAGTTTTTAAGTTGCAAATGTGTTCAGAAGCTGGCACAAATGTGTGTTAATTACTTGGTGCGTTTTCATATTTTTCCTAAAACATCAATGATGTTCTTCAATTTTTGTTGAACATCATTGATGTTTTGCTTTATGTAATCTAGATCTCGATTGCAGACCATTATCTCTCCGATGAGTACGTGGGCACTCTCTGTGGTAAAGTGCGATTTTTCTTCCACAACATCCACGTCACCTAAAAACCACAAACAAACAAAAATGGGGTGTTGGAAATGAGGCAGCCATACATGGATTAGCTTACCAGTAGCTGTGTTCTCCCACACTCACCTGTTGTGGTGACAATTTCTCCAAGTTCGATGATCTCTCCTTCCTCCTCCTCCTCCGCTTCTGCTCTTTCCCCTTTTTTGGGAGGTGTTGGTTTGGGGGTTTCCTCAGACGGCCCAAGTTTTCGCTCCCCTATGAGAATGTCCAAAAGGAAGATTTAGCAACACAAGCTATTGAGGGCAGAAATAGGAAATGACAAACATTGCTTGAAAGTGACGGACACTATTTTAGTTTGGCCAGTTACAAATGTCAACTACATGAATGAAGTCACTTTGTAAAGGTGCTAAACTGACTAGCTTTTTGGTAGAAGTTTGTGTGATGGAGACCCCCCTCTAGTATCCACTGGAGCACATGTGTGGAAAAGCATAATAAAAAGGGGGTTTGGGTGTCCCAGCACTAGTGCTCTAGAGTCCAGATGGGTAAACAGCTACTGAGTGACCTCTCCTTTACATTGAATAAATTGGCTTTACATTCTTGATGACATTTCTAGTGAGAACAAACTTCCTTTCCCCCAAAAAAAACACCAAACATCGTATTATAAGTGGCCGAACGATCGAGGTTGCGTACGATCGAATGCACACACACACGACCATGACAGTGGCAGAAAGATCGAGGCTGAGTACGATCGAATGCACAGACGAACCTGAAAGTGGCCATTTTGGAATGTACAACTTGGTAAAAATCAAAACACAATGGAGCAGTATGCAAGCAAGAAATCAAACACAAAACACAACTACTTACTTTTTTGAAGAATTCTCTTGATCTTTCTGTACTGATCGGCCTCCCTCAGTTTCAGGTCTGACCAGCGTTTCCTGAGTTGCTCCTTGGATCGTTGTACCCCAAAATTATTGTACAGCCTTCTCACAACTTTAGACATGATCTTGGCCTTGCGGACATTGGGGTTGAGGTAAGGCCCATACTTCCCATCATAGTCGCTCCTCTTTAATATGTCCACCATCTCCAACATTTCTCCAAATGACATATTGGAGGCCTTGAATTTCAGGCTCCGGGATCGGGACGTTTCTGCCTCCGGACTTTCCTCGTCCTCCTCCTCGTTGGTGGGATATTTGTGGCGCACCTGCTGTGTCCCTGCCATGTGCTCTCCCCACTGCGCCGTAAAGAGAAGGGGTGGGGAATAGACGAGAAAGATCGTCAGGGGCGGGCGGAGTTTGAAGCATGCGCAGTGTATATAAAACGTCACACGCCTGTGTCGTAGCCACGATCTGGGAGACGAGGGGAGAGAAAACTCACACGAGACGATCGCTACAAACGAAGGTACAATTTAACGTTGGTACATAACTAGCCTAGACTGATTTGAACTTGAGGCTTCTTTATGGAGAAGATTAGGAGAGTTTAGCCTGACATAATTTATAGGGTTTGGTGTGTTGTTGTGTCTTGCAGAGATTGATATGAAGGGATTCAACGACATGAGTTTTCTCCCCCTCTTCATTGCCAAATACAGGGATTTTCCAATATTGTGGCAGGGTATACACCCACATTACACCAACAAACCAAAGAGGCACGCAGCCCTGGAGGAACTTGTGGAATTTGTCAAGCCAAGGTTCCCCACGGCAACTGTTGATGATATTAGAAAGAAAATTGGCAGCCTGAGGAGTGCGTATATCAGGGAGCGGAAGAAGGTCGTGAAGTCTGAGGAAACTGCAACTTCAGCAGATGAGGTCTATGTCCCCAAGCTCTGGTACTATCAGAGTCTCCATTTTCTGAAGGACCAGGCTGATGTCACGGAGCCAACCTCAACTCCTCCTTCCACGCTTCCTTGCGCGCAGCCCACCCCTGATGAGGCTTCCGAGGAGCAACCTGGGCCTTCCAGTCTGGAAGAGGTGGAGGAGCCCAGCTTGTTCCAGGTATAGTAGTTTTGTTACCATTTATGGGAATAATGAATGATGTTCACTTAATTCAGGATCGCCAATTGCTTAGTTCCTAACGTGTTTGACATATCAACAGACAGTGGTGTGGGAGACATTTGGGGCCAGAATCTAAACTGCAGGGCTGAGAATTGTATGGTTTTCTATTTGTAAACATTTTGCACCAGTCACTAGATGAGAATTGTGTGTGTTTGATGAACAAATAACTGAAACTATGTCCCTTTTTCCTACACAGGAAGACCTCAGCCAGGAGGTGGCTGTGGAAGGTGGCAGTCAGGAGGAGGCAGGGGTTAGTGGCAGCCACCAGCTGGGTAGTGGCAGCCAAGAGGGGGCTAGGCCTCGGAGCCTGACTGACACCCAAACCCCTCCCCTCCGCCCTCCGTACAAAAGGGCGAGAAGGGGGGGTTATGCGGCACAGTCAGCGCTCCGGATGATCAGAGAGGCTTCAGACTCCCTACATGCCACACCCGCCGACGAGGAGACCTTTGGCTCGGTGGTTGTCACAAAAATGATGGGTATGGAGGTGGGGCAACGCAACATGTGTGAGGGGCTCATCCTCCATGTCCTAAATAAGGGTAGGGCTGGGGAGATGACCCCAGTCACACATGTTTGCCATAGTTACCATGCTCCGCCTCCTCCTCCTCCTCCTCCTCCTTCTGCCACCCCACCTGCACGACAGCCACAGCGTGGAAGGAAGCGTGGAAGGAAGACCTGAGAGTGACGACCTGCAATCAGTCTGGTGTGAGAGAAGATGGAGCCTCTTGTAGTACCAGAGCCTGGGGACCTAGATGGCATCTGCTGCAGTTCCGGATACTTTGGACTTCACGACCAGATTGCACTCCCCTTAATATACGTACTCCTCAGGCCCCCAAATTTTCTACGCTTGGACAATGATGGTTGCCGTGGGGGGCCAAGACTTTGCAAATTCCCCAAGTTTCACCATGGCTGCGTTCCTCTTTGGTTTGTTGGTGTGACCTAAATAAAGGTTTTTTTGATTTGAAATAATCATTGACTATTGTGTTTTACTTTGCTACAATGACAGTTTTTCTTTGAGTAGGCTGGTACATTTCACTAATCCTAAAGTAGAATTAACAAGGGGCAACAACAACAAACAACCTCCTAGTAAATTTAAGCAAGAAATACAAATGTAAATAATGTGTTTTTGGTAATTTGAGACACACAACCCCCCTCCAAAAAAAAAAAAAAAAAAACATTCAAATATGTATCCCCAAAAAAAAAAAAAAAAAAAAAGAAAAAACATGGTAAAAAAATAACAAAGATTCTTTTCCGTTCAGAGTAAAAATAAACATGTAGTGTATAAATGCTGCAAAGTAATAAAGAAGTAAGTTTGTGAGAAGTGCGGGTGAATAGGAGCAGCTAAAAGATGTCATTCTTGTTGCACTGTAAAGAAAAAGAGAATGCGCTGCATTAAAGACATTTTAACATTGCAGCGTGACGAATGTGCTGTGTCGATTAGGAAAGGTAGTTTTACCTGACCGAGCGCTTCCGTCACAGAATTTCTTCTGAGCATGCGTAGCACTTTGTCCGTCGGACAAGCGTACACACGCTCGGATTTGGTGTGATCGGACCGGGTTGACGGCAAATCTTTCCAGCAGGAGATAAGACTTTGTCCGACGGACAAACCGACGAACACTGTCCGATGGTGCATACACACGGTCTGATTTTTCAACAACCTTGTCCGATCGGACCAAATTGATGAAAAAGTCCGACCGTGTGTATGGGGCTTTAGGAATAACTCACTTAAATATGTCCAAACAAGAGTCTAGTAGACATCCCGGGTATGATAAAGTTTAAAAAAAGGAATCATAAATTATAATATAATAAATAACAATTTTGATGTAAAGGGACGGTTTTGGTTGCTATGGACAATCTCCAGTTTCCAGGCAGAAAGAACTATATATGTAATATAAAAATGCATGCAGGGCACTGGACAAACCACTAGGGACAAAAGGGATATGAAATAAATTGATACAGTAATGTAATCTGTAAGATTACAGTGTACTGTTTATTTATTGTGTGTTTTACTTTTTGAATTTCGGGCCATTCTCCGCCCCCGTGCGTCGTAACGCTCGCAGGGAATGGAGCTCAGCGCTGTGATACATTGAGCGGAGGACGGTTCACACACAGTGCGGGGAGACATCACAGGATCCTGGGGACAAGGTAAGTAAGCTGTACCTGGATCCTGCGATGCGGACCCCAAGTGTGGCTCGGGTTACCGCTTTTGGTGCTGAAAATCCACCCCGAGCCACACTCGGGAATACCGCCAGGGAGGTTAATGTAGACCTTAAGATTCTAGCAAAAATACTAGCAAATAGAATGAGACGGACCCCGTACTCAAGATGTCCGCCGTAAATGCTTCCTCTGTCCGGTACCACACAATCCAAGACCCCTTAGCTCACCCAGTCACCAGACAACACCAGTGTAGGGTACATCAGGAATTAACTTTATTTGACATGTCATACACATATATACAGCCAGATGACTAAAACCTAACCTAATTAGCATGAGCTAATTATCTTAATCAACACTGGACTCCTTCATTCAATTGCAGGGTTAATTAGCACATACAACAATAGGTGAAATACTCTTACAAGCCAGACTATACTCATTTACACAACAGACAGGTGGCTGGAGTTCATGACATTAGCATCTGACAGCTTGTGTCCCAACAGTGTCATGAATTCTATTGCTAATATGCCAAATACATATAGAGAGTCTATGTGTCTTGGGGGGGCCAGCCTGCACCTGAATCCAAGTAACACCAGCTCAGGGGTCCCCAGGCATGCAGCTCAAAGAGCACCGTTCCCCCAAATGCCAGGGCCCATAATCGCAAGGCAATAGGCTCGCATTCAGTCCCCTCCAACAGCCTCTGTCCCGGCTAGGTCTGTCACATTTCTCCCCTTTCGGCAGGAGACTAACACAGGAGGAGACCCCAGACGGGTTGACTCCGAAGTTAGTCCATAGTTCCAGTCCTCTAATGCCGGTACCCACACCGTACCCCAAACAAATTGTTTCAAACAGAGCACTACTCACCCAGCCAACCTCTGCCTCTCTCATAGAACATATCCACCGCTGGGGAGAGGCCTGGACTGGCCCTTCTCCCTGAAGTCTTTTCAGCCGCTGGAAAGAAGACAGGGTGACTGGGCTCACTCCATCATGCCGTTGGGGATCTGGGCCGACCGCCCAGCATCCCTGGGGTATACAAGTGGAGACTGAAGTCCCATCCACCAATATCAGCTCAAGCTGCAGTTGTGAAGTGCAGATTGCATTCTCTCCTTGGGTCCTGATCTGCTGCTCGGGAGTTACCACCACCTCCTCACCCTGGGCCTCCGGAACTGCCACAGGTGTGGGGCAGAGGTCTTGGACCCTCTGTCCAGTTGCCAGCACTTTAGCTGGGTTGGTGTCATCATTCTGGGGTGCTGTCTGCTGCTGGAAAGTGAGACCGATTGCCCCAGCTTCCTGAAGCTGTAGAGACATTGTAGGTGCTAGGCAGAGGCTAGCGGCGCTCTGCCCTGTTGCCAGTGATTCGGCTGGGAGTAGCAGCTTTACTACCTCAGTTTGTCGCTGGAGAGAGGGGCCAACTGCCCCGGCTCCCTGGAACTCCACAGTTGTTGCTGGTGCTGGGCAGAGGTGGGTAGCACTCTGCCCTGTTGGCAGCACTTCTGCTGGGGCCTCCACATCCTCCGCTCCGGTTAACCATTGTGGCAGGAGGCTGTCTTCCTCCACTTCCAAACTGTCTAGCTGCCATTGGGGAGGTGAGCTGGCTGCTTCCTTTTCCATTCCCTCATCTGGCTGCTGGGACAACATGTCTCTGGTACTATCTCCCAGGTGCACAAATCTTTGCTGGGGAGGAAAGACCGCTTTCTCCACCCT
Source organism: Lithobates sylvaticus (assembly GCA_028564925.1). Classification (NCBI taxonomy): domain Eukaryota; kingdom Metazoa; phylum Chordata; class Amphibia; order Anura; family Ranidae; genus Lithobates; species Lithobates sylvaticus. The sequence continues at coordinate 537,432,286 of CM053026.1, forward strand.
GGCCAACTGTTGGGGAGGGACGACAAACACCTTCTCTCCCTTCTCCCCCTGTATCTGCTGCAGGGAAGTGATTGCCACCTTCTCACCCTGAGCCTCCGTAACTGCCACCGGTGTGGGGCAGAGGTCTTGGACCCTCTGTCCGGTGACCAGCGCTTCAGCTGGGGAAGTTCCTTGTAACTCCACGGATACTGCTGTTGGTGCTGGGCAGAGCTCAGTGAAGTTTGGCCCTAATACCAGCTCTTCTGATGGAGGCTCATCAGGTTGTTTTTCCTCAGCAGAAAAGTCTATTAAATCCCCTGTCTCTACAACTGATGTCTGGGGATAGAGGTTCACCATCTGTCCGTGGAACCTAGAAGATGCCATCGGTGCTGGGCAGAGGTTAGCAGAGCTCTGCCCTGTTGTCAGCACTTCAGCTTTGGGGATGGCAATCTCCAGATTTTCCACTGCCGATTCTCTGGCATGCTGCTGGACAGGCACATTCCTCCATCCAACCTCGTCTTGTGCAGTAACAGGTTTGTCACGGTCAGTCAGCACTTGCTGCATCCGCCATAAGACCTCCACGTCCATAGCTGCGGGGGCAGGTGGGCAAAGTACTCTGTTACTATGCCACATTGCAGACTCTTCAGCCAGGATTTCAGATCTGTCTGCTGGTATTTCCTGATAGTCCCAGGCAAAGGGAGCCCCACCCTGCTGCTGAGCAGAGTCTAGCAGCTGTCTGTAGCGATCTCCAGCTCCCATTCCTGAGCGGCCAGGAACTCCAAATCTTCCTGTGCCCAGAGCACTTCCGAGACGTTCAATCTTTGCTCTCTGTGCTCCATTATTTCCTCCAAACGCCACTACAGATCACTCCCAAAGTCGGGGTCCTCGGACAGCCTCCAGTACAACAATCCCAGGCCATCATAATCAAAGCCTTCCGTGGGCCTGTCATCCGCTGTCCACGGGCACACTTGGGCTACATACCACCGGAGGGCTCTGTAGCTCTCGTCCAACCGCATTTCTGCCCGGATCAGCCTGCTTAACTCAGCTGTCCACTCCTGCTTCGGTTGTTCCCCCAATAACAGGATTCGTACTTCATACTGCGACCAGTACCTTACATGGATGGAGGGGAAAACTTTTCCCTGGTGTCGCTGCTCACAGGCTAGCGCTTCCTTCCAGAGTTGTAGGTGGACAGAATCATACCATCCCAGCAGGACCTGCACCGGTACTGATCCTCTGTACTGTATCCGCATCTCTCGCAACCTCCTTTGGAATTCCTCTTCCATGACGACGTATCTGTACCTCTCCTCTCCTGCTATCCAGGCCTTGGATCCAGGTGATGGTTTGGATGTGTTCACGACAAGGAAGCACGATCCCACCGCTGCCAGCCAATTGTGACGGACCCCGTACTCAAGATGTCCGCCGTAAATGCTTCCTCTGTCCGGTACCACACAATCCAAGACCATTTAGCCCACCCAGTCACCAGACAACACCAGTGTAGGGTACATCAGGAATTATCTTTATTTGACATGTCACACACATATATACACCCAGATGACTAAAACCTAACCTAATTAGCATGAGCTAATTATCTTAATCAACACTGGACTCCTTCATTCAATAGCAGGGTTAATTAGCACATACAACAATAGGTGAAATACTCTTACAAGCCAGACTATACTCATTTACACAACAGACAGGTGGCTGGAGTTCATGACATTAGCATCTGACAGCTTGTGTCCCAACAGTGTCATGAAGTCTATTGCTAATATGCCAAATACATATACAGAGTCTATGTGTCTTGGGGGGCCAGCCTGGACCTGAATCCAAGTAACACCAGCTCAGGGGTCCCCAGGCATGCAGCTCAAAGAGCACCGTTCCCCCAAATGCCAGGGCCCATAATCGCAAGGCAATAGGCTCGCATTCAGTCCCCTCCAACAGCCTCTGTCCCGGCTAGGTCTGTCACATTGAACTGATCTGTTATAACAGGACTCCGGTCCACAAAATTACCTCCTTAGCCTATACCTGGCTAACTCATATAAGCCATAGCGACAACAACAAACACAAGGAGACTTGGGAACTTGAACTTAAAACTAAAATAACAGATGTTCAATGGGAAAGAGCATGTGTTTTTGCACAAAAAGGCTCATTAAGCACAAAAATTCAAGAAACTTCATACAAAATTCTGACTCAATGGTATGTAACACCACAAAAAGCCAGGAGATGGTTCCCATCCACTTCTGACACCTGTTGGCGAGGCAGTACAAATAAAGGAACATTCCTACACATATGGTGGGCCTGCCCTCCAATCCTTGACTACTGGCAACAAATTATAAAATGGATTAAAAAAAATCACTGAAACTAAATTGGATCTAAACGCTGCAGCTTGCTTACTGAATATACACTCATACTCACTGAGCAAATATAAGAAAACCGCTCACTAGACATCTTTTAAATGCAGCCAAGACCCACATCCCCCTGCATTGGAAATCCACTCATGTCCCAACAGTCAAGGATTTGATTGAAAAGGCAAACACCATTTACAAAATGGAAGAAACTGTAGCAATGCAGAAAGAAACAACCACATTTCATAAGATGTGGAAGCACTGGTGGATGTTCACACAATCCGAAAATTTCAACGAAGCTAATGCATAACTTTACAACATTTATTTTCCCGTTTTTCATTTATTTTGATTTTTCATGGCTAAGACACATTTGTAAGTCCTAATTACTCTAAACATATTACCAGGCCAGTCAAGTATAATTACTTTTATTGTTTATTTTATTTCAAAATTACTTTAGACATTATTAATACCTTATCATTATTATTTAATATTTACCAGTTATTTCTCAAATCCCTACCAACTTCCCTTATTGTACCACTAATAAAGAATAAGACACATTAAGCTACCCTTCAATTACCTTAAAAATGTACACCTTAATTTGTCTTTCTGATTGTTGGTAAACTGACATGTTTATCCAACCCGGCATATTTGATATTTGCTAAGATGTCATTCTGTAAATTGTTATAAACTTTCAATAAATTTTGATTGTGAAAAAAAAAATAAAGATATAATAAAATATTTACAAAAATGTGAGGGGTGTACTCACTTTTGTGAGATACTGTATGTCTAATAAACACTAGATGGCAGCATTGTATAACTAAATGTAAAAACATCCAAAATACTGCTTCACCCTTTGTTCTCACAGAAAACATTACTTCTTAATAATCCTTTTTTTAAAACCTGCCTTGGGCAGTTTCTGTACTCATTTTCTCCACATTTTTGGCTAAGGTGAAAAGCCAGCAAAACTCTGTTTTGCATATAACGTATCCAATTAGTAAAGCCTCTCTGGAATTTAAAATGTTTTAATTAAAATTTGTCCATTAATTTACACCATCCTAAACTTGCAATAGAGAGAAGCTAAAGAAGAAATTAGTTTCAAACTTAGTGTAGTTACCTAGATAGTCATGTTGAAAAGAGACAAGTTCATCAAGTTCAACTAACAGAATCAAAAATCTTTAATCTGCATTCATAAAACTCTTAGGCTGGTTTCACACTGGGGCGGTGGGGGGCGGCGGCGGTAAAGTAGCGCTATATTTAGCGCTGCTTTACTGTGGTTTTAGCCGCGGTATTCGGCTGCTAGCGGGGTGGTTTTAACCCCCGCTAGCGGCAGAAAAAGGGTTAAAACCCCCCGCAAAGCGCTGCTGCAGCGGCGCTTTGCCGTCGGTATTGCCGCGGTATTACCGCGGTGTCCCATTGATTTCAATGGGTAGGAGCGGTATAGGTGCGGTGAATACACTGTATACTGTTGGTAAAAAATATATAACTATATGAAAGACTGCCCTCTATATATTCTACCCCCACTGCGCCACACAAATAATATATAAATAGTTAAACCAGTGAAGGAATAAATAATTAAATAATTAAGTGAAAATATGTGAAACAGCTGCTACTTATGTGTATATAAATATGTAAAATCTGCAATTCAACCTAAAAATGAACTATAAATAGGATAAATTAGTAGCGCTAATAAATAAATTATATAATATACAAATTTTTAAGTGTATAAAGCATGTAGTGTTATATAAATACCTGAACCTATAGTTGGAGTAACAACAATATATCTAATCCACCCAGTGACAAGTGAAGAAAAAAAGTTCATATATACAAAAGTCCAAACTATAAATCAATTCAGGTAGGTGATTTTCAATGTGTCTTCAAAAGAAACTTCAAAACTTGAATCTTCAAAAAAACTTGAATCTGCCACCACACCGCGTGTTTGTGATCCCACTCCCTCTGAAGAGCAAACTCACCAGATCACAGTGCCTCACATTCTCGTGTTTGGCAACAGCGTGTTTTACCCACTCCGGGGGTTAATATTGATCAGCAACTTGCTTAGCTTGTTTGTCTCTCAAAGTGTTTCCATATGTAAAACAATAAAAGAGTGCTCCACATAGTGTAAAAAGTATAAAAAAATAAAATAAATTTTATTCACTCTCACAAACACTTCCAATGGTAAAACTCACATTTCAAAAGAAAAAGACAAGCCTTCAATAAACCACAGCAAGCCAAACTTGAACTGGTATGCAGGTAAGTTGCGGCCACGGCGGACCAGAAGTGTGTACACCAATATAGTATCTCACCAACTTGTAAGTATCTACTATCTGGCAGCGGTATAACTTCTAAATGGAGTGGCGTCTCATATAAATACAGTCTTACTTGCTCTGTAGCCTCATTCCCGACATGTTTTGTCGCACGAACTTATTCATGGGTGAATACACTGATCCTTCACCGCTTCAAAGATGCTGCTAGCAGGACCTTTTTTACCGCTCCAGTGTGAAAGCCCTCCGGAGTTAAAGGATTTTCAGGAGCTATACAGACGCTATTATTAGCGCTGTAGCTCCTGAAAAAACGCTTCAGTGTGAAAGGGGCCTTAAACAGGTTGTAAACCTCCATTTTCAAGTTGTACCTATAGGTAAGTCTATAATAAGGCTTACCTACAGGTACAGTAAGGCCACTTTCACACTGAGGCCGCCCCATGTACATATACGTCGGCAGAATGGCACGTACAGGCAGAATCACGTACCTGTACGTGCCATTCTTCAGGCGCGTGGGGGGTCCGATCGGACCCCCCCCCCGGCCGGCGGGGACGGTCGGGATCGCTTCAGGAGCGATCCGGGATGAGGGGACGGCCAGTGGTTTCTGGCCACCCCCTCGCGATCGCTCCTGGCGAATCAGATGCTTCCTCTGTCTGTGTCAACCAAAACACAGGCAGAGGAAGTGATGTCACGCTCGGTGCGCCGGTCTATGTGACCGGAACGCCGAGCTGTCAACATGTACAGGTTAGTGCACCAACAGTACACTGACACCAGTACACATAGGCACACAAAACACCCCCCTGTCACCCCCAGATCACCCCCCAGATCACCCCCTCCCCCCCCAGTCACAGTGTCACTAATTGCAGTGATCATTTTTTTACTGATCACTGCATTTAGTGTCAGTGTGACTGTAATAACTGTCAGTGCAGTTAGTTTTAGGTCCAAGGTAGCCCCCTACCCCCCCCTAATAAAGGTTTAACCCCTTGATTGCCCCCCAGGTAACCCTTTCACCCCCTTTTGCCAGTGTCACTAAGCGATCGTTTTTCTGATCGCTGTATTAGTGTCACTGCTGTCGCTAGGTAACCATTTTTTTTTTTTTAGGTAACCGCCATGTTTATATAGGTTCATAAATAGGTTTATAGGTCAGGTACCCCCATATTACAACCTAAATAAAGGTTTTAACCCCTTGATTGCCCCTAGAGTTAACCCTTTCACCAGTGATCACTGTATAACTGTCACTGGTGACGCTGGTTAGCCAGTTAGTTATTTCGTTATTTAGGTTCCCCGTCAGGTTTTTATATAGCGTCAGGTACCCCCATATATTACCTAATAAAGGTTTTAACCCCCTGATTGCCCCTAGTTAACCCTTTCACCCCCTTTTGCCAGTGTCACTAAGCGATCGTTTTTCTGATCGCTGCATTAGTGTCGCTAGGTAACCATTTTTTTTTTTTAGGTAACCGCCATGTTTATATAGGTTCATAAATAGGTTTATAGGTCAGGTACCCCCATATTACAACCTAAATAAAGGTTTTAACCCCCTGATTGCCCCTAGAGTTAACCCTTTCACCAGTGATCACTGTATAACGGTCACTGGTGACGCTGGTTAGCCAGTTAGTTATTTCGTTATTTAGGTTCCCCGTCAGGTTTTTATATAGCGTCAGGTACCCCCATATATTACCTAATAAAGGTTTTAACCCCCTGATTGCCCCTAGTTAACCCTTTCACCCCCTTTTGCCAGTGTCACTAAGCGATCGTTTTTCTGATCGCTGCATTAGTGTCGCTAGGTAACCAGTTTTTTTTTGTATTACTGTTACGGGTGACGCTGGTTAGTTAGCTTGTTTTTTATACTGTCAGGGCACCCGCCATTTATTACCCAATAACGGTTTAACCCCCTGATCGCCCGGCGGGTGATATCAATTAGGTTTTAGGGTCAAATAAGGTCTGCGTCGCCCCAGGTTAGTGCCAGTACCGCAAACACCCACGCGCAAAGCATACACCTCCCTTAGTGGCACAGTATCTGAACAGATCAATATCTGATCTGATCAGATCTATACTAGCGTCCCAGCAGTTTAGGGTTCCAAAAAAAACCGCATTGTTAGCGGGATCAGCCCAGATACCTGCTAGCACCTGCGTTTTCCCCCTCCCGCCCAGCCCAGCCCACCCAAGTGCAGTATCGATCGATCACTGTCACTTACAAAACACTAAGCACACATAACTGCAGCGTTCGCAGAGTCAGGCCTGATCCCTGCGATCGCTAACATTTTTTTTGTGGTAGCGTTTTGATTCAGTCGCTTCAGTCAGGAGCTTTTTTACCTGTGAATCTCAAAAAAATAAAAAAAAATAAAATAGTTGTCGTTTTATTGTTCTCTCTCTCACTCTATTCTCTCTCTATTGTTGCTCTTTTTTTACTCCATTCTATTCTGCAATGTTTTATTATGTTTTATCATGTTTTATCATGCTTGCTTTTCAGGTATGTAATTTTGTTTACTGTGTTTTAGTGTTAAGCATTTTTTTGTTTTCAGGTGCGCCATTCAGTTGCAACGCGGATTTATTTATCTTGACAGCAACAGCGTTTGCTCCCACGATACATAAAGCCGCGACTCCAACGCTGTAGGAGGTGATTTCACCACCACAGTTAAAAAAAAGAGCATATATGCCGAAGCATGGGGGCAGCAGGGGGGGGGGGGGAGGAGCGATTGGCTCCTAATGCCACGTACATACGGTCGAAATTCCGACCGTGTGTACACGGCATAACTTTTGCGGGAGGATGCCCCCATGCATCGGCATATATAAATGGTGCATGTATGCCCATCATTAGAAGTGGGTGGATGAAGGGAGGTATTCTAATGGTGGGCATACCCACCAATCAATCTCTTTTTTTCGTTCAGCCAAGAGGCTGCATGAAAAAAAAAAGATTACAATATATGTCCAGTATGTTGCTGGACTTTGAATGGTTATACCAGAATGATGCCTGCAGGTTTAGGTATCATCTTGGTATCATTCTTTTCAGCCAGTGATCGGCTTTCATGTAAAAGCAATTCTAGCGGGTAATTAGCCTCTAGACTGCTTTTACAAGCAGTGGGAGGGAATGTCCCCCCTCCCGGATATAAACCGCGCCATTGGGAAATTGGGAAAGCATTTTATCACACCAATCTTGGTGTGGTCAGATGCTTTGAGGGCAGAGGAAAGATCTAGGGTCTAATAGACCCCAATTTTTTCAAAAAAAGAGTACCTGTCACTGCCTATTGCTATCATAGGGGATATTTACATTCCCTGAGATAACAATAAAAATCATAACAAAGAAAAAAAATGGAAGGAACAGTTTAAAAATAAAATAAAAAAGCTAAATAAATAAAAAAAAAACCAAAAAAAAAAAAAAAAAGCACCCCTGCCCCCCCTTCTCTTGCGCAAAGGCGTACACAAGCGTTGGTCTGGCGTCATATGTAAACAGCAATTGCACCATGCATGTGAGGTATCACCGCGAAGGTCAGATCGAGGGCAGTAATTTTAGCAGTAGACCTCCTCCGTGAATCTAATGTGGTATCATGTAAAGGCTTTTAAAGGCTTTTAAAAATGTATGTAGTTTGTCGCCACTGCGTGTTTGTGCGCAATTTTAAAGCATGTCGTGTTTGGTATCCATGTACTCGGCCTAAGATCATATTTTTTATTTCATCAAAAATTTGAGCAATATAGTGTGTTTTAGTGCATTAAAATAAAAAAAAGTGTATTTTTTTCCACAAAAAATGCGTTTGAAAAATCGCTGCGCAAATACTGTGTGGAAAAAAAAAAAAATGCAACACCCACCATTTTAATCTGTAGGGCCTTTGCTTTAACATTATATATAGTGTTTGGGGGTTCAACGTAATTTTCTTGCAAAAAAAAAATATGTTTTCATGTAAACAAAAAGTGTCAGAAAGGGCTTTGTCTACAAGTGGTTAGAAGAGTGGGTGACGTGTGACATAGGCTTCTAAATGTTGTGCATAAAATGCCAGGACAGTTCAAACCCCCCCCAAATGACCCCATTTTGGAAAGTAGACACCCCAAGCTATTTGATGAGAGCAATGTTGAGCCCATTAAATATTTTTTTTTTTTGTCCCAAGAGATTGAATAATGAAAAAAAAAAAAATATATATATATTTTTTTTACAAAAAGTTGTCACTAAATGATATATTGCTCAAACATGTCATGGGCATATGTGGAAATACACCCCAAAATACATTCTGTTGCTTCTCCTGAGTACGGGGATACCACATGTGTGGGACTTTTTGGGAGCCTAGCTGCGTACGGAACCCCAAAAACCAATCACCGCCTTCAGGCTTTCTAAGGGTGTAATTTTTTTATTTCACTTCTCACTGCCAATCACAGTTTCGGAGGCCATGGAATGCCCAGATGGCATAAAACCCCCCAAAATGACCCCATTTTGGAAAGTAGACACCCCAAGCTATTTGCTGAGAGGTATGGTGAGTATTTTGCAGATCTCGCTTTTTGTCACAAAGTTTTGAAAATTGAAAAAAAAAAAAAAAAAAATGTTTTTTTCTTTACTTTCTTCATTTTCAAAAACAAATGAGAGCTGTAAAATACTCACCATGCCTCTCAACAAATAGCTTGGGGTGTCTACTTTCCAAAATGGGGTCATTTGGGGGGGTTTTGTGCTATTTTGGCATTTTATGGCCTTCGAAACGGTGATAGGTAGTGAGGAGTGAAATCAAAAATTTGCACCCTTAGAAATCCTGAAGGCGGTGCTTGGGTTTCGGGGCCCCGTACGCGGCTAGGCTCCCAAAAAGTCCCACACATGTGGTATCCCCATACTCAGGAGAAGCAGCAAAATGTATTTTGGGGTGCAATTCCACATATAACTATGGCATGTGTGAGCAATATATCATTTAGTGACAACTTTTTGAAAAAAAAAAAAATCTTTTTTATTTTTGTCTTTATTCAATCACTTGGGACTAAAAAAAAAAATATTCAATGGGCTCAACATGCCTCTCAGCAAATAGCTTGGGGTGTCTACTTTCCAAAATGGGGTCATTTGGGGGGGTTTTGTACTTCTCTGCCATTTTAGCACCTCAAGAAATGAAATAGGCAGTCATAAATTAAAAGCGGTGTAAATTCCAGAAAATGTACTCTAGTTTGTAGACGCTATAACTTTTGCGCAAACCAATAAATATACGCTTATTGGCATTTTTTTTTACTAAAGACATGTGGCTGAATACATTTTGGCCCAAATGTTTGACTAAAATTGAGTTTATTAGATTTTTTTTATAACAAAAAGTAGAAAATCTCTTTTTTTTTCAAAATTTTCGCTTTTTTTCCGTTTATATCGCAAAAAATAAAAATCACAGAGGCAATCAAATACCATCAAAAGAAAGCTCTATTTGTGGGAAGAAAAGGACGCAAATTTCGTTTGGTTACAAAATTGCATGACCGCGCAATTACCAGTTAAAGTAGTGCAGTGCGAAATTGAAAAAAGACCTCTGGTCCTTTGGCTGCCAAATGGTCCGGGGCTGAAGTGGTTAAAGTAAAAAATGTTGCACCCAGTTTCTTATATAGACCATTTGTGCTATATTTCAGTGTTGCTTTCTACATTGAAGCAAGGATCTTCTGTGTGGTGTGCCAAAAATATGACTGCTATTCTTTATACATTATTCTTGCTCTTTTGAACTATTGCCAATGCCTTAAAGCCAGTTGTGTATACTGTGTATATTTCTTGGAGTTTTTTTCCAGCAGAAAAATATGCTGAATGCTCCTTACTGCTTCTAAATGCTACTAAAAAACAAAAACACAAAGACAAAAGTCCAAAGTACAAACACGCATGCTCGGAAGCAAGGATGAGCCAGAATCGGTCGGTCTTGTAAACTAGCGTTTGTAATAGAGAATTAACATTTGTGACATGGCAAATTATGAAGTCTCGCCATGCAGCGCACAATTCTCTTCTTCTTTAATGGGATAGTAATGAATCTGCTTTGCTGGTGATCCTGATGGAGTTATTGCAAACTAATTTTCAAAGGCTTTTTCTTTCTAGTGATATCAAGAATAAAAGTATTATGCTTTTTTTTTTTTTGGGCAAAGTTACCACAACACCATTATCCCCTGGTTTTTAACATCAAAGATACAACTTTCCTGACAGACTCCATGGCAGCCTACGTATGGGTTAATCCCGCCTCTCCTACCTCATAGGACCCCACTCCCATAAATCTTTGCTCCTAGCCAGGTACCGTGTTCCTTTTTTGTCCTCCTCCTTAGGACTAAAGAGGTAGTTCTTACCTTAAGGAGTAGTTGATCCAGGCCTGGCGTTTCCCCTTGCGTTGGCGATGGAAGAAAGGCGGTGTTGCAGTCCAGTTACCCAGCTATTAGCAGGGTGGATACGGGTGATGTTGTGGTGCCCTGAAGAGCTTACTATCCAGTCATTGACTGGCAAGCGGCAGTTTGGCCAATCGTCCTCGCTATTAGCAGGAGCCCCCCCCCCCCCATCGATACCCGGTCATGGTCGCTTAGGAGGCGCTTGGAGGGTCAGGTCGGATCATCTTCGTGCTGGATGGGTATCGTATGTTTACTTGTTTCTCCATGGCAGCCTGTGTGTATTCTGTGTGTGTTTCTGTCTTCCTGGTATGGCGGCTGGAGCGCATCTGCGTTCCAGTCCGCCGCTGCTCGTTCCTACTGCGCGTGCGCACGGCCTCGATCCAGATCGAGGCTTGGTTTGCGCCTGCGCGGTTCGACGGGTCAGCGGTGGCCGCGCATGCGCGCGGACGTCGGGGGGTGGCGTGCGACGACGCTCGGAGCGCCGTGACGTCATCCAGGCGGCAAATTCAAATAGCTGTCAGATACAGCTATGCCCTGGCTTCATACAGACACTGCAGACGCCGGTTCTTGTACTGACAATACTTGTGGAAGGTAGGCTGGGTGCTTTCTATTCATATGTCTATGAGTTTCTGTGGTTATGCTGTTCTTGAATGTTTATGGCCTATATCTCACCTGCAGTCTCTGCTGTTCTGTTGCCATGGATGTGTCGTCGCCGCCTAGTGGTCAGCCCTTATGCCGCAGGTAGGACGGAATATTTTTTTCCCTCTGCCTGTTTTGCATGGGTTTTTAAGGATTGGGGAATTATAAAGTATTTTTCTTTTCCTGTTGTTTCCTCAGCCCTTCTAGGTCCGATCATCATTCAGTAGCACGTGAAGAAAAATCTAGGTCACAGCGTGACCAATCAAAATCAAAGTCTTCTTCTAGACATCATACGGATAGGTCAAGGTCCGGATCTAAACGTGATTCCCACCGCCATTCTGGTCGCTCAGAGAAAAAAGCCTGCTGGGGGTGTAGGGCTCATGTCCCGGAGGACAAATCCCTATGTGAAGCATGCTACTCCAAGGCTGTGAGGGAGAGAGGTGCAGGAGACCAGCAGGTGGAAGCACTGGTTAGAAAGGTTGTACAGGAATCTCTGAATAGGACGGATTCAGCCCACACAGCCATTCCTCCCTCAGCACCAGCCTCAGCCGCGGACGTAGTGGATCTTGAAGTTCCAGGTCCTTCTCACGACAATTTTTCATCAAATGGATCCTCCGATAGTGAGGTTGAGGTGGATGAATATGGAGCGGGGTTCGACTTCTCCCAGGTTCCTCATCTGGTCAGGGCAGTTAAAGACGCGCTGAAATGGGAAGACCCAATAGAGATGCCCTCTAAACAGAAAAAGTATTTCAAGCATCTGAAAAAAGAGCGCCCGAATTTCCCCTTCTTGGGGGAGCTAGGTGAAATCATATCTGATGAATGGGGGAAGGTTGAAAGAAAGAACTCTTTAATCACCAAAGTAGCGAAAATGTACCCATTCAGGAGTGAGGAGGTGAAATACCTGGATTCAGCCCCCCTCATTGATGCTGCACTGATGAGATTGGTGAGACATGTTACGCTTCCACTGGAAGACACAGTGTCATTCAGAGACGGTCTGGAAAGGAAGATCGATACTGATCACAAACGAGTTTATATCACCGCAGGGATGGCCTGCAAGCCGGCCTTGGCTCTTGCGGCCTTGTCAAAAGCCATGGAAACCTGGACAGATGACGTGGGTGCAATCCTGGGAAGTATATCCGAAGATGTGGTCAGGAATTCTCCAGTACATGAATTAAGGATGGCATCGGCTTTTCTGGGGGAAGCATCCCTGGACATTATCCGGTTAGTATCGCGTGTCATGCTATCTTCGGTCACAGCTAAACGTGCTCTATGGTTACGTCCATGGGCAGCGGATCCTGCCTCCAAACAGGCATGGTGCAAGATTCCCTTTGAGGGTTCTTCCCTCTTTGGGAACAAGCTGGATTCGGCCATCACACGCGCTACTGGGGGTAAGTCGGGTTTTCTACCCCAGGATCGTCGTCTCTTGAGCCAGAGAAGAACCCAACCCAGACAGGATCAGGAGCGTGCTAGGGACGCACGGCGATACAGACCTGGTAGGGAATTCAGAAAAAACTGGAAAAGAAACCAACCTTCAGGACAGAAGTCCACAAAGGCCACGTCTTCCGGGGGTCGTGATGCGACTAAGTCCTTTTGATATGGAGCCTGTCCAGGTGGAGCAGGTAGGAGCACGGTTACTCCATTTCCAGCACGTCTGGGCAGCCTCGGTCCAAGATTATTGGACAATCAAAACCATCTCTACAGGTCACACCTGGACTTTCACCAACCCACCCACACACCGCTTCATTCCCACAGTTCTACCGAAATCGGAAGAGAAGAAAGAAATTCTCTTATCCTATACAGACTCCCTGATATCTCAAGGGGCCGTCATTCCGGTACCAGTGGAGGAAAAATTTCAGGGAGTATATTCCCCCCTCTTCATGGTTCTCAAAAAGAACGGGTCATGGAGGCCAGTCATCGACCTAACATATTTGAACTCCTTCATCCAGAAGGAAAGATTCAAGATGGAGACTCTCTTGACCATAAGTCAAACAATTCAGCCAGGCGATTGGATGGTCTCAGTGGACTTGAAGGACGCATATTTTCATGTGCCAATCGCGAGGAATTTTCAGCAATATCTCAGGTTCGCAGTGGAGCAGAGACATCTCCAGTTCACCTGTCTTCCTTTCGGGCTGACAACATCGCCTCGAGTGTTTTCAAAAGTATTACTGGCAGTGGTAGCCCTAATCAGGGTCAAAGGTGTCCGGTTACACCACTACCTGGACGATCTACTCCTGCTCTCGCAGGACAGAGACCAGCTTTGTTTACATCGGGACCAAGTCATCTCGGTCTTGACGGAGTTCGGCTGGTTGTTGAACAGGGAGAAGAGTCAGTTGGATCCGACCCAGTCCCTGATATTCCTAGGGGCGCAGTTCGACACGGTAAAGAGTACCATTTCCTTACCCATGGAGAAGATCCCGGTAATTCAAGACAGGATTCGGCTCGCCCTGGCATGTCCTCGCCTCAGGGCATCATATTGCCTCAGAGTTATCGGCACCATGGTGGCCACAGCTCCCATGGTAAAATGGGCACAGTGGAGAATGCGACCCTTCCAAAAGGGTTTTCTTCAGCAATGGATCCCAGAGTCACAAGATCACTTTGTCAGAGTGCCCCCGTCCATGAGGGAGTGTCTTCCATGGTGGCTTCATCAGGAGAATCTCCTCAAGTGCCACTCTATTGCACCAATCTCCTGGATTGTGGTGACGACGGATGCCAGCAACAGCGGCTGGGGAGCCCTCTGTCTATCAGAAGTAGCCCAAGGGAAATGGGACTTCCCATCTCAAGGGATAGTGTCAAATGTCTTGGAACTCCGAGCTGCCTTTCAAGCTCTTCAAGCCTTCCGTCACCTGATTTTAGGAGCTTCGGTTCTGTTGAGGTTGGACAACACGACCGCGGTAGCCTACATCAAGAGACAAGGGGGTACACGCAGTCTAGATCTACTAGAGGAGGTCAGTCCGATTATGGTTTGGGCCCAGGCGAATTTGTCGAATCTAACGGCTGTTTACCTCCCCGGAGTCCAGAATGTCCAGGCGGACTTCCTCTCAAGAGTAGCATTGGACAACAACGAGTGGTCCCTCCACATAGAAGTGTTCAATTGGATTCTGTCTCTAGGAGTAACACCGGAAGTGGACCTCTTTGCATCACCCTGCAATGCGAAACTCGAGAAGTATTACACGAGGAATCGTTGTCCCCAAGCTTATGGGATAGATGCGTTGACGGACCAGTGGAGGTTTCTCAAGGCGTATGCCTTTCCCCCAGTACCGGTCATTCTCCGTTTTCTGTCAAGACTCCGCTGGGAGGAAGCCGAAGTAATAGCGGTAATTCCATATTGGCCCAACAGGCCATGGTTTCCTCTCCTGACGCAGCTCAGTTGTCGGGACCCAGTCCCTCTTCCTCCCAGGCCAGATCTCCTGCTACAGGGAGCATCGCTTCACCCATGTCCATCCCATCTCCACCTGATGGTCTGGTGGTTGAAAGGGAAAGGTTGACAGCCTTAGGGTGTCCTGACACAGCAATTGAAACCTTGATGAGTGCCAGGAGAGCGGGTACTAATAGAGTGTACCAAAGAATCTGGGCAAGATTCGTGAGTTTTATCCCTACTGTTGGAGGTTCATTTAAGGACCCAAGAATATCGGACATTCTGAGTTTCCTGCAGACAGGCCTGGAGTTGCCCTTGGCCGTTAGCTCTCTTAGAGTTCAGGTCTCTGCAATTTCTGCATTCACAGGCATTGCTTGGGCAAAACATCCTCTCGTCAGGCAATTCTTTAAAGGTGCAACAAGACTTAGACCTCAAAGGAGGCCAAGATTTGCCAAGTGGGATCTTCCCCTCGTTTTGGACTTCTTTTCAGGGGAAGATTTTCGACAAACGGATCAATTGTCCATCAAAGATCTTTTTCTCAAGACGGTGTTCCTGGTGGCCATAACATCTGCCAAGAGGGTATCTGAGATCAGCTCTCTGGGTTTCAAAGAACCGTTTATCACCTTTTTTCCTGATAGGGTGGTCTTGATCCCTATGTTGGGGTCAAATCCCAAAGTGACGTCCGTCTTTCATGAGAATCAAGAAATAGTTCTCCCAACATTCCATTCATCTGATGATTCTAGTATCCATCCTCTAGATGTCGGAGAAATCCTAAGAGTCTATCTGGAAGCAACGGCTCCCTTCCGGAAATCGGATTACCTTTTCATCTACTTCCAAGGGAAGAACAGAGGATTACGTGCTTCCTCCAGATCCATCTCAGCCTGGATCGTCCAGGCTATTCAAAGGGCGTATACGGCTAAGGGTCTGGTTCCTCCGGAGGCAGTGACGGCTCACTCAACTAGGAGTGTCTCAACGTCTTGGGCAGCTTCCCGTCACGTGTCGGCAGAAGTGATTTGCAAAGCAGCCTCGTGGTCATCGATAAATACATTTATGACACACTATTGTGTTGAGCCAGCGGCTCTTTCCTCAGTTAATTTTGGTTTGAATGTCTTATCTGTTGACGGTGCCAATTAAACCTTTTTTTCTTTAAACCAGCAATATTTCCCACCCGGGAGTGTATGGCTAGTTATTTCCCATACGTAGGCTGCCATGGAGTCTGTCAGGAAAATGGAAAATTTATATCAAATACTTACCGTAATTTTCCTTTCCTGATGGACTCCATGGCAGCAGGAGTTCCCTCCCATTGCTGGAGTAGGCTAAGTTATGGAACACGGTACCTGGCTAGGAGCAAAGATTTATGGGAGTGGGGTCCTATGAGGTAGGAGAGGCGGGATTAACCCATACGTAGGCTGCCATGGAGTCCATCAGGAAAGGAAAATTACGGTAAGTATTTGATATAAATTTTCATTAAAAAAGAAAACAAATAAAATTAGGCATGCTATCTGCCAATAGAACTTAACCAAAAAGTGCATATATAGAAAATATATCAAATCAAATCATTATTCAAACAAAAAATAAAATAAAAGCCTCATGCATGTGTCCTGCTTCTGCTTTGAAAATCATCTGGATTATTCACCTGGAGCTCCCGCAGCAAAGGGATATGACATAATTGGTCATGATTAATAAAGCAACCAATTTTTGGTCCAAGAAATCCTCCTCCTCCTGTTCCTGGACTGGACTTGGGTCAAAGCAATAACTCCAAGGCCAATTATAAATAACACATTATCTCCTCCGATTCTGCAACATGACTGGTTGACGAATGGCCAATTAGCAACAAACTGAGAAGCGCGAAATGAAGAACACGAAATGAAAAGAGCAAAATTAAAAGCACAAAATGAAAAGCGCAAACTGAAAAGTGAATCAACACCAAACTTCTACTAACACGAAATTAACAGAAGGCGCCCAAAGGGTGGCCCTAAAGAGCTGAAAAAACACGTAGTATGTCACTACATTCGTGTTTGTTGGTCGACAATTCCGTGCCGTTTGTATGCAAGACAAAATCCAGGCACACTCCTTCGGACAAAAGTCTGAGGTTTTGTCTGCGGAAAATCTGATCGTGTGTACGAGGCTTAAGACTCATGGTTAATTTGAGAGTCTGGAATTGGGTCAGAGTTTACTGCAGGTCAGGTTGGATGACTCATAGATGCAGGTCTCTGGTACCTTCCCCTGGATCTGGAAGTTTGGAGAAACTGCATACTTGAGGGAACTTGCCCAATCCCCAGGCAGAGGGTCTGGCAGGGTGGCTGAGTCAGCCTTTAAAGTGATTGTAAATGCTGAGAATGCATGAAGGTAAAAAAAAAACTTCAGTGTGCAGTTCTCTCCTCAGCCCCCCAATACTTACCTAAGCCCATTCTTGATCCAGTGATGTGCACAAGATCCAAGGCTCTCCCAGATCTCTCCCACCTGATTGGCTGAGATGCAGCAGCAGGTGCTATTGGCTGCTGTCAGCCACAGCCAGTGAGGCGGGAGCCGGGGGTGGCTTGCTATAGGGGCACTCAACAAGGGG
>CM053026.1:537450221-537478294 GCA_028564925.1 Lithobates sylvaticus
CGTATGGGATGACTAAGAGGTTCTCCGATCTCCTGATCAATTCTGTTGCTGAGAGGTACTTCAGGATGTTGCCCCTGACATCCAGAGGATGAGGATCACCTTGATCTGTGATAAGGGCTGGAAGGTTGATCTCCTGATTAAAGTGAAATGAGGATACCTTAGGTACGAAACGATCTGAAGGTTTAATACTATCCTGTCCGGGTAGACGACTAGATACGGTTCTTTGGCCATCAAGGCTTGCATCTCTGAGACCCTCTTTTCTGAAGTGATAGCAATCAGAAATGAGATTTTAAGCGTCAGGTTCCAAAGGGAAATGTTGTCGAGTGGAGAGAATGGATCATTGGACAGTATTTCCAGGACGACTGAGAGGTCCCATGCTGGGAATGATGGTTTCCTAGGTGGCCTTAGTTTAAGACAGGCCCTCTGAAATTGGATAACCAGAGGATCATGTGCCCATTTGACCCCGATCGAAGACCCTTCTCTAGGCCTGACTGCAGATATTCAAGGATTTGAGGAGCTGTCAGAGAAGATATGTCCCAACCTTGTTGTTGAGAGAAGGCGGTAAACTTCTCCCAGATCCTTCTGTAGGTGTTGTTGGTAGTCTTGCTTCCTAGCCTGGAGTAATGTTTCCACTACCCTCTGAGAACAGCCCTGTTCTAGGTACCTAGACCTCTCAGCCTCCAGGCCATCAGATGTAGCCTCTCCAGGTTCGGATGTTGGTCCTGAGAGAGCATATCTGCTGACAGCGGAAGAGGGAGAGGATCCGTTGCGTTCAACTGAAGGAGAGTAGTGAACCAAGGCCTCCTCGGCCAGAAAGGGATCACCGCCACTACTAGTGCCGTCGACCTCTTGAGCCTCAGAAGGAACCTCGCTATGAGGGGAGTCGGAGGGAAAATGTACCGGAGGTTGAAGCTCCAGGGATGTTGTAGACAATCTACTCCCTCCGCTGACGGAAAGGGGATTCTTGATAGGAACCTTTGCATTGGCTGGTGTGGCCGCCAGGTCTATGTCTGGTGAGCCCCAGGTCTGAATTATTATCGCAAATGCTAGGAGATTCTCGACCCCTGGGATATAGGTCGCTCTCAGGTCCAATAGGTTCGATTGTGCCCACTCCATCACGGGGCGAACTTCCTACATCAGGGAGGAGCTTCTGGTGCCTCCCTGCCTGTTGATGTAGGCAACGGCCACCCTGTTGTCCATCTTCAGGAGGACTTGCTTCCCCCTCAGGTAAGTACTGAAGGCCAGGAGTGCCTGAAAGGCTGCTTTCATCTCCAGCACATTGGAGACTGCGTCCTGGATCCTGAATGGCCAGCGCCCTTGGGCCGCGTAGTGCAGGTAGTGTGCCCCCCATCCCTCCAAACTGGCATCTGAGGTTACCGTTTCCTGAGGAGGGGGGAACTATGTGCTTGCATCTCCTCAGATTGCAGGGACGAGTCCACCACTGCAAGGATCGCTTGACCTCCTCCGAGATGTAGATCGGTTGGGTCATGGATAAGCTGTCCCATTGGCGCAGAAAAAGGACGTTTGAAGGGGTCTTGCGTTCCATTGGGCCCACTGGACCATAGGAATGGTCGCAGACAGAGAGCCTAGGAGACTGAGACATGCTCTGGCTGGAAGGGATGTTGCTGAGATTGCTCTTCTCACCCTCTGAATCAGTGGGGAAATCTTTTCTGCCGGTAGTTCCACCGTGTTTGTCCGGGTATCCAGTTCCGCACCCAGGAAGATCAGCCTCTGGGTGGGATGAGCATTGCTTTTTTTCCAGTTTATCAACCAGCCCAGTCTTTGTAGTGTGGAAACTAGGACCTCCCGATGTTGGACAAGGGACTCCTGGTTGCTTGAAAGGAGGAGGATGTCGTCCAGGTAGTGATGGACTCTCAACCCTTTCTCCCTTAAGGATGCGATTACTGGTAGTAGTACCTTGGCTGGAAGCGGGAGTCTTGGGCTTCTGAAACTTCATAAAGGATGTCTGGGGGTTCTTCCAGCCCCTCCTGTATTATTTTCCTGGCCTATAGGATTTAGCATCCCTGTATCTGTCTGGCAGATTATGTCTGAAGGGAGGAGGCCTCTGCTGTTTTGGTTTTCTGTCCGATGGAATCAGTCCCGACTTCCCACCGGTCACCTTTGAAATTGCTGAGTCCAGCTTTGCACCGAAAAGGTTCTCGCCGTCATATGGAATGCGGCACCAATTTGATTTGGAGACAGGATCCGCTGACCAGGGTTTCAGCCACAGTGCCCGCCTGGCCATTACGGAGGCCAACATGGCCCTTGATGACGATTTAATCGCATCCACCGAAGCCTCTGCCACAAAAGTCCCCGCGAGACTTAACTCCTGTAGAGCTTTTATTATGCTCTCCTGGTCCACGCCTACTGAGACCAACCTCTCAGTGTTTGATGACAAGCTGGAAATATCCCTGCCTACAGCTGCAAGTGCCACAGCCAGTCTGCTGCAAGGTAGGCCCTCTTCATATCAGTGTCGATCCTCCTATCCAAGATATGTCATTGCATCTTCGATTGGCAATGTCACATGCCTGACTAACCGCATGAGAGATGCGTCTACAATGGGAGGAGAGACAAGAGGATTCACTTTAGGTTCCTTCAAGGGATGTAATTTGGAAAGCCTGTTATTCAGACTCGATCTCTTCTCGGGTCCTTGCCATTCCTCTTTACTTAAATCATCCAATTCCTCAATGAACGGAAAGGCCTCTGAGTCCCATTTAAGGTTTGGGAAGTATTTTTTCCGCTTTGGTTGGACTTCCTGGGGTTCCTTCCATCCGATCGCTTCCTTGACCGATTTGACACACGGTTCAATTAGCAAAAATCAAACCCTGCAGTTGCTTCCAACCCCTCATTGTCAGACGGGGAATCCTGTGCTGGGATGAGCAGGTGAGGCACTTCGCGTTGATAACTCTGTCTCCGGAGTAAGAATCTGTGGAGCTACAGGCTCTCTAAACTGCGATTCTTTTTCCCTAGTAGCCTCCTCAAAGCATCTACGGCAGGCTAATTATCGGGAAGGGCTGCGGCCCCGCATATCCAACATGCGTTTCCAGAGGGTCGCACTGGTGATCACTGTCTATGGACAGAAGATCCTCTATGATAGGAGCGGCTGTGTCTGGAGTAAGAACTGGAGCGACTTCTCCTGCGACTCCCTCTGTGGCCTGAGCGACTTCTCCTGCGACTCCCTCTGTGGCCTGCGACTCCCTCTGTGGCCTGAGCGACTTCTCCTGCGACTCCCTCTGTGGCCTGAGCGACTTCTCCTGCGACTGGAGCGGCTCCGTCTGTGGCCAGAATGGCTTCTCCTGCGTGAAGTCTCTCTGTGCCTTGAATCAGAAGATTTTGCGGACCTGGTTAGGGCTAACCATTTAGGCAGCGTTAGGATTGCTCTCTTTTTTTCAATCTTCAATACTTACCAAAAATCCTCCCCCCTTACCTAATAGCTGGTGGTGATCTGCTAGGGCAGTGGTCTCCATAGCAAGGAATAAGGCAAGCCTAAGGAGATACTAATTGACACATACTAATTGACATAGGAAGCACAGGTGAGGTAAAACACAGCAGCTTATGCAGGAAGTAGATGCAGAGAAAAAAAACAGGCTTTTACCTCAGTAGGATGAAATAGGAGCTTTGTTGTAAGACAGGCAAACAAACTGCAGCAATTCAGCGATCTCTGGTTCAAGATACAAGGAACAGCCTAGGACGCTTGGCGCAGAGGGGGAGCGGTGGAGAGGGACTACAGGACCCAGCAGTGCTGTGAATACACAGCTATACAGAAAAAAACAGGAGGGGGAGACCACTGCATAACGGTAAGCCTATTTAAGGCTTAAATGTACCTTGAAGATGTGTGTTTGCCCTGTCACACTGTATAATGAAATGGTGTTTTAAGCCTGTTTAAGGCTTTCCACCGAGGTCAGGAGTATGGTGGTGCTTTGAACCTGTTTAAGGTTCTACACAGGGGCAATCATCATAGTGCTTTAAACCTATTTAAGGTTTTACACAGCGGTGGTCATCATGGTGCTTTAAACCTGTTTAAGGTTTTACACAGCGGCAGTCATCATGGTGCTTTAAACCTGTTTAAGGTTTTACACAGCGGCAGTCATCATGGTGCTTTAAACCTGTTTAAGGTTTTACACAGCGGCAGTCATCATGGTGCTTTAAACCTGTTTAAGGTTCCACACAAAGGCAGTAGGTAATAATAACTGAGAAAGATACGATACCCCTGAGATCACCAGAGTGGGGTTCCTTCCATTTAGCTTCCTTTAGAGGCTGTACCGGCAAGGACTTCCAAACCAGGAGAGGCTAGAACCTGGCTGGGGCGAAGCGGTAAGGGGGTGATGTTCAGTGCGTCCCAACAGGTGAGGAAAAATAAGAGAATGCTGGGGCGGGGGCCGTGTCTTCATCTTATAGTTATGTGGTCCTATCAGGTTGTGGAGGCGGAGTCACAACCCAGAGTGTATGCTGCCATGATGCGACAGGAAAAGGTTACACAAAAACATTGGTTAGGCACACAGTTAACCCCTTGATCGCCCTAGATGTTTAACACCTTTCCCAGCCAATGTCATTAGCACAGTGACAGTGCTTATTTTTAGCACCTAATCACTGTATTGGTGTCAGTTTGTGTCCGATTGTCCACCACAATATCGCAGTCCTGCTATAAGTCGCTGATCGCCGCCATTACTAGTATAACATTTTTTTTTTAATTTCAGTATATATATCTGTTTGTAGATGCTATAACTTTTGCACAAACCAATCAATATTTCTTGATGGTTTTTTTTTTTTTTTTTTTTTTGTTTGTTTTTTAACCATAAATTTGTAGCAGGATACATATTGGCCTAAATTTATGAAGATATTTTATTTTTTTATTATATTGGATATGTTATAGCAGAAAGTAAAAAAAAAAATGAGCATATTTATTTATTATTTTCAAAATGATCAGACTTTTTTGTTTTTATAGCATAAAAAACGCAGTGGTAATCAAATGCTACCAAAAGAAAGCTCTATTTGTGTGTGTGTGTGTGTGTGTGTGTGTGTGTGTGTGGGATGACATACATTTTATTTGGGTATATCGTTGCATGACCGTGCAATTGTCAGTTAAAGTAACGCAGTGTCGTATCGCAAAAAATGGCCCACTCATGAAGGGGGGTAAATCTTCTGGAAGTCAAGTGATTAAATAAGGTTGTCAAAAAATGGAGAGCTGTGTGATGAGATATAACACACATCACGCTGCCCCCTCTCTCACAGCTCTGCAGCCCAAGATGCTGAATGTTTTGTGCTACAGAGTAGTGTGATTGGGCTCAGAAAAGAAAAAACATTTAAATAGAACACTTACTACTGCCCTTTGCTTGCTTTCGTTTAGGTTTTCCAGAATGGAGGGGAGAGAATTCTGCAACGAGAGAGGCTGTGTGGGGCAAGGTGACACATTTGAGAGTGATGTGGAAGCCAGTATGGAATCCAGTGTCACAAACCACATAGCCAAGGTAAGTCTGGAAATAAGGATTGTTTTTTATAGAACGGTAAACTGATAAATCCATTCTTTTCTCTGTTTATTGCCCATCACATTGACTTGTAATTTTCAGTTTTTAATTTTAAAGTAAGGTTTTGGTGTAGGAATTGCTTTAAGTTGCGGGTTACACGTGAGGGTTAGGCTGAGGTTAACATACACCTGTTGACTGTGAAAGCCTGAATGGACTTCAGCACCCTGCCTACATCCCACACCCCCTTCCTATACAAATTTTAACAATGGGGCTAATGGCACAAGCATGTAAACCTATAGACAGGCACCACCATAGGTACAAGCTTCGTACTGCCATTGCCAATGTAATAGGTTTTAATAGGTGTACGATGCTAATGAAAAATGCCAATCCGAATTGGCCTGGTCTATCCTTTTATTTGTTCCTGGTCTAACTTGGGCAATTAAAGTTACTAGGTTTGTACGACCACCCAGCATTTTAAAAGGAGAGGTGAGAAGTGCAGGCTTCCTTTTATGGGTAGGTAACTTGGTATAACCAGAAGCTATATATGCTCCAGTGCTGTATACAGTGCCTTGAAAAAGTATTCATACCTTGAAACTTTCCACATTTTGGCATGTTGCAACCAAAAATGTAAATGTATTTTATGTGATGGATCAACACAAAGTGACACATAATTGTTAAGTGAAAGGAAAATTATGAAAAGTGTGGTGTGCATTTCTATTCAGCCCCCTGAGTCAATATTTTGTAGAACCACCTTTCGCTGCAATTACAGCTGCAAATCTTTTTGGGTATGTCTCTACCAGCTTTGCACATCTAGAGTGCCATGTTTGCCCATTCTTCTTTGCAACATAGCTCAAGCTCTGTCAGATTTGATGGAGAGTGTATGTGAACAGCAATTTTCAAGTCTTGCCACCGATTCTCAATTGGATTTAGGTCTGGACTTTGACTGGGCCATTCTAACACATAAATATGCTTTGCTCTAAACCATTCAATTGTAGCTCTGGCTTTATGTTTAGGGTCGTTGTCCTGCTGGAAGGTGAACCCTCACTCAAGTCTCAAGTATTTTGCAGACTCTAATGCCTCGTACACACGAGCGGACTTTCCTGCGGGAATGTCAGCCGGACAATCCGCCCGTGTGTGGGCGCGGGCGGACTTTTTCCAGCCTAAAGTCTGGCGGAGTAAGTTTTAAGTTCAGACTTAAAATTGTCCACTGGACTCGCAAGTCCGGCGGACAATCCCGCGGTCTGTATGCTAGTCCGCGGACTTTTGGAAATGAACGGACTTGCCGATCATCGGAAAGTCCGTTCATTTAGAACGTGACTTCAGGAAGACGGGGCTAGCGAAAGCAGTGAATGCCGCCGCGCTAGCCCCGTCACCTGGCATGGATTTAAAGGGAATCCCTACGCTGAAAAAATGGCGTGGGGGTCCCCCCCCAAATCCATCTCAGACCCTTATCCGAGCACGCAGCCCGGCCGGCCAGGAAAGGGGTGGGGACGAGCGAGCGCCCCCCCCCCTGAGCCGTACCAGGCCGCGTGCCCTCAACATGGGGGGTGCCCTGGGGAAAGGGGGGCCGTGCAGGCCCCCCCCCCCAAAGCACCTTGTCCCCATGTTGAGGACAAGGGCCTCTTCCCGACAACCCTGGCCGTTGGTTGTAGGGGTCTGCGGGCGGGGGGGCTTATCGGAATCCGGGAGCCCCCTTTACTAAGGGGGCCCCCAGATCCCGGCCCCCCACCCTATGTGAATGAGTATGGGGTACGATGTACCCCTACCCATTCACCTAACGTGTAAAAGTGTCAATAAAAAAAAACACACCATTTTTTAAAAATATTTTATTGCACTGCTCCGGGGGTCTTCTCGCCGGACTCCTCCGCTCCTTTTACCGAGCGGAGGAGCCCGGCTTTCTTCTTCACCGTCTGGGGGTTTCTTCTTTCTTCTTTCGCCGGAATGGCAGTGACGCACTGTGTTGTAAATTATATAGGGACAAGGAGGCGGGGGTCACATGGTGACCCCGCCCCCTATGATGTCACAGTCCCGGAGGATGCTGGGACTGTGATGACATAGGGGGCGGGGTCACCATGTGACCCCGCCTCCTTGTCCCTATATAAGTCACAACACAGCGCGTCTCTGCCATTCCGGCCAGAGAGAGCGACGAGTCAGAAGAAGAGTCAGAAGAAATCCCGGAAGACCCCCGAAGGCGGAACGAGACCCCCAGACGACGAAGAAGAAAGCCGGGCTCCTCCGCTAGGTAAGAGAGCGGAGGAGTCCGGCGAGAAGACCCCCCCCCAAGACGGAAGAAGACCCCTGGAGTAGTGCAATAAAATATTTTTTTTTAAAAATTGTGTGTTTTTTTTGACACTTTTACACCTAATGGTACATCGTACCCCATACTCATTCACATAGGGTGGGGGGCCGGGATCTGGGGGCCCCCTTATTAAAGGGGGCTTCCGGATTCCGATAAGCCCTTCGCCCGCAGACCCCGACAACGGCCAGGGTTGTCGGGAAGAGGCCCTTGTCCTCATCAACATGGGGACAAGGTGCTTTGTGGTAGGGGGACCGCACGTCCCGTACCAGGCCACGTGTTGAGGGCACGCGGCCTGGTACGGCTCAGGAGGGGGGGCGCTCGCTCGTCCCCACCCCTTTTCCTGGCCGGCCGGGCTGCGTGCTCGGATAGGGCTCCGAGATGGATTTGGGGGGACCCCCACGCCATTTTTTCGGCGTAGGGATTTCCTTTAAATCCATGCCAGGTGACGGGGCTAGCGCGGCGGCATTCACTGCCTTCGCTAGTCCCGTCTACCTGCAGTTACGTTCTAAATGAAGGGGCTTTCCTCTGTGTGTGGGCAAGTCCGTTCATTTTCAAAAGTCCTGCGGACTTTTTCCCGTGGATTGTCCGGCGGAGAAGTCCGGGCGTGTGTGGGCAAGTCCACACGCTCGGAAAGTCCGGCGGAGCTCCCCTGAAAAGTCCGGCGGTTTGTCCGCTGGACTAGGTCCGGCGGACAATCCCGCCGGAAAGTCCGAGCGTGTGTACGGGGCATAACAGGTTTTCTCAAATCGTCTTCCAGGGCAGCATCCTAGAGATAGGCTCCTCCCTGAAACAGGAAAATCATTAGTCCCTCATTATAAATTTGTTCGTCTTACCTGTGTGCCTCAGTTGTTTGTGTTTCCTCTGGACCCACAGAAGCTGCAAAGCTTTTGTTATTTTCTCAGTCTCTGTGCTTTCTGCAGGGGACCCTGACCAGCATCCCATTCAGCCCAGTGGGCCTTGGTAGGGCGAGCAGGCCAGACTAGCAGAGGATCCGCTCATAAAGAGATTCCTTATCTCGTTAAATAGAGCTAGACCTGCAAAAATTGGCAGAACTCTGACATGGGACCTGTCCATGGCGCTCAGGATTTCTCTCTCCCCGTTTGAGCCTTTGGAAGAAATCTCTGATAAAAACTTTACTCTGAAAAACGCACACTTAGTGGTCCTAGTATCAGCCAGAAGAGTAAGCGAAATCCAAGCACTTTGATGGAACCATGCTGCCTGATACAAACGGACAAAATAGTTCTCTTGCCAGACCCAGCTTTTCTACCAAAAGTGTCCTTTAATATTTCACAGGACGCAAAATGTGGTTATCCCATCTCTTTCAAAATCAATGGATAGCAAGAAAAGAGACACGTATAATAAGCTAGATGTAGGCTATGAGTGCATTTCTTATCTCGAGAGAATGAAGGACTGTCGAAAAACTACCTCTTTATTCGTCTATGCAGGAGTCAATAAGGGAAAACAGGCATCAAAAACACGATAAGCAAATGGATAAAACCTGCCATACAGATAGCCTATGAGACACAAAGCCTTGCCCCTCCAAGCAGGATCAAAGCCCATTCAACCAGAGCCTGGGCAACCTCGGTCGCAGAGAAGGCAGAGGCAACTCCAGAGCAGATCTGCAGGGCAGCAACATGGTCAAGCTTTAGTACCTTCACAAGGCACTACCGTATAGCCCAGCTGTCCAGTCAAGACCAGACATTTGGTCGCAAGATGCTCCAGTCCTTATCCCCACTCGAGTAAGTATTGCTTAATACATCCTCTCAAATGCTGCCCTGGATGACGATTTGAGAAAACAGAGTTAGGTACCTGGTAACTCTTTTTCTAGGAAGTCTTCCAGGACAGCAATAGTACCAGGTATTGTGGGGAAGCATTGGCTTACTGAGAGTTCCTCTGGTGCTTTAATATTAACTGAGGCACACAGGTAAGACGAACAAATTTTATAATGGTGGACTAATGTGTTTCAGGGAGGAGGAGCCTATCTCTCGGATGCTGCCATGGAAGACTTTCTAGAAAAAAGAGTTACCAGGTACCTAACTCTGTTTTCTTCTAAGATTGCCTTGTATTCGGCTCCATCCATCTTCCCATCAACTCTGACCAGCTTCCCTGTCCCTGCTGAAGAAAAGCATCCCCATAACATGATGCTGCCACCACCATGTTTCATGGTCGGGATGGAGTGTTCAGGGTGATGTGCAGTGTTAGTTTTCCGCCACACACAGCATTTTGCTTTTAGGCCAAAAAATTCAATTTTGGTCTCATCTGACCGGAGCACCTTCTTCCACATGTTTTCCGTGTCCCCCACATGGCTTCTCGCAAACTGCAAAGAGGACTTATGGTTGTCTTTCAATAATGGTTTTCTTCTTGCCGCTCTTCCATAAAGGCCAGATTTGTGGAGTGCACGACTAATAGTTGTCCTGTGGACAGATTCTTCCATCTGAGCTGTGGATCTCTGCAGAGTTACCATGGGCCTCTTGGCTGCTTCTCTGATTAATTGCTCTCCTCGCCCGGTCTGTCAGTTTAGGTGGACAGCCATGCCTTGATAGGTTTGCAGTTGTGCCATACTCTTTCCATTTTTGGATGATGGATTGAACAGTGCTCCATGAGATGTTCAAAGCTTGGAATATTTTTTTATAACCTGACCCTGCTTTAAACTTCTCAACTTTATCCCTGACCTGTCTGGTGTGTTCCTTGGCTTTCATGATGTTTATTCACTAAGGTTCTCTAACAAATCTCTGAGGGCTCCACAGAACAGCTGAATACAAATGCACACCACACTTGTAAGATATTTATTTTGGTAAAAAAAATTGAAAACCATTTATCATTTCCTTCCACTTCACAATTATGTGCCACTTTGTTGGACTATCACATAAAATACATTGACATTTTTGGTTGTAATATGACACAATGTGTAAAATTTCTAGGGGTGTGAATACTTTTTCATGGCACCGTACATATCCATGATAAATATATACTCTTGCGTACTAAAAATTCACGTGTTTTTTTTTTATTTTATTTATTTTTTCATTGGCAATCTGTTTCCCAAAGAACTGAGTCCATTTTAAGAGGGCTTTCACACCAAGCTGCCCATAGCGTCGGCGGTAAAACGCCGCTATTTTTATCAGCGTTTTACCGTCAGATTTGCAGCGCATTTCGCCCGCTAGCGGGACTCTTTTACCCCTTGCTAGCGGCTGAGAAAGGGTTAAAACTGCCCGCAATAGCGGCGTTTTGCTGGCGGTATTGCAGAGCTGCCCCATTGATTTCAATGGGGAGCAGCGGTGGAGAAGCGGTAAACACACTGCTCCAAAGAAGCTGCTGGCAGGACTTTTCTTGACCTTGTCCTGCCAGCGCGGCGCTCCAGTGTGAAAGCCTGAGGGCTTTCACACTGGAGACAATGGAGCAGGAGTTTGAGGGCGGATTGCAGGCGCTATTTTCTTTTTTTTTTTTTTTTTTTTTTTTTCCACTTCAGAAAGAATCTTCGTGGGTGAGTGTCAGCTACGCCCGCATCTCCATCCCTCTAATTGTCTTAGCATCATTAGTGGCTATTTCTTGAATTTTCTCCAGCTCTCCCATCTAGCCCTCGTGGCCTCTCTGTCCTCCTCCCCGGTGTACAACACACATTCCATCATGTAAGTGGACTCCACTGCATCAACCCATTCCCAAACAGGTGGACTTTCCTTGTCCTTCCACCTCCTTGGAATTACCTTTTTAGCCGCATTAAGCAGATGGGGGATCAAAGAGCCTTTGTATTGTTTAATTCCCTTGATGTGGCATGCATAAGTGCCACCCAAGGGTCATTTTTTACCTCTATCGTTGTTATTTCTTTTTATGTATTTTAGGATAGTCTCCCAAATTTTTTGATTTTGGGACACCCCCACCATAAATGACCCATTGTACCCCTTTGATCACAACCCCCTCCAACAGTTCGCCGATGTATCCGCCTGAAAATTGCTGACCCTGTCTGGGGTTCTATACCACCTGGCCATGCATTTAAAGTTTGTTTCTGCAGTTCTCGCATCTACCGCTGACCCATGTGCTAATTTTAAAATTTTCTTACTTGTGCCTATTTCTAATTGTGTTCCTAGTTCGCTTTCCCATTTGGTAAGGTATGGCGGCATCTCCGGTCTTTCTCTTTCTAATAACAGTTTGTATATTCTGGATATTCTTTTTTTTTTGAACAATCTGTCGTAAAAATTTTCTCTAATTTTGTTAGATCCTTAATCTCCCTTAATGGGCTAGGAAGAGAGCCCGCAAAGTGGGTCAGCTGGCGATGCCGCCATCCATCTATGAAAAAGCCTCATTATTCTGTAACTCGTGCAATGTCATAACCTTCCCCTTACTAATAACTTCCCCTAGTCTCGTGCAGTCCTTTCTAATCCAATCACCTCCTATTTCCTTTAACCCTGGCGGAAAAAAAGGGTTTTCTTTAAGTGCTATAAGTGGCGAATTATAATTTTTGTTGAATATTTTATATATTTTGTCCCAGATTTTCAAAGTCGTGATGGTGATTATATGTGTTTTTTCTCCCAGTGTCCGGCTTTTCGGAGGATTCCACACAATTCTCCCCAGCCTGGCTTCACTCAGTGCTTCCTCCAAACTAACCCATCTTTTAGTGTTGCCCATTTTACCCCATTCTGCGATTCTTAATAGTGCTATAGCATGGTAGTAACTTTCTATGTCTGGGACCGCCAGACCACCCTGACTTTTATCTTGTTTTAGAACTTGGAGGGAGATTCTATGTTTTTTGTAATTCCATATGAAATTCATTATAATAGCTCTTAATTTACCGAGGTACTGTTTTGGGAGAGGGAGGGGGAGCATCTGGAATTTATATGTGATGACTGGTAGGATCATCATTTTTACCGAATTAATCCTGCCTATCCAGGATAGAATTTTTCCCTTCAGCTCTTGCATTTTTTTTTATGTCTTCTAGGAGTGGGATATAATTTATTTTGTATAATTTCCTCGGGTTGTTGGCCAGTTCTATTCCTAGGTATTTAATCCTTTTTTTCCAGACGAAACTAACTGTTTTCTGTAGGTTCTGTTTCTCAATTTTGTTGAGGTTAATATTGAGGATAAATGTTTTTGAGGCATTGATTCTAAAGTTTGTTAGTTCCCCATATTCCTTCAAGGTTTTAAGCAATATGGGGACTGACTTCTGGGGTGAACTTATGTAGAAAAGGACGTCGTCCGCGAAGGCCGCAAGTTTGTGCTCTTCGCTGCCGACTTTACAGCCTTCCACCTCTGGGTTTCCGCGAATTGTGGCTAACAGCGGTTCCAGGGATAGGATAAAAAGGAGAGGGGAGAGTGGACAGCCCTGCCTCGTACCATTAAACAGTTCGAACTCAGCGGAGGTCGTTCCGTTGACCTTAATGTTGGTTTTCGGATGATTATATAGGGTCTTAATTTTTTGAATAATTCTGGGTCCGAAACCCATCCTCTGTAGAGTGTTGAACATGAACCCCCAGTCTACTCTGTCGAACGCTTTTTCGGCGTCTATCGAGAGGAGTAGACTGGGGGATCTCGAATCTCCCATCCTATGTATCCATCTAGAGGGTTGTTTATGTTCCGTTTTGCTGGCGGTGCAGCGCTGCCCCATATGGCAGGAGCGGTAAACACACCGCTCCAAAGTAGCTGCTGGCAGGACTTTTCTTGACCTTGTCCTTTCACGTTATATGCCAGCGCGGCGCCCTCCCTCTTCCCCCCCATCCAGGAGACAATGCAGAGCGCTATAGCCTTTCTGCTCGCCCTTCGCGATTTCCAAATCTATGATTGATTTCAATGGGGAGCAGCAGTGGAGGAGCGGTAAACACACCGCTCCAAAGTAGCTTTTATATTTTAAACATAGTTTTATGCTTAAGCAGTATTTGAAATATGGCAGTATATCTCCATGCGCACCGATCAGAGTCTCGCTTTTCATTCCATTAGGCGCTGGACACTTTCGAACAATTTTGCGCCTTGGGGACTATAATGCCCGTACCCTTCCTCTAATCTGGGATTTAAAGCAGGCGCTCCCGTTATATAGCCATGCTACAACAAAGGGGGAGGGAATCAAACCGCTTTGTTGTACGTGAAAGGGGTCTTGGGAATTTAAACTTTCTTACCCTATGCCATCACATTACTTCTGTTGGTGTGGCTGCCGCTACTGTTGGTACACTGATATTTTATGTGTAGAAACATACCTCAAAATAAACCTGGGGACAGAACTATTGCCACAGAAAGCTGTAAAGCCAGCTATGGCCGGTGCAATTTTTTCTTTGCAGGAAAGAAAATCACTTGCTTGCAGACAGTGTTGATGGGGGAATCCCCCCCCCCCCCCTTGTGGAGCCATTGTGTTCTCCTGGCTGGGGAGCCACCCCGACCAGGAGAACACACAGTGATTATTGCTAGCAACTGTAGCTGCTGGCAATAATTGCATGAAAAACCTGACATGCTGGTTGTACAATCAGCCTGCCCATACAGGGTTAGAATCTTGGCCGGGCCCTGCTGAACCGGCTGAGATTTGAACCATCTATGGCCAGCTTTAGAAACCAATGGGTCATTTAAATTAAATAATAACGGTATTGTAATGGGACACGGGGTAGGCTTGCTGTTATAATTGCGTGCTGCGCCTGAGAGCCAGTTGAGGTGTGGGTGGAACCTCCATGGTATACAGTATGTATAAGTAGATTGGCACATTATCACTGTTTCCAATTGTTTGCTTGATTTCCAAATAAAGGAGTGCCCATTCTTTCATTCAGTTTGTTCTCTAGTACGCACGTCTCCCTCAAAGCAAATTAAAATGCTATCTACAATTTGCAGAACCGCAACAGTTAGAACATTGTTCTCTTTTGATGCCTTTCCAACATTCATGGTGTGTAAACTTTCAAGGAAACCTGTACCTAGTAATAGGTAGGCTGCAATTACTGACCTCTCTATCTTAAAACAGAAGGTATTCACGTCTTATTCTATCATCTTCCATAAATATGATAATTATTACCCATTTCAGGACAGTGAGCGGAGCTATTCAAACAATGTTAAAAATAGATATTGCGCTAAACCACATATAAATATTAATCATAATCACTATACAATGGTCATGTAATCGACTGAATATATACTGGGGAGAAAAATCTATTTCCTGACAGGCTCCATGGCAGCATATGTGTGGGTTGGCCCCGCCTCCATAACTACCCAATAGGACCCCTCTCCCATAAATCTTTGCTCCTGGCTGCTATCCGTGTTCCTTTTTTGTCCTCCTCCGTAGGACCAAGTGGTTCTCCTACCTGAAGATGACTTCACAGCGATCGATCGGCCGAATGACTGAATTGTTTTCCTCCGATAGGCCCTGACTGTTAAGCAGGGTATGGAGTGTATATGCAGAGTAGCGCTGAAGACTGGTTATCTTACCTTAATAGTGCGCCCGGCCTGTTTGCCTGTTGTCATAGGTGGCCATTATCTGCTGGGAGGTCCGGTGTGTGCGTGCCTTGGATCGTTCGGCCAAGTGATCGTTGGTGGAGTGGTGAGTCTGTATCTTTCCATGGCAGCAGTGTTTATGTGTGTGCCCTCTGATTATCCTCTTTTCCTGTATCAAGTTTGCTGTTCCCATGCTGTTTGCTGGACGCTTCTGCGTTCCAGCAAACTACTCTCTTTGACTTCCCGGTTCGCGGGCATTCTGCGCATGCGCGGACCCGGCGTGAAAACGAGGCTTGGTTCTCGCGCATGCGCGTTGAGCACCCGGCGTCTGACGTCGCTAATGACGTCACTGGCGCCAAATTTAAAAGCCTGCAAATCTGACAGATGCCCTGGGAATGATTGCGGACGCCACAGCGTCTTCCCGGGGCTAATATTTTGGCGGTACAAGGTAGGAACAGTCCTTTATGCTGGGGCCATGTTGGATCATTGCTGAATTGTGTCGGAAGATATTGTTTTTGTTACTGCAGTGTCAGGCTTGGTGTTTGGACATTATGGATGCTTCACTGCCCCCTAGTGGCCAGCCCGCTCATGTTAGGTAGGTCCTAAATACATCTTTTTGTATTTTTAATGTTGAAGAGAGTAAGCATAGGCAGCAAATATGACCTGTCCCTTCTGTCTGTCTTTCTGTGTTCACAGCCCTTCCAAATCTGATCCACAACCTAGTGCTTATAGACGCAGTGGATCGTCAATATTGCACCACCACAAATCCTCCTCAAAATCCAGCCACCATAGGTCCGCCAGGTCGGAACAGCGTGACAGGGATTATTCCCGCCCCCCTGTGGCTCACTCCAGCAAGAGGCCAGAGAAATCATGTTGGGGGTGCAGAATGCCTGTGCCAGCAGACAAATCCCTATGTGACCATTTGTTTCACTAAGGCAGCGGATGAAAGAGACGGCGCTGACCAGCGCCTAGAATCGATGGTGAGGCGAGTGGTAAAGGAGTCCCTGCAGGAAAGGGAAGCTCAACAGCCTTGTGAATCCCCGGCAGACCCGCTAGATCCTATAGTAGGCGAGGGGGTACTACAGGAAACATGGGAATCATCCCAGCCTAGCCGCCATTCTGCCCTTGTCTCAGACAGCGGATCGGATTCAGATGATCCAGGTCTGGGGTTTGACTATGGTCTGGTTCCCTCCTTGGTCAAGGCGGTGAGGGAGGCCCTGAAGTGGGAAGATCCTATCACTTCTCCCCCAAAGCAAAGGAAATTTTTTAAGCAGCTCAATAAGGAGCGCCAATTTTTTCCGTTTCTATCCGAATTGGGTGATATTATTTCAGAAGAATGGAGCAAGATGGACAAAAAGAGTTCCATGCAATCCAAAATCCTTAAACTTTACCCTTTTAAGGAAGAGGATGTGAAACACCTGGAGTCAGCTCCACTGGTAGATGCAGCACTTATGCGTTTGGTGAGATATGTGACTCTCCCCTTAGAAGACACTGTGTCATTCAAGGATCCTTTAGAGAGACGGACCGATTCAGATCTAAAAAGAATCTATTTCGCCTCCGGGATGGCGTGCAAACCAGTGCTTGCGATCGCAGCAGTGTCAAAGGCCATAGAATTCTGGGCTGACAGCATTGAAGAATACCTGAGAGGCATTTCAATAGACACGGCTAAAGACTCACCCATTCAGGAGATTAGGTTGGCTTCAGCCTTCAGGTGGGAAATCTGGGTTTCTCCCTCAGGATAGGCGTCCTCAAAATCAAAGACGCTCTTTTCCAAGAAGACAGAATGCGGATCGTGCCAGGGACGCACGCAGCTACAAACCCGGCCGAGAATTCTCCAGGACATGGAGGTCCAGGCAGTCTTCTTTTAAGAAGGCCTCTAAAGGTGGTTCCTCTGGGAACCAGGACTCTGGGAAGTCCTTTTGAAATTGGGCCCGCTCAAACATGTCGGGTGGGGGCCCGTCTTCTCCACTTCAAACATGTTTGGGCGGCCTCAATTCGGGACTATTGGACTGTAAAGACAGTGTCGTCCGGTCACAAGTGGGTCTTCTGCAACACTCCAAAACTCAGATTTATCCCTACTACTCTTCCAAGCTCAGAAGAGAAAAGACAGGTCCTATTGACCTATGTAAGCTGTTTATTGGAACAAGGCGCAGTCGTACCTGTCCCAGAGGAAGAGAGGGGCGAAGGCATGTATTCACCCCTGTTTTTGGTGCAGAAGAAGAACGGCACATGGAGGCCAGTAATAGACCTGACCCATCTCAACTCATTCATCCGCAAGGAGAAATTCAAGATGGAGTCCCTGCTTACCATACAACAGTCAGTACACTTGGGAGACTGGTTAATATCAATCGACCTGAAAGACGCATATTTTCACGTGCCTGTGACAAAGGACTTCCACAAATTCCTCCGCTTTGCGGTAGGCAACCAACACCTTCAGTTCACTTGTCTACCCTTCGGGTTAACCATGTCACCCCGGGTCTTTTCCAAGGTGCTATTGGCGGTAGTGGCTCTTCTCAGGGTCAAGGGTGTGCGTCTCCACCATTACCTGGACGACTTGCTTTTACTATCTCAGAGCAAGGATCAGCTATTAGATCACAAAGAGGTTGTCATCTCTACCCTGCAAGAGTTCGGGTGGCTCCTGAATTTAGAAAAGAGTCAGCTAGAGCCGTCTCAGTCCCTCGTGTTTCTGGGCGGTCTATTCAACACCGTGGAGGGTACCATCTCCCTCCCAGAGGAGAAAATCATGGTAATCCGAGACAGGATTCATGCAGCTCTTGGATCAACTCACCTTTCTGCTCTCCAGTGCCTGAAAATAATTGGCACGATGACAGCAACCATCCCCATGGTGAAGTGGGCCCAGTGGCATACCCGTCCCTTTCAGAAGGGATTTCTGCATCAGTGGAACTCTGTCGACCAGAATCAGCGCATCTTTCTTACCCCATCTATGAGGACATCTCTCCTCTGGTGGCTTCAGGGGAAGAATCTGCGCAACCATCATTCGATTGTTCCCATCTCATGGATCACGGTGACCTCAGATGCCAGCAACCAAGGTTGGGGCGCTCCTTGCCTTTTGGATGTGGCTCAGGGCAGGTGGACATTCCAGTCTCAAGGAGTCGTTTCCAACATTCTGGAATTGAGGGCAGCCTTTCAGGCACTCCTATCCTTTCGCCATCTAGTGTTGAACTCTTCCGTCATGCTAAGGTTGGACAACACAACAGCAGTGGCATACATAAGGAAACAAGGCGGGACTCACAGCTGGTCCCTGTTACAAGAAGTGGAACCTTTAATGAGTTGGGCTCAAAAGAACTTAGCCAACATCTCGGCAGTATACATTCCAGGGGTCCAGAATGTGCAAGCAGACTTCTTGTCTCGGGTCGAGTTGGACAACAACGAGTGGTCCCTTCACAGAGAGGTTTTCGAGTGGCTCCTAACACTGGGAGTATCTCCGGAAGTCGACATGTTCGCTTCCCCGTGCAATTTCAAGATACCGAAGTACTTTGCGAGGTTCAGGGACCCTCAGGCGTTCGGGATAGATGCTCTCACGACCAGTTGGGATTTCCAGAGGGCCTATGCCTTCCCTCCAGTCCCTGTAATCCTACAGTTTCTGCGGAGGCTCAGAACAGAAAAAGTGGAGATTATTGCGGTCATTCCATTCTGGCCCAACAGGCCGTGGTTTCCTCTGCTGCTGCTCCTCAGCTATCGAGACCCAATTCCCCTACCTCTCAGGCCGGATCTATTGTCTCAAGGCAAGACGTTACACCCGTTCCCATCTTGTCTGCACCTCAAGGTGTGGTTCTTGAGAGGGGAAGGCTAGAAGCGCTTGGTTGCCCGAAAGAAGCGATTCCAACGCTTCTTAATGCCAGACGAAGAAGCACTAATAGGGTGTATGAGCGCATTTGGTCCAGGTTTGCTGTACACATGTCATCGAGAGAAAACTCGTGTAACTCTCCAGAGGTTCATGATATCCTGAGCTTTCTTCAGTCCGGACTGGATTTATCCCTGGCGGTCGGCTCGTTAAGAGTGCAAGTGTCAGCCATCTCAGCCTTCACGGGAGTCTCATGGGCGAATCACGCCTTAGTTCGTCAGTTCTTTAAGGGTGCCATCAGGCTCAGACCACAAAGAAGACCCAGGTTTCCCAAATGGGACCTTCCAATAGTTCTGGATTTTCTGTCAAAGATTCGTCTCAACCTTTGTCTGTTAAGGATCTTACTCTGAAGACTATCTTCCTAGTGGCGATAACATCAGCAAAAAGGGTATCAGAGATCAGGAATCTGGGTTCAGAGGAACCTTTTCTGACCTTTTTCGAAGACAGAGTGGTGCTGATTCCAATGTTAGGGTCAAACCCTAAAGTGACCACAGTCTTCCATGAGAATCAGGAGATGACCAAGAGATCCATCCTCTTGATGTAGGCCACACCTTAAAACAATATCTGGAGGCAACAGCTCCATTCAGGCAAACGGAATTCCTCTTTGTCCTTCTTCATGGCAAGAATAAAGGGATGCGTGCGTCAATTAGGTCAATTTCCGCGTGGATTGTGCAGACGATTCAAAGGGCATACAGAGCTAAGGGCTTGGCTCCTCCTGAGGCAGTGACGGCTCATTCAACACGGAGCATCTCGACTTCGTGGGCGGCTTCTCGGCATGTGGCGCCTGATATTATTTGTAGAGCGGCCTCTTGGTCCACAATTAATACTTTTCTTTCTCACTATTGCGTTGAACCAGCTGCGCTGTCTTCTATTAATTTTGGTTTACAAGTGTTGTCGTTGGACAATGTTAAATAAATTTTGGTTTCTTTGCTCAACATTTTGCCCACCCGGGTGTGTTTTGGCGAGTTATTTCCCACACGTATGCTGCCATGGAGCCTGTCAGGAAAACGGAAAATTTATGTCAAATGCTTACCGTAATTTTCCTTTCCTGATAGGCTCCATGGCAGCAGGAGTTCCCTCCCAAATGTCTGGAGTAGGCTAGTTACGGAACACGGATAGCAGCCAGGAGCAAAGATTTATGGGAGAGGGGTCCTATTGGGTAGTTATGGAGGCGGGGCCAACCCACACGTATGCTGCCATGGAGCCTATCAGGAAAGGAAAATTACGGTAAGCATTTGACATAAATTTTCCGTTATATTGACAGCAATCAGAAATAAGAGATAAAAACAAGTTTGTCAGAATGCTATGGGCAAGTCATTGATGGTAATACTCCCAACAGCTGGAAAATCACCCCACCAAATTCTCCATGGGGAAAGGATAGGAAGACATTGATTATATCGCCACTAGTGACAACCACCACTACTAGCCTTTAACCTTGGGGTGTTGCCCCTCCTCAATATTTTGGTCAAACTGCTTTTTACTATACAGGGGAGTGTTGTTTTTGCGCTGGTAAACTTGGAATTATCCACTTGATTTTTATTCAGTATATCACCAAGTATGCCCAAAATATAATGGAACAAATCCTAGTGCTTTCTGTATGAAACAGTAGTTTATTATAAAAAAAAAAAAGAAACGCATTCACTTAAAAAGTACACTATATTTTAAGTGGTCTCCTAATGCTGAAAGGGCTATTCAGAACCATTCCTGTACACCCCAACAGCCAATTTCACATCCAAACCAGCTGCTGTATAGTGATAATATAGCCTAATATTATAGAGCCATTTATTTGAAACTGCATACAGCAGTTTCAGTTTTTTTTTTGGCCATTATCAGTGCAGTGTATTGAAACTTGGCTTTTATGAAGTAGGACTTAAGACGCAGCAAGACAGGATAATTATGTGACTTTACTGCATCCTTTTTTACTGCATCCTTTTAGTAACTTGGTCGAATGAAACCAGGGACAGCCAGGCAAATGGCATATTCAGAAGGAAGTTAAAGCTCTAGTACAGGTTTCCTTTCATTTCTCGGTCTTCCATTTAATAGGTGTGACAAATCTACAACCCAAAAACATTCCTGTAGATTTCCACCCAAAATATGTATCTGTCTGCAAGAGTCCAGTAGTGACATTAGATTATGAACGTATTCAAATATAAGGACTGATGTGAATGGCTTTGGTGTTCTGTAAATTCATTTATGTAGCGCCAGTATGATATTGGTTAAATGTAAAGTTATTTTGTACTTTGTCCTTTTCTCCTAGGGGGGGCCTTTGGATATGCCTATAGCAGTACTTGGAAAGGTCCAGAATGATGAAAATGAGTTGTTAAACAGTGACAGCCACCAACACCTGGAGACTGAAAGCAGACAGAATACCTGCATAAAAATAAAGAAGTTTTGCTCTTGTCCTCCCCAAGGATTACTTGCTGTTGGAGTTACAAATGGTACAATTAAAGCTTATATTTCTTATGAGATGACACATTGTAATTGTTTAGTATTGGTGACCTTGTTTACTTTACTTGTCATTCCACAGTTATCATGGTGGCATTAATTTGGGGAGTGGTCTGGTCTATAACAGGTTCTGAATGCCTGCCTGGAGGAAATCTTTTTGGTATTCTCGCTCTGCTCTTGTGCGCTGTAATCGGTGGCAAACTGGTCGGTCTGATCAGGATATCCAAACTACCTCCATTACCTCCATTACTTGGTATGTGAAAAAATGTCTTGGCCTACCTGAAATGGTTAGAATGCAGTTCTAATGAAATTACTTTCTTTGTTTAAATAAACACCATTGCTTTATGTTAATTGGAGATTTAGTATTTTGCATCAGCTTTTCAGGGGCTTTATGATTAGAATTGTTTTACCAATATGTTCATGACAGGCTTGTTTTATGTATTCTTACTGTACTGGCTAAAGTCTACTGTCAGCTGACATGACTCAGCTGAGAAAGGGTCAGGAAAGATCCTGACTTTACAGTCAGGATGCACCTAGATGCCTGGACCGGCAGCTGACTCAGCCTCTTGATGAGCCGCTGAGAACCTAAACCAGCTGCTCCCAGCCCCTCCATGGCCCGGTGCTTCAGGGAGCGCTGGGGGAGGCAGAGATCCAGTGATTGACAGTCGCAGGCTCTCTTCTCACTGAAGGCCGAGAACTGAATGAATAGTGATCTTTGATCGCTTGATTCTCAGTCTAAAGCCCCATACACACGGTCGGACTTTCCAATGGGAAATGTTCGATGTCAGGCTGTTGGCGGAAAATCCAACCGTTTGGTCCATTGGACAATTGTTTTCCGACTTTCCGCCAACAAATGTTGGCTAGCATGTCTTCACATTTTCCACCAACAAATGTTTGTCGGATTTTTCGAGCGTGTGTACACAAGTCTGTCGGACAAAAGTCCAAAGCACAAACACGCATGCCGAGCTAGGGACGAGCCAGAAGTGGTCGGTCTTGTAAACTAGCGTTCGTAATGGAGAATTAACATTTGTGATGTGGCAAATTATGAAATCTTGAAATGCAGCGCACAATTCTCTTCTACTTTAAAGGGATAATAATGAAGCTGCTTTGCTGGTGATACTGATGGGGTTATTGCAAACAAAATTTCAAAGGTGTTTTTTTTTCTCCTAGTGATATCAATAATATTCTGATTTATTTATTTATTTATTTATTTTTTTATTTTTTTTTTTTTTTATATTTGGGCAAGTTACTACACCATTATCCCGTAGTTTTTAAGATCAAAGATACAACTATGTCGGTGTCCCTTGTTAATTTTACATTGTATTTTTTAAAATGTAAAACAAACTGCCTACTCCCAAACTGTCATTTGAAGTAAAACACATAGCCAAGTATCATTCTACACAATTTTTTTATTGTGCATTTAAAAAAAAGGAAACAAATAAAATTAGACATGCTATCTGCCAATAGAACTTAACCAAAAAGTGCATTCTATGCATCCAAAAATATAACAAATCAAATCATTATTCAACCAAAAAAATAATGTCCAAGCAATAACTCCAAGGCCAATAATAAATAACACATTATCTCCTCCGATTCCGCAACATGGCTGGTTGACGTACGGCCATTCAGAAACTAACTGAAAAGCGTGAAAAGAAAAGCACGAATCAACACTTGCCAAACTTCTACTAACACGAAATTAGCAGAAGGAGCCCAAAGGGTGGCGCCAAAGAGCTGAAAAACCACGTAGTACGTCACTACGTTCGTAATTGTTGACCAACAATTGTGTGTATGCAAGACAAGTTTTAGACAGCGCCCTTCGGGCAAAATTCCACGGTTTTGTTGTCAGAAAGTCTGATCGTGTGTACGAAGCATTCGAGTCGGTGGGGAACAGATGCAGCATCGGATCAATGCTGCATCCATCTAGGTCAGTATAAATGTGTGTCATTTTTTTTTTTTTTGTTTGTGTGTGTGGGGTTTTATTTTGTAAGAAGCCCATACTTCTCTTTTAAGTCCTTCACATGTCCTGCCCCTTTTTACTAAACCCTACCGTTTGTAAGGGGAGCATCATGGCTGATGGAAACTGCTGCACCACTACTTCATATACAGGGGGTCCCCTACTTCCAAACATCCGACTTACAAACGACTCCTACTTCCAAACGGAGGGAGACAACAGGAAGTGAGGAAATCCACCCCTAGGAAGGGAAATTCACTCCTGTAAGAGTTAATATGGGAAAAAAGGGGCCAATGATGATTTATCACCAGTCCATGTTTCCCTAACAACCCAAAATTTTCAAAATCCAATTGTCATTGGGACAGAAGGTGAGGTGAAATCTTCTGAACAGGGGCACAGACAGCAAAACAAATGTTACAGGGGTGATAACCCTTCTCTATGTTCTCCAAAAAGCTTAAAAATCGATTTTTTGGCTGGAGCTACACTTAAAAAAATGTACCTGTTCCGACTTACAAACAGATTCAACTTAAGAACAAACCTACAGTCCCTATCTCGTTTGTAACCCGGGGACCCCCTGTATCAGGAAAAAGTTCTATAAAAACCGGATGAAGAAATGGCAATTTATACACGACCCCCTTTTTTTTTTTTTTTCTCCTTATCTCTTTCTCTACGGGGCAGTTATCTGCACAAAATAATCATTATGAAAGAATAGGTAAAAATACCTAATTATATGGTTTTGGTTCTTTTCTTAGCCTTTACGAATTGTTAGAGGAAAATTTGGAGCTGTGTACTAACAATTATTATAGGAATATATGAATACGCTATCTACGTGCTGTGAGTGGAACTGTACATACAAAATGCTTAGTAAAAATGTGATTAAATAAAAAAATTTAAAAATGTATACATCTACAATCCCCTATCTTCTCCAAGTTCATATTTGGGTCCTCCTCTATATCCTCTCATAGTGGAACATAATCATCTGTCTCTTCTCTCCTCCTAACTGATTCTAAAGCTTCTCTCCCCTGACCTTGCTGTCATCCCCCCATCTGCCTCCTTTCTCACCAGTAAGCTGTTACCCCCCCCTCCCTTCGCCACCTGCAATGATCAGCTTTTGCTCTGTTTCCTTTATGCCTCCATAGTCAATAATCAGTTGACATTCTGCTTCTTGTTTGATAAAGGACTGGTATGTGCTATGTACCAAAGTCCAGTGGAATAAATGCACGTTTTCAGAAGCGTATGCAGATTTTGTATGTCTAAAACTCTGCAGGAAGATTGGACCCTAGCATACACTAGGTCGTGCCCTTTCTATTTTCTACTGCAGTAAGGAGTATTGTCTCGTACGGGCCATGTTTCAAAGGTAGATATCCCTGGTATCTTCAAGGAAACAAAAAGGTAAATGTAGCATTGCAGCTATGACAAACGGCATGCAGAGTAAAGCTGGCCATACACAGCTCTGTTTTTACGTACAGCTAGTGTGCTGAATGAGAAAATTAAGCTCCCCTCCCATCCACAAAGTCAAGGTGGATGGGAGAATCTGCCCCGTTTGCGCTATTGTATTCTGACAGCGGGGGGGACTAATCTGCTGTCAGAATACACAGATCAGTGCTGCAGCCACTGATCAAGCCATTTTTTTCCAACAGGATTTTTATTTTACCTTACTGCATTCTATGCATTAATGTACAAAACCTTCTGGGTGCAGCTCCCCCTCAAGGCCCCCTTATACTTGCCTGAGTCCCATCTCAATCCAGCAATGTGCATGAGCTCCTCATTGGCTCACAAAGCAGCAAGAGCCATTGGCTCCTCCTGCTTTCAATCACATCCAGTGGGCCAATGAGGAGAGAAGGGCCGAGCCACACTCTGTGTGTGAATGGACAAAATCCATTCACAGGAGCGCGGCTCAAGATTGAGCTTACTCAAGTGCCCCCATAGCAAGAGGCTTGCTATTGTGGGCACTCAGCAGAGGGGATGAGCGGACAGCGCCAGCGAACCCAAAGTGAAGAGGATCGGGGGTGCTCTGTGCAAAACCATTGCACAGAGCAGGTAAGTATAACATGTTTGTTTATTTAAAACAAACAAAAAAATCCTGTATGATTTTTATTTTTTAGAATCACTTTAACACTTTAAATCATTTTATCATTTTATCAAAACACACTAGCAAAACAATTGTAGCATTGCAGTGTCGCCAGACACTGTATTCAAGTCCAGTTTAAAGTAAAAAGACAGGCTTCAGCTCAAATCCCTGCCCATCAGTCACTCCCCTCTGACATGTTTCACCCACAATGGGGTTAAACATAGAGGTCAACACAATTGGACAAAAATCATGCTGCCTCTCAGTTCAGCAGAGTCTTTGCAACAAGTTTCCCAATATATTTGCAAACCCGGTGCCTGTAATCCTGGGTAGCCAGTGACAGTTTGCAAAAGGTTTGCTACAAATTTACTACTGAGCACGACAGTCTTTCACCCTAAACAGTCAGGGGCAGTATTCATCCTTACTACACTATACAGGTTTTGCGCTGTGTCTTTTCTCTTCCATTTTTTTCATTCTGATGCAGTGCTACTGTAGCACAGCTGCTCAAACTATAACCTTGAATATAATCTGTCTCACTACTTCTGTTGAGAATTGTGTTGCTGTGCCTCAGAATTGATAACTGTCCCCAATGTTTTGACCTTTGCTGTATGCATTTCTGTATTGATTTTTAGAACGCTTTTGTGTGTTTGTTTTTTTTTTTTTTTTTTTTCCCCAGCTTGTTTAAAAATTGGTAAGCAAGCCCAATCCTTAACTTTCTGAAGAACAATGAAATATCAAAATACCAAAGTATCGTTTTGTTAGGCAGTGCTCTGACAACCTGCTTATGTGGTTTTTGTTTTCTGATGTATACTTCTTTTACAGGAATGTTACTAGCTGGTTTTCTTATGTGTTTATATACACAAAAGTGAGTACACCCCTCACATTTTTGTAAATATTTTATTATACCTTTTCATGTGACAACACTGAAGAAATTACACTTTGCTACAATGTAAAGTAGTGAGTGTACAGCTTGTATAATGGTGTTAATTTGCTGTCCCCTCAAAATAACTCAACACACAGCCATTAATGTCTAAACCGCTAGCAACAAAAGTGAGTACACCCCTAAGTGAAAATGTCCAAATTGGGTCCAAAGTGTAAATATGTTTTGTGGCCACCATTTGTTTTCCAGCACTGCCTTAACCCTCTTGGGCATGGAGTTCACCAGAGCTTCACAGGTTGCAACTGGAGTCCTCTTCTACTCCTCCATGACAACATCATGGAGCTGGTGGATGTTTTAGACCTTGTGCTCCTCCACCTTCCATTTGAGGATGCCCCACAATAGGGTTTAGGGCTGGAGACATGCTTGGACAGTCCATCACCTTTTACCCTCGCTTCTTTAGCAAGGCAGTGGTCATCTTGGAGGTGTGTTTGGGGTTGTTATCATGTTGGAATACTGCCCTGTGGCCCAGTCTCTGAGGGGAGGGGATCATGCTCTGCTTCAGTATGTCACAGTACATGTTGGCATTCATGGTTCTCTCAATGAACTGTAGTTACTCAGTGCTGGCAGCACTCATGCAGCCCCAGACCATGACACTCCCACCACCATGCTTGACTGTAGGCAAGACACACTTGTCTTTGTACTCCTCACCTGGTTGCCGCCACACACACTTGACACCATCTGAACCAAGTACGTTTATCTTGGTCTCATCAGACCACAGGACATGGTTCCAG
The DNA here is from genome assembly GCA_028564925.1 of Lithobates sylvaticus. Taxonomy (NCBI): domain Eukaryota; kingdom Metazoa; phylum Chordata; class Amphibia; order Anura; family Ranidae; genus Lithobates; species Lithobates sylvaticus. The sequence goes on from CM053026.1 coordinate 537,477,378, forward strand.
TAATCCATGTCCTTACTCTGCTTGTATTCAGCAAACTGTTTGCAGGGCTTTCTTGTGCATCATCTTTAGAAGAGGCTTCCTTCTGGGACAGCTATGCAGACCAATTTAATGCAGTGTGCGGCATATGGTCTGAGCACTGACAGGCTGACCCCACCACCCATTCAACCTCTGCAGCAATGCTGGCAGCACTCATACGTCTATTTCCCAAAGGCAACCTCTGGATATGACACGGAGCGCGTGCACTCAAGTTCTTTGGTCGACCATGGCGAGGCCTGTTCTGAGTGGAACCTGTCCTGGTAAACCGCTGTATGGTCTTGGCCACCATGCTGCAGCTCAGTTTCAGGGTCCTGCCAATCTTCTTATAGCCTAGGCCAGGGATATGCAATTAGCGAACCTCCAGCTGTTGCAGAACTACAAGTCCATGAGGCATAGCAAGACTGACAGCCTAAAGCATGACACCCAGAGGCAGAGGCATGATGGACTAATTGCATATCCCTGGCCTAGGCCATCTTTATGTAGAGCAACCATTCTTTTTTTCAGATCGTCAGAGTTCTTTGCCATGAGATGCCATGTTGAACTTTCAGTGACCAGTATGAGAGAGTGAGAGCGATAACACCACATTTAACACACCTGCTCCCCATTCACACCTGAGACTTGTAACACTAACAAGTCACATGACACCAGGGAGGGAAAAGGGCTAATTGGGCCCAATTTGGACATTTTCACTTAGGGGTGTACTCACTTTTGTTGCCAGCGGTTTAGACATTAATGGCTGTGTGAGTTATTTTGAGGGGACAGCACATTTACACTGTTATACAAGCTGTGCACTCATTACTTTACATTGTATCAAAGTGTAATTTCTTCAGTGTTGTCACATGAAAAGATAGAATAAAATATTTACAAAAATGTGAGTGGTG
>CM053026.1:537478794-537499050 GCA_028564925.1 Lithobates sylvaticus
AAGCACCCATAGGACTTCAATTGTGTGTTAGTGCCATCACACAGAGCTCCTATATTTTCTTCCCAGAAGCACCCATAGGACTTGTAGTGTGTTAGTCCCATCACACAGAGCTCCTATATTTTCTTCCCAGAAGCACCCATAGGACTTGTAGTGTGTTAGTCCCATCACACAGAGCTCCTATATTTTCTTCCCAGAAGCACCCATAGGACTTCAATTGTGTGTTAGTGGCATCACACAGAGCTCCTATATTTTCTTTGCAGAAGCACCCATAGGACTTTCTAGTGTGTTAGTGGCATCACACAGAGCTCCTATATTTTCTTCTCAGCAGCACCCACAGGACTTCTAGTGTGTTAGTGGCATCACACAGAGCTCCTATATTTTCTTTGCAGAAGCACCCATAGGACTTCTAGTGTGTTAGTGGCATCACACAGAGCTCCTATATTTTCTTTGCAGAAGCACCCATAGGACTTCTAGTGTGTTAGTGGCATCACACAGAGCTCCTATGTTTTCTTCTCAGCAGCACCCACAGGACTTCTAGTGTGTTAGTGGCATCACACAGAGCTCCTATATTTTCTTCCCAGAAGCACCATAGGACTTCTAGTGTGTTAGTGGCATCACACAGAGCTCTATATTTTCTTCTCAGCAGCACCCACAGGACTTCTAGTGTGTTAGTGGCATCACACAGAGCTCCTATATTTTCTTTGCAGAAGCACCCATAGGACTTGTAGTGTGTTAGTGGCATCACACAGAGCTCCTATATTTTCTTTGCAGAAGCACCCATAGGACTTCTAGTGTGTTAGTGGCATCACACAGAGTTCCTATATTTTCTTCCCAGAAGCACCCATAGGACTTGTACTGTGTTAGTGGCATCACACAGAGTTCCTATATTTTTCTTCCCAGAAGCACCCATAGGACTTGTAGTGTGTTAGTCCCATCACACAGAGCTCCTATATTTTCTTCCCAGAAGCACCCATAGGACTTGTACTGTGTTAGTGGCATCACACAGAGTTCCTATATTTTCTTCCCAGAAGCACCCATAGGACTTGTACTGTGTTAGTGGTATCACCCAGAGTTCCTATATTTTCTTCCCAGAAGCACCCATAGGACTTGTAGTGTGTTAGTCCCATCACACAGAGCTCCTATATTTCTTCCCAGAAGCACCCATAGGACTTGTAGTGTGTTAGTCCCATCACACAGAGTTCCTATATTTTCTTCCCAGAAGCACCCATAGGACTTGTAGTGTGTTAGTCCATCACACAGAGCTCCTATATTTTCTTCCCAGAAGCACCCATAGGACTTGTAGTGTGTTAGTCCCATCACATAGAGCTCCTATATTTTCTTCCCAGAAGCACCCATAGGACTTCAATTGTGTGTTAGTGCCATCACACAGAGCTCCTATATTTTCTTCCCAGAAGCACCCATAGGACTTCAATTGTGTGTTAGTGCCATCACACAGAGCTCCTATATTTTCTTCCCAGAAGCACCCATAGGACTTGTAGTGTGTTAGTCCCATCACACAGAGCTCCTATATTTTCTTCCCAGAAGCACCCATAGGACTTCAATTGTGTGTTAGTGGCATCACACAGAGCTCCTATATTTTCTTTGCAGAAGCACCCATAGGACTTCTAGTGTGTTAGTGGCATCACACAGAGCTCCTATATTTTCTTCTCAGCAGCACCCACAGGACTTCTAGTGTGTTAGTGGCATCACACAGAGCTCCTATATTTTCTTTGCAGAAGCACCATAGGACTTCTAGTGTGTTAGTGGCATCACACAGAGCTCCTATATTTTCTTTGCAGAAGCACCCATAGGACTTCTAGTGTTTAGTGGCATCACACAGAGCTCCTATATTTTCTTCTCAGCAGCACCCACAGGACTTCTAGTGTGTTAGTGGCATCACACAGAGCTCCTATATTTTCTTTGCAGAAGCACCCATAGGACTTCTAGTGTGTTAGTGGCATCACACAGAGCTCCTATATTTTCTTCTCAGCAGCACCCACAGGACTTCTAGTGTGTTAGTGGCATCACACAGAGCTCCTATATTTTCTTTGCAGAAGCACCCATAGGACTTCTAGTGTGTTAGTGGCATCACACAGAGCTCCTATATTTTCTTTGCAGAAGCACCCATAGGACTTCTAGTGTGTTAGTGGCATCACACAGAGCTCCTATATTTTCTTCTCAGCAGCACCCACAGGACTTCTAGTGTGTTAGTGGCATCACACAGAGCTCCTATATTTTCTTTGCAGAAGCACCCATAGGACTTCTAGTGTGTTAGTGGCATCACACAGAGCTCCTATATTTCTTCTCAGCAGCACCCACAGGACTACCGACTACAATGGCTGGAAGACCGCCAAGGGGAGGCAGAGCATGCAGAGCCAAGAACACAGGGCAGGCAGGCTCTGTTTCTAGTGGACGTGGCCGTGGACGTGGTCGTGCATCGTCATCAGCACGTGACCATGGGACACGCGCGTCTTTGTTTTCGGCAGCTGGACATGTGGAGCCGCATCATGCTGAAGGCTTGGTAGAATGGATGACCAAGCCCTCCTCATCCTCCTCATCCTCTCTCACCCAGGCTCAGGGTACTGGCAGAGCAGCTGCCAACGCGTACTCAATGGCATCATCAGCCACCCCTTCCCTAGACCCACCATGTCCTCCTGAGAAGTCCCCCGAACTGTTTGAGCACAGTGTTGGGTACATGCTCCAGGAGGATGCCCAACGATTCGAAGGCTCGGATGATGATACCCAGCTTGAGGAAGTCAGTAGTGTGCGCGCAGAGAGAGGGGATGCTGAAGGACAGCAATCTGCCAGTACTGTTCCACCAGCTGCAGCTTACTGCCAGGTTTGCTCTAGTGGTGAAGAGGGAGGGGATGATGAGGTCACTGACGCCACGTGGGTGCCTGGAGGGAGAGAGGATGAGGAGGAGGAGGATGCGGCGTCACATGTCCAACGAGGCAGGATGCCCCCTGGAGGCCAGCTAGAGGCCAGCACAGCAACTGTACAACACCGCAGAGCTCCGCCTGTGCAGGGCGCTGCCTCTGCACGTTATCAGAAAAGTTCTTTGGTGTGAGCCTTTTTTGAGACGAGTGCATCAGATCGCACCACTGCTATTTGCAATATTTGTCTCAAGCGTATCTCGCGTGGCCAAAACATCAGCCGCTTGGGCACCACAAGCATGAGCAGACATATGTCGACCTGCCATGCAGCTCGTTGGCAGGCACACATAAAAGACCCACACCAAAGAACTAAGCGGACCTCTCCTTGCTCCTCATCAGCTGGGATCTCCATCCCCACTACATCTTCAGTCCTCTCTGAAAGCTGCTGTGAGAGGACTGAAGGTGTAGAATTAGGTGTGTCACAACCAAGTACTTGCAGTACACCGACGTCCGATAGTAGCAGGCAAATTTCCCTGCCCCAGCTGCTGGACCGTCGAAAGAAGTACACTCCCAGCCATCCACATGCCCAGCGGTTGAATGCTAGCTTGGCTAAATTGCTAGCACTTCAACTGCTGCCTTTTCAGTTGGTAGACTCGGCCCCCTTCCGTGAGTTTGTTCAATGTGCGGTTCCTCAGTGGCAGGTTCCCAAACGCCACTTTTTCTCACGGAAGGCAATTCCGTCTCTCTGCCGGCATGTGGAAGGCAATGTCCATGCCTCGCTGGACAGGGCGGTCAGCGGTAAGGTGCATATTACCGCTGACTCATGGTCCAGCAGGCATGGACGGGGACGTTACCTTTCTTTCACGGCCCATTGGGTCACTCTATTGGCAGCTGGGAGGGATGCAGGACAAGGTGCAGTAGTGTTGGAGGTTGTTCCGCCACCACGCCTCCAAAATGCTACTACTGCTACTGGTTGTGACACACCTCTCTCCTCCACCCCCTCCTCTTCTTCTTCCTCCAGTGCTCTGTCCTCGGAACCAGCGGTGCTCCGTAGGCGTACAAGGGGCTACGCAAGTACGCAGGCAAAAAGATGCCATGCCGTGCTTGCGCTAGTGTGTTTGGGGGACAGGAGCCACACTGGGCCAGAGGTTCTGGCAGCTCTGCAGGGGCAGGCCGAGAGGTGGTTGACGCCACGCCAGCTTAAGCCAGGAATGGTCGTTTCTGACAATGGCACCAACCTCCTCTCCGCCCTGCGACAGGGGCAGCTCACCCATGTGCCCTGTATGGCTCACGTCCTCAACCTGGTGGTGCAGCGGTTCTTGGGCAGGTTCCCAGGCTTACAGGATGTCCTGAGGCAGGCCAGGAAAGTCTGTGTGCATTTCCGCCGATCTTATAATGCCAGTGCTCGGCTGATTGAGCTGCAAAAGGAGCTGAACCTGCCCAAGAACCGCCTAATATGTGACATGCCCACCAGGTGGAACTCAATGTTGGCCATGCTGCAGCGACTGCACACGCAGCAGAGGGCCATCAATGAGTACCTTTGCGACTACGGCACCAGGACAGGGTCAGGGAGCTTGGTTTTTTTTCCCCACGTCAGTGGAGCATGATCAGGGATGCATGCACTGTCCTCTCACCATTTGAGGAGGCCACGAGGATGGTGAGCAGTGACAGTGCATGCATCAGTGACACTGTACCTCTTGTCCACCTGTTGGAGCATACGCTGCGTGGGATAATGGACAGGGCACTTGAGGCAGAACAGAGGCAGGAAGAGGAGGACTTCCTTGCCTCTCAAGGCCCCCTTTATCCGGACAGTGTTCCTTCTGTCCCACCCATCACACAGGAAGAGGATGAGGAGGAGGAGGAGGAGGAGGATTGTGTGAGCATGGAGGTGGAGCCTGGCACTCAGCATCAGCAGCAGCAGTCTTTTAGGGATGATGTACAGTCCCAACAAACCAGTGGACTTGTACGTGGCTGGGAGGAGGTGGCTGGCGATCATGTCATCCTCAGTGACCCAGAAGACTCCGGACCGAATGCCTCAGCTAACCTACGCTGCATGGCCTCCCTGATCCTGCAAAGCCTGCGGAAGGATCCTCGTGTTCTTCGGATCAAGGAGAGGGACCATTACTGGCTGGCCACTCTCCTTGATCCACGGTACAAGGGTAAGGTTGCGGACCTTATCTTGCCGTCGCAGAGGGAGCAGAGGATGAGACATCTCAGGGAGGCCTTGCAGAAAGGTCTGTGCAACGCGTTCCCAGAAACTGGGAGGTTACAAACTCCTGGTCCTGGGCGACGAGTTGCTGAGGCTTCGGTCAGTAGCAGAAGGAGCGGTGGGGAAGGTGGACGTCTGACCGATGCGTTCAGACAATTTTTTAGTCCGCAGCCCCAAGGTATGATCGGTTCCAGCAACCATCGCCAGCGTCTGATATACATGGTGCAGGAATACCTTGGGGCAAGGTCAGACTTGGACACCTTTCCCACTGAAAATCCTCTGGCTTACTGGGTCCTGAGGATGGATCACTGGCCAGAGCTTGCACAGTATGCAATTGAGCTACTGGCCTGTCCTGCCTCCAGCGTTCTTTCCGAACGCACATTCAGTGCTGCTGGAGGATTTGTCACCGATCATAGGGTGCGCCTGTCCACCAACTCGGTTGATCGACTGACCTTCATCAAAATGAATCAGTCTTGGATCACCACCAGCTACCAGGCACCTGAAGCGGATATAACGGAATAATTTATAATGTCACATCCCTTCAAGACTGCCTATGCTGATGCTGAGTGACTGTCCTGTTATGTTCACTGACTATCCTCTTCCTCCTCCTCAATGATCCATGCCACCACACCAGTGCCTAAGGCACAATTTTTCAGCCCCTGTATAACAGGGGCGTGTACTTACAATTTTTTTAAAAAAATGCTTCACAACACGTGTGACTGCTGTGCTCCAAGTACAGTATCTGTGAGGGGTTGCAGTGTTGTGGCACCAGCACCAGTGCCTAAGGCACAATTTTTCAGCCCCTGTTTAACAGGGGCGTGTAATTAAAATTTTTTAAAAAAATGCTTCGCAACACGTGTGACTGCTGTGCTCCAAGTACAGTATCTGTGAGGGGTTGCAGTGTTGTGGCACCAGTGCCTAAGGCACAATTTTTCAGCCCCTGTTGGGGCGTGTAATTACAATTTTTTAGGCAATGCTTTGCAACAGGTCTCATTGCTGTGCTAAGAGTACAGTATCTGTGAGGGGTTGCAGTGTTGTGGCACCAGCACCAATGTCCAAGGCACAATTTTTCAGCCCCTTTAACAGGGGCGTGTAATTACAAATCTTGATCTAATAGTTCACAGCAGGGCCCATTCCTGCGCCCACCAAGAGTAAATATGAGGGCCTACAGTCTTGTGGCAACACCGTCCACCACCACCGCCAAAGGCCCAATTTTTCTGCCCTGTTCAACAGGTGCATGCAATTACAAATCTTGATCTAATAACTCACAGCAGGGCCCATTCCTGTGCCCACCAAGAGTAACTGTGAGGGCTTACAGTCTTGTGGCAACGCCGTCCACCACCACCACCACCAAAGGCCCAATTTTTCTGCCCTGTTCAACAGGTGCATGCAATTACAAATCTTGATCTAATAACTCACAGCGGGGCCCATTCCTGCGCCCACCAAGAGTAACTGTGAGAGCTTACAGTCTTGTGGCAACACCGTCCACCACCACCACCACCAAAGGCCCAATTTTTCTGCCCTGTTCAACAGGTGCATGCAATTACAAATCTTGATCTAATAACTCACAGCGGGGCCCATTCCTGTGCCCACCAAGAGTAACTGTGAGAGCTTACAGTCTTGTGGCAACACCGTCCACCACCACCACCACCACCACCAAAGGCCCAATTTTTCTGCCCGGTTCAACAGGTGCATGCAAGTACAAATCTTGATCTATTAACTCACAGCAGGGCCCATTCCTGTGCCCACCAGTCTTGTGGCTACACCAACATCTAATAGGGCAAGTTTCTGCAGAGTATATACGCCAGGCCCCTACTTTCAAACATCAAACTTACAAACGACTCCTACTTGCAAACGGAAAGAGAAAACAGGAAGTGAGAGGAAATCTACCCCTAGGAAGGGAAATTCTATACTGTTAGATTTAATTTGGGAAAAAGGTATCTCCTCTCTACTGATGCTTTATCACCAATCCTTGTTTCAATTCAAACCCCACTTTTCCAAAAACATTTGTCATTGGGACGGAAAGTGAGGTGACATGTTCTGAACAGATGTGCAAAGACAGCAAATGTTACAGGGGTGATAACCCCTCCCTATGTTCTCCAAAAAGCTTAAAAATAGATTTTTTTGGGATGGAGCTACACTTCATAATGTACCTGTTCAGATTCTACTTAAGAACAAACCTACAGTCCGTGTCTTGTTTGCACCACCTATATACTGCTGTTCAGAGTATATAGGGTTGTAGGTATAGGGTTTTATTTTGGGTGCGGGGTCCCCCTTAATATCCATACAAGACCCAAAGGGGCTGGGGTGGGGGTGGGGGTTGATGGGGTAGCCATGCCATTTTTCTCAAGGATTTTCAGCCATACGGCGGCCAGGACAAGACATGCCATTAAAGCCGCAAGTGTTTTTAAATGGCTTCTTTTTTTCCTTTACAAATGTCATTTTGTGCAAGGACAGTTCTAAACACGGGAAACACATGCCACTTCACAGGAATAGTTTAGACACCCCCCAGGTACCAAAGTTTAGGGCAGGGTATCCCAGTTTTGGTAGGTTTACTTTAAGAAATGCCATCTGCTCCATCAGCTGTGGAGCCAGTTGTGATCGCTGCGGGGAGAGAATATTTCCAGTAACGGAAAATACCCGCTCACTTTGGACTGAGGTTGGGGGGCAGGATATAAGCTCTTGGGCTACAATAGAGAGAGCAGGCCAAATCCCCCTCTTTTCATGCCAATATTGTAAAGGCTCAGTAGTAGCAGGCAAATGTGGCTCTGAAAGATAAGCCTTTACTGTAGCTGAGACACTACTTTGTTTCCTGGGGGGCAGTTTAGTGGGTCCAATCAAACGATCTAATGTCTTTGCCCAAATCTCATCTGCTCTGGTTGTGTTCGCAGCAGTGGTTCTGTTAGGTGTTGACACAGTATCATCGGCAGGCTCCTCCAGTTCTTCTTCCTCCACCTCTAGCGGCATGCCTAATTGTCTTTGCCTGTCACACACCCTCTCAATTAATTTATCCCTCCAGGTGGTAAGTACATTGCTGTGGAGGGGCATTTTGCCCTTTATTCGAGGATCGCAGATTGAGGCAAACATTAGCTCAGGGCAAGCTTCTATGAGCTGGTTAATCCTTCGAGTTAGTTGACCCTTAAGCCTCCTTAGAAGTGCAGCAATGTCTGCAACTAATTCGCCACCAGGTAACAGCTCTTTATTGGTGAGAAAGTCATCCAGACCAAGGGTAAGGTGTGTGAATAGGGGGATAACTTGGGACAAAATAGCATTTTCTCGGCTCAAGCTTTCTTTGGCAGCACGGAAGGGACTAAGCACTGCCACCAACTGACCAATGATTGTCCACTCCTCCCTGCTTAATGGCCGAGCTATGCCGATAAAATGCTCATGGGACATAGCATGAATTGTCTTTTGCTGCTCGAGTATTCGTTCAATCATTTCTAAGGTAGAATTACACCGAGTACTTATGTCCTGCTTCAAGCAGTGTTGACTAAGGCCAGCCTAAAGCCCCATACACACGGTCAGATTTTTTCATGGAGTCTGTCCGACCGGACAATGTTGTTGAGAAATCAGACCGTGTGTATGCAACATCGGACAGTGTACGTCGGATTGTGAGACGGACAAAGACTTATCTCCTGCTGGATAGATTAGCCGACAACACGGTCCGATCACACCAAATTCGATCGGCTGTACGCTTGTCCGACCAGACAAAGTGCTAAGCATGCTCACATCACATTACAAGACCAAAGCTATTGGCTACTAGCCTCTACGTAGTCCCGTCGTAGGCAACAAACGTCACCACGTTCAGAATGATCGGATTTTCCGACAACTTTGTCCGACCGTGTGTACGCAAAACCAACATCAGACAAAGTATGACGGACATGGTCCGACGGACCTGGTCCTCGGATAATCCGCGCATGTGTATGGGGCTTTACTTTGCTCAGTTCGGAATATGTGGCTAGCTTTCACACTTCTGTGAAAATGGCCTGCTATCTTTCGACAGGATTCCAGAACTGCAGACAACTTTTGACTACTGTCGTCGTCCAGAGCAGCCTTCACTACAAGATGCAGGACATGTGCCGAGCAGCGAACTCCTACAAATCGACCATCACGCAGAGCCTTGATCATATTTGTTGCTCTGTCTGTTACAACAAACCCTAACTTTGGCTGCATGCCTGCTTGGTCTCCAAGCCACTCCGCCACAATTTTTTTGAGTGCACGCAAAATATTATGAGCACTGTGTTGCTCATCTAGAACCTCTGCATGCAAGAGGAAGGAACGGTGCCCCTGATTAACGATTACTGCCTCAGCTCCTGTGCTTCTTGCCCCTGGTTTGGGTTTCTTAGGTTCAGAGACAGTGGGCTGCCACCAGTGCGCAGTCAATGACAAAAAGGCATGCTGGCCACTGGGAGCACTCCACAAGTCTGAGGTAAAATGCACCGACTGGCCAGCAGCTCTGCCCAACTCCTCTTTCAATGCCTGCACACATGAATTGTACAAACAGGGTACTACATTACGGCTGAATGTAGTACGGGAGGGTACAATATATTGGGGTGCGACTGCCTGCAGTAGCTGCCTAAATGGCTCTCCTTCCACCAAATTATAAGGTGCTCCACCGACAGCTATTAATTGCCCAATAAGGCAGGTAATTTTGCGCGACTGCTGCCTAGACACCCCCCTAGGATGAAAGCCGCTAAATTGCTGCAGGGAAGAATGATGATTACCGGGATGTTTAACAGTTGCACAAGAGGTGCCTTTATCCCCTTGGCCCTTGTCATGCCTATCAGTGGAAATGGTAGCACTGGTGGTTCTACTCTTTTTAGTAGGTGGAGCTGCCACCCCACTTTCCTCTCTCAACAGCAGAGGCTTATGCTGAGAGCGCAAATGATGACCCATCCCAGCATTAGTGAGATGCCCTACAATTCTCCCACGGCTCACTTCCTTGCCACATAGTTTGCATTTTGCTATGCGGCCATCCCCAACATAAACAAAATGCTCCCATATTTTTGACCGCCGGTTGCGGTTACCACTGCCACTGTGTGGGGAATAATCTTCCACGATTTCTTGTTCATGCCTTTGAGCTTGAGTAGCTTTAGGGGTGATGGAAGATGGTGGTGGCCTATCACTGGTTACCACGACATCTTCTAAAGCCCCATACACACGGTCGGATTTTTCATGGATTCTGTCCGATCGGACAATGTTGTTGAAAAATCAGACCGTGTGTATGCACCATCGGACAGTGTACGATTGTCCGACGGACAAAGGCTTATCTCCTGCTGGAAAGATTTGCCGACAACACGGTCCGAGCACACCAAATCCGATCGTGTGTACGGTTGTCCGACCGGACAAAGTGCTACGCATGCTCAGATCACATTACAAGACCAAAGCTATTGGCTACTAGCCTCTACGTGGTCGTAGGCAACAAACGTCACCACGTTCAGAATGATCGGATTTTCCGATCGTGTGTACGCAAAACCAACATCGGACAAAGTATGACAGACATGATCCGACCGACCTGGTCCGCGGATTGTCCGACCGTGTGTATGGGGCTTAAGACAGAAGAGGCAGGTGATGGTGACTGCATAGTGTGTGTGAATAACAGAGGAGACAGAGGAGGACCAATATCTGATTCTGGACTACCCACTTGATATTGTTTTTTGTATTGCTCTTCCTCTAAACCCAATCCTATGCCTAAATCAAAACCTTCAAAGGTGGGACTTAAAGGTATGTCATTGTCATCATCATCATGTTGTTTAGCAGCAGGTTCAGCTTGTAAAATATTAGCTGCCACTTCACCTCTATCTGTAGAGCTGCTACTAATACTTTTGGTGTTGGCAGTGGCACTAGCAGTGGCAGCTATGCTTTTCTCTTGAGCATCTTCCTCCTGCTGTAAATCAAAAATCTCAATTTTTGGCTGCTTATAACTGTGGGCACTAGCAACAGCCTTTGCAGGAACTGCCTGGCCTCTCTTGTAGAAAAGAGCAGGTGTTACAATAGGCCTGTTGCTAGTACCATCTTTTGTTTAAGTTTTTGCTGATGCTGCATCATGAACATTTTCCACTCTTGCTTCCCTCATGGGGAGAGGAGGAGAAATATCCATTATTATAATTATTGTTTTTAAACAAACAGAGAAAAAATGGTGTATTACACCTTCAAAAATGCAACTGCAAAAAAAAATAAAAAAATCAGACAGACAGCACAGTAAGTTAGAAAACAACACAGTGCACACACTGTCCCACAAAAGCACAAAAAATTTGAATTTCAGGAAATAAAGAATGATAATCCTTGCTTAATATCTAATAAGTCCTGTACTTACTCCACTCCCTCAGTCACGAGACCTGACTCAGTCTCCTCCTCAACTGAATCTAAAAAGATTCAGGAATGACATGTGACTCAGACACAAAAGGGATAAGCTGATTGGCTAAGAAATTAATTAAGATACATCTCTCACACTACACTGTCCAATGGTTAATTTCCTAACTGCCCATTCGAAAGAACCATTTGAGAACACGAAATTACGAACATACGCATGAAAATACGAACATACGAAATTACAAACATACATATTACACTGTCATTCAAAAGAACGATTCGATTTCGAGAACACGAAATTACGAACATACAAAGAAACAAAATTACGAACATGCGAATGAAAATACGAATATACGAAATTATGAACAGACAAATGATTGAAAATATGGAATGCAAATCATTCGTTATATGTGTAATTTTCGTTCTTTTACTGTTTCGTATTTTCGTAAGTTTTCCAATTCGTAAGTTCGTGTTTTCACATGTTAGTTATTTTACTTGTTCGTAATTTCGTCATTTTCGTATTTTAGTTCTTTCAGCTATTCGGATGTTCGAATTGATACGAATGTACGAATGCTAACAAATTCGTACGAAAATCCTTTCGTTACGAACCGAATCGCACATGTCTACCATCTAGTGGTTTCTTTAATAGTGGCTTTCCCCCAGATTGCAGCATTTGTCTGTGTGAATTTGTACCCATTTAGCCAAAACAGCATTTGTGAGGTCATGTACTGATGTTGGATGAGAAAACCTGGCTTGAAATAAGCATTCCAGTTCGTGTCATAAGTGTTAATTAGGGTTGAGGGCAGAGCTGTGTGCAGGTCACTCAAGTTCCTCACACTAAAGTCATCACACCATGTCCTTATGAATCTGACTTTGGGCAAAGGGGCATGGCAAAGAGGGCCTTCTTCAAACTGTTGCCACAAGAGCAAAGTGCACAATTATCTAAAAATGATTTGTAGGCTATACTGTAGTATTAATAGTACCTTTCACTCAATAGTACTCTTCACCTAATGATTTTGAGAGATGCACACATACTACTGTCATATAGGTCAGAGGTCTCCAAACTTTTTAAACAAAGGACCAGTTTACTGTCCTTCAGACTTTAGGGGTGCCAGATGTTGTTGTCAGTAGGAAGAATAGTGACCCATCATTGGTGTCAGCAGGAAGAATAATATCCCATCATTGGAGTCAGTAGGAAGAATAGTGCCTCATTATTGTTATCAGTAGGAAGAATAGTATCCCATAATTAGTGTCTGTAGGAAGAATGGTGCCCCATAGTTGGTGTTAGGTGGGAGGAATAGTGTCCTGTATCAGTAAGAGAAACACTGCCCCAAGGGCCAGATAAAGGCAAGCAAAGGGTCGCATCTGACCCTTGGGTCATAGTTTGGAGACCACTGATATAGGTGAATGTGAAGGTCAACTGTCCACAGACTTTTGGCCATAAAGTATAAAGTGCCTAGCCCCAGCACTAGTATACAGTGATTTTAACTCCCTGACGCCGGCCGCACGCACTTAACGTGCTGAGAGGACGCTCCCTGCATATTTCCAGCCTGGTAGTCGGTAGTGTCGCCACATCACCCCTTTAATCCAGGACACATATGAATTACACAGGTTCTGAGGGTGATTTAAGGCACCAAGTGAGTTTAATTACCACCTTAATCAGCCACAGAACCTGTGTAATTATTGTGTGTCCTGGATTAAAGGAATGATGTGGCAACCCTACTAGTCGTTGTATCTTGGAAAGCTCCCATTGCATACTAGCGATCAGGAGCTTTCTGATCATGTGACTGCTGTGACAGCCGATCACTGCGGTCACATGATCAAAAACCCCACCTTCCGACATCTGAAACCCCTTAAAGGGCTGGGAGGCACCGACACCAAGGGGTTAATATAGAAACATTCTAAATGCTTTAAGCCCCATACACACGCGCGGATTATCCGAGGACCAGGTCCGTCAGACCATGTCCGTCATACTTTGTCTGATGTTGGTTTTGCGTACACACGGTCGGACAAAGTTGTCGGAAAATCCAATAATTCTGAACGTGGTGACGTTTGTTGCCTACGACGGGACTACGTAGAGGCTAGTAGCCAATAGCTTGGGTCTTGTAATGTGATCTGAGCATGCGTAGCACTTTGTCTGTCGGACAACGGTACACACGATCGGATTTGGTGTGATCGGACCGTGTTGTCGGAAAATCTATCCAGCAGGAGATAGGACTTTGTCCGTCGGACAATCCGACGTACACTGTCCGATGGTGCATACACACGGTCTGATTTTTCAACAACATTGTCCGATCGGACAGAATCCATGAGAAAATCTGACCGTGTGTATGGGGCTTTAGTCTGACCTCACTCATTTTAATTTATAGCCAGAAAATTATTTAATGGTTCATTTTAAATACCCAAAAGCAATAACTGAAGCGTTTGATTTCACTGCAGCTGTTCCGGCACCATTCTTCTTGTCTGGGTCAGGCTTGTAGCATAAAAAACCATTCTAAATTCAGCAGCAGACTTTTACCAGAGATACTGGAACAAGTTGTGCTTTTATGTGCAGTGCTGAATTGTGCTATTAGTTAGTTGATGATAGAAAACAGGTGGAACAGAGGAACTCACATTAGCCAGCTGCTCCTACTTCTCATGCATGCAAAAGGGCGGCAGTCATTGACATTGTGTACATCTAGGTTTACTATAAACAATTAAATATGTTGTGTGTTTAAAACATACAGTACATCTCATGTGTATTGTGATATTTGATTTTTCAGGAAGCACACTACAACTCCAGCTAAATAGTTACATTCAAAATGCATTAGGAAAACAAAAATATTAAAAATGAATGTCCATGCTCTTCTGATGCCCTTACTCACGCTGAACAAAATGACTGCATAGACCAGCCTTTCTCAAATCCCTTATGCCCCATACACACGGTCGGATATTCCGATGGAAAAAGTCTGATCGGATTATGTTGGTGTGTATATTAATGCAGCGCTAAGAACAAACTAGTACTTTGAAAAAAAGGTACTGTTATAGTGAGTTTAAGCTTGATATCTTATGTGGGGGATATGCAAATAAAAGGGGGGAGGGAGAAGAGGAGGGATATTATGACGTGATACCAACCTCTAATACCTTAAAATGCATATAAATATAAAGCATAAAACCTTATATATAAAACACATAAAATTAGCATAGATAAATTATTTTACAATAAAATAGCAATCGTGAGAACTAAAAGTAACAGGTATAAAAAATACATGTGATAAAAATTGGTGGATAAAAATCAAGTGATTGGATACCGTGGTGGAAGTATCGTGACAGATAAAATTATAAAAATTAATTAATTAATATTAGTGACAATATAAACTCAACGGCGGTTGAGGTAATGGGTGCTAGGTGAGAAAACTATACATATAAGTGTATAGAAGTGAAGTCCATAGCATTGGTTGGTGATCAGGTGAATGACACTGTAACAACAGATGGCTCTGTTCAGTGTGATGGTGGAGTGATGGTTGTCTGATGGCCCTCGAGCCTAATGGAATGAGGCTTACCGGATGGATTGGACTTGAAAAGGCATATGCCTCACAAGTCGCAAAAGCTTTAACGTTTAGGGACTGGCAGATCTCAGCTCCGCATGGTGACTCCAAAACTCTTTCAGGTACCACATAGGTCAGTGGTCAGCAGGAAGGTAGGTATCAGGTGGGGAAATGATCATCAAAGGTCCGTGTTGTTAAGCGTATTGTGTGGTCATATTAAAAGAAAAAGCTTGCATAGCGTAATACCATTTGGAAATGTTTTTAATGTTTTGAAAACAGATTAAAAACACTCACATTTAGATGGTTAAAAACAGGCCTGTTTTAAAATTGAGTTGGCGTGGTGCTGTCCTTGTAGTCCACCCGACGCGTTTCGTCCGCATAGACGTCATCTGGGGTGTGGACTACATGTGTCAGCAGCACGCATTTATAGGGAGTGTGACCCCAAAGTGAAAAAAACGATTGTGTGGACCGGAAATGACGTCACTTCCGGTCTGGCGAAATTAATATTATTTTTTAGAATAAAGTGGGGCAATGATGGGGATAAGACTATAATGCTTGCTGAATTGAATAATTTATGTTTTTCTTGTTTTTGTGTATTAAGAAGCTCCAGTTTGAGTAGTTGCTTGTTTTGGAGCTGTAGTGACAGCGTCATTGCGTCACTGCCGCTCTAACCACGTGACCGCCTGTTAAACCAAGCCTCACTGTGGATAGAACAGAGCGGCAGCGCATGGACGCTCTGCTGTGATGTTAAAACAGACCAAGCCTCGTTTTAGTGCCGGGCCAGTCTGACGCGATTGCGTCATAACCTGGAAGTTCGGGTAGAACCAAGCCTCGTTCTCGCTCTCAGGTGGTTCTATGGTAGATGTATGTTTCAAAGTCACGTGGTGTACTGCATAACATACTTTGCTGACACCAGGGGCGGAAACTAAAGGTCCCGAATCCCATTGTTGCTAAACCGCGCCCCAAAGGGGGTGAATATATTTAAAATATGGTAGATGGCAATCTATGGAAATACTTGCTTATCCCCAGGATTATAAATCTTATCCAAACGCGGTATCGCGTTGGGGTGACACTTGATACTTATATAAAACAATTAACACATATAGCAATACACATGTATATAGATATGAAAAAATAAAGAATGAATAAATAAACAACATAATATATCGAGCATTTAAAGGAGCCGTAAAATAATTTATATTGATATAAAATGATTACGGATGATATAAAGGAATACCAGAGATGGTTTATGTAAGATCTATATATAAAAATGTATAAAAACCTAAATCTAGAATATAAATGTATATAAACATATAAAAATATATATAGACAAATTCCTAAAAGTTGCTCTAAAATTGTCATAAAATGATAAATTACAATAAAAATTGTAATAACATATACCTAAAAAGTAGAACCTAGAATAATCGGATGGGAAATGGTGTTTTATTACTTCGTGGGAGTATGTGTATTCATGAATAAAATGTATCGTTAGTTTCCGTTAAGGGGTATGGATTACGCTTTATTAATAAATGCGTTTATGTCCCAGTCTATATTCATCCCTGACGGAAAGTGCCACTGCAATTGATAAATCCAAAAAGTTTCCAGTTGTGAGACCCCTCTGGTTTTGGCTCCTCCCCTCCAAGGTGCTGTAAATTTATCAATAATCGAAAACTGGGTGCCTCTGGGGTCTCTGTTGTGGAATTGGCGATAATGCCTTGGTACCGTGTGTTTAATACTTCCACATTTATTTTGGAAATGTGTTCCGACACTCTTGTTGTGAAGGAACGTATAGTACGGCCAACATATTGTTTTGAACATGGGCAAGTAATTAAATATACAACGTGATTGGTAGCGCATGTACTAAAATGCTTAATGGGGTATTTTATTTTGGTCACTGAAGACTCAAATTCTTTAGTCGTGCATCTCCCTTTCACGTTATAATGGCAGACTATACACCTTTTACATGGATAATACCCTATGAGGTTGTGAAAAAAGGACGGTTTGGTTGGAGGATTAATGATTGTTGGGGCAATTTGGCTTTTAAGCGAGGGTGCCCCTTTGTTTATCACTCTAGCATTGTCTGGTAAAAGTGGGCCTAAAACTTTGTCATTTTTTAAAATATTCCAATGTTTGGCCAATATGGATTTTATCTGTTTGTGTTGGACTGAATAACCAGTTAGAAAAGACCATTTAAATTTATCATCCAGAGCAGCTCGGGGTTTGTCTACCAACAGTGTTGTTCTATCCGTTTCCACGGCGCTCTTTAGATCCTGGTCAACTTCTTCCATATTATATCCTTTTTCTTTGAATCGATCGCGTAGGGTGTTGGCTTGCGACTTAAAAGTATCCAGATCGGTGCAGTTTCTGCGTAGTCTAAGGAACTGGCTTTTTGGGACGGATCTGAGCCAGCTCCTGTGATGGCAGCTGTCAATGGGGATGAATCCATTCTGGTCCGTTGTTTTAAAATGGGTGCTAAATTTAAAAATGCCATCAGAAAGTTGGATTTCTAAGTCCAAAAAATTGATTTGGGTACGACTTGATTCATAGGTGAGTATGATGCCACGATCGTTGTTGTTGAGGAAGGAAAATAAATTATCTAAGGATTCCTGTGATCCCTTCCATAGGAGGAGGATGTCATCAATATATCTGGCCCATAGTTTCAATTCTGGTCTTGCTGTGGCATAGATGACATCCTCCTCCCATTTGGCCATAAAGATGTTCGCTAGGCTAGGGGCAAATTTGGCTCCCATGGCAACTCCCTTTTCTTGTGAATGTTGTCGGAAAATCTGATCGTGTGTGGGCTCTATCAGGCTTTTTTCCGTTGGAATTTCCCGACAACAAAATCTGATCAGACTTTTTCCGATCGTGTGTCGAGAATTCCGACGGACAAAGTGCGACGCATGCTCAGATCAAATTACGAGACCAAAGCTATTGGGTACTAGCCTCTACGTAATTCCGTCATACGCAACGAACGTCCCCACATTCAGAACGATCAGATTTTCTGACAACTTTGTCCTACCGTGTGTATGCAACACCAGTTTCAGATAAAATCTGTCTGAAAAAATCCGACAAATTTTGTGGTCGGAACTTCCGACTGTGTGTACGGGGGCTTAGACCAGAGAAACCCGTTCAATTTTGGGTCTTAGGGAACTCCTGCTAAAACCAATTCTTCGAGGGTTCAGTGGGAAAAATTACCCCTACATTACTGGTCAGCAGTGTTTATTTAGTCAACAAAAACATTTTCGTCCGGCCTTTTTATGGTGACAAAAACTAAACGAGAAGTACACCACATTTTTGTCCACTGACAAAAACTATGACGAAAATCATTTACGTTTTCATTTACAAACAAAAAGGAAACGAAATTGTGAAGCAGAGACATTTACCCTTATGAACTTTCGGATGGGAGAGAAGCAGCACCAATTTAAGTGCAGTATGTGAAGAAAAAAGGGACATTTATTAAGTAAAAGAGACCAAGCAGTGAAGTCCCTCTGGATGGAGAGCTGGGTTCTGCGGCGTCCCACATTGCCAGCCACGCCGGTGGTTTCCTGTGCTCCGGGGCAGTAGGCGAGAGAGCGAGCATCACCAGGGAGACAGAGAGACTGCAGTGTGTGTGGTCGTTGTGTGTGTTCAGAGCATACCTGCTCCTTCCTCAGGCCTCCCGAGCGGCCATCTCAGCTGAGGTTAAAGTGATTGTAAAGTCTTTTTTTTTTGTATAAAAATAACAAACATGTTAAACTTACCTGCACTGTGCAGTGGTTTTGCACATAGCAGCAAAGATCCTCATTTTCTCGGGTCCCACTTCTGTGCTCCTGGCCCCTCCCTCCTGTCGAGTGCCCCCACAGCAAGCAGCTTGCTATGGGGGCACCCCGAGCCGAGTCACAGCTCCCTGTGTTCATTCAAACAAACAGTTAGATTACTCATTATCCTCTAAAATAACTGCGTTAAATAACTCCGTTTATTTTAACTCAGTTACTTACATCACTGCCAGTCACCCTAATACAGTGATCAGTGCTAATACTATACACTGTCACTGTACTAATGACACTGGCTGGGAAGGTGGTTAACATCTAGGACAATCAAGGGGTTAAATGTGTGCCTAACCATGTGCAATGTGTGTAATGTGTGCTGCTTTTTACTACAGATATCTTTGTTTCTTATCCCTGCTTTGCAACAGAGAGATCTTTCCATCTGTACAGAGCTCTGTGTTGGTTGTCAACACAGGGCTCTAGGCTGTGATTGCACACAGCCAATCAGGGTACGTTGCTTTTTGCCTGTGGAGGCCGCCTGTCCCCAGTACATTGTGGGGGGGGGGGGGGCAGGAACATACAGTATATAAATAATATGTTTGTGCCTGGAGTTTAGCTCTGCCCATTTTCCTCCCCAGAACACCCCACGCATTTTATGCTCACCTGTCTTCAGCAGTGGCTAAAGGTGGGGTGAGGTCAGGGTGAGGTCAGGGGATCTGTGTTCTGTGCCACCCGAACTGCTGTCTGGGTGGACGTGTGTCGTCTGCCCAGGGCTGCTAGGCCAGAGGTTGGGCCTATCTCGGGGGCATCTAGCTGCCAGGCTATGTGAGGGCCTATCCAGAAGTATAAGGGCAGTGCAGGTCTGGGACTGCGGCTTGGAGTCCAAACAAAAGTGATGATTCTGCCAGCCGGAGAACCTGTCAGTGGTTGGAGGTGGAAGGGATGCTGTCGCCACAAAGGGACCAATCGATTTTACCAGGGACCACAGTGAGTAACTGAAGCAAGTACCAGAACCCTATTCTCACCGAAGGGCAAGGTGGAGAATCGGGAAACTTCAGGCAGTGATCAAGTCAGGGACCCAACCAGCGGAGAAGACGCTTGCAGAGCAGCCTTGTGTGTCAAGCCAGGGACTGAGCCGGTTAGCAGGGGTGAAGCTTGAGGAGTATCTGGAGTGCCAAGCTAGGGACCCAGCAGAGAAGCGGGGGTGAGGGGATACCACTGCAAACCTTGGATGAGCTCAAGGGATTCATAGTCAGTGAATCGGTGGGTCTAGTAAGAGACCAGGAGCTCAGTATTGAAGAATAAGGAGCAGTTGTAGTAGAGCTGAAGGAACTGATACGTCTGAGTTAGGAACTGTTAAAGGACTGTTACCATAGGAGACAGCAATCCTGCACGTGCAGAAGTGACACCTTGCTGGGGCCTTTCCCTGTACAGCTGTTCTCCTATTGAAGTCTCGAAGTCTGTCAATTGAGTTTGCAACTATCTAAGGGTGTCCTGACCCTAACCCTCTTTCCCCAAAATATATAAAAAGGACTGTCAAAAGAAATAAAACCTCTTTTACATCCAAGCAGTGTCTGGCACCCAATAAC
>CM053026.1:537499550-537520514 GCA_028564925.1 Lithobates sylvaticus
AGCCCACATTATTGAGCCATTTGCCAATCAATGAAGTGCAGAGGGTTAGCTGTCCACCACCCCCCCCCAAAACCCCTAGTTATTGCCAATGGCCCATCAGAAGTGGGGGGATTGATGGGGGGGTGAGTAATCTGTGAAGGGGAGCCTCTACTTTTCTGTGCAAATACTTTCCAGCCTCCAATTTTATACAATGCTCTTGTTCCAAGATGTTGATTGTCTAATCTGCTTGCAATGTTTAGGTGCAAAGTGACTAATATTTTTTTCTTGTTTCACTCCACAGTTCCCTTCCACGCCACAGGAATGGCAGACTGTGGCCTCCCACTTTGCCAGCCGTTGGGACTTTCCTAACTGCGGAGGGGCAATTGATGGGAAACACGTCCGCATCGTCCCACCGCCCAACTCGGGGTCCTACTATTATAATTATAAAGGGTTTAATAGTGTAGTGATGTTGGCGGTGGTGTCGGCAACATACGAGTTTATGTATGTGGACGTGGGGATGAACGGCCGGATATCGGATGGTGGGGCCATTACGTACACGGAGTTCTACTGGCGTCTCCAAAGTGGCAGTCTGTGCTTGCCACCTCCAGAGGAGAATGCCGAAGGACTCCCCTTCGTCTTTGTCGCAGATGAAGCGTTTGCGTTGACTCCCCATGTGATGAGGCCGTTCCCGATGAGGACCCTCACCCCGGACCAGAGGGTCTTCAACTACAGGCTGTCCAGAGCCAGAAGAGTTGTGGAGAACGCTTTTGGCATCCTGGCCAGCCGCTTCCGCCTGTTCCTGACGGCATTTAACTTGGCGGAATACAAACTCAACCACATAGTTCTTGCCTGTTGCATATTGCACAACTTCCTCAAAAGACATAACAGGAACTATGTGGTGGCCGTTGGCCCAGATGTGGAGGGCCCTCCAAATGCGGAACTCACAGCCCTTCGAGTGGCACGTCCAGGCTTGCCCCCTCTAAATGCCCGTGTGGTCCGGGACCAATATATGCAGTACTTTGTGGGTAGGGGGGCCATTGCTCTGCCTGACGATGTGTGAGAGGCATTTTTTAATAAATCTGATATTTTAAACCAACCTATGATTTCTTGTCATTTCAGTGTTCTTTTTAGCTTATTTTACTTTGACATTTTTTCCCTTTGCCTTCGACAGTGGGAATGCACTTTCTGGGCAAAAGGAGGTAACAGTCTCTTCTTCCCAAAAAGATTATTCTCATGTTGTGTGTTTGCTACCTAATCTTTGGTCTAGAGAAGGTTTGTACTGCATAACTGACACACAAAATACTCCTTTTCATCACCAGGTCTGACATGTGTGTATTCTCCAAAATGCTGTGCTCCGTGTTTTCGTACAAAGCACTGTGGGTGTCATTTACATAAGTCAAATCCGCTATGCTCTACAAGTGCATTGAAAAAGTTCCCCGGGAAAGAAAATTGGAGTGCAAAGTGGATTTGCCTTTAGTAAATAACACCCATTGCCCCCCATATCCTTTTCATTTTACATACATAATGCATTGTGTTTTTAAAATAAGGAAGCCACACATTTAGAAAAATAAAAGTTTACTAGGAAAACATCCCCAAGTGCGTTTACAATCTTCACGCCAAAACTGACAACATCTTGGTTATTTACAACATTGTTTACAAACATTCCGCAATTGGTAAAACCAGGCATGGAGCAAAACAGAACCTAGGAACTTGGAAAGTTCAACTTTGTAAAGTGAAGACAAGATCAGACATGACTATATGTTCAAAGTGTGTTTGATCTTGCCTTCATCACA
Source organism: Lithobates sylvaticus (assembly GCA_028564925.1). Taxonomy (NCBI): domain Eukaryota; kingdom Metazoa; phylum Chordata; class Amphibia; order Anura; family Ranidae; genus Lithobates; species Lithobates sylvaticus. Next base: position 537,501,323 of record CM053026.1, read on the forward strand.
TGGGGGGGTCACCCCCGAAAAGTGGAAATTTGGAACATGCACACAATTTGGGACTGAAAATGGTCATTAGATGGTAAAACACATGCCTAGAAGCTTCAAAAGTGCCATTTTCCATCATGGGGATGAATGGACGTTTTTTGGGGGTGCAACCCCTTCACCACAACCACTTTCGTAGTTCGTAAAGTGTTTGCACCCCCAAAAAAACGTTGCCATTCATCCACCATGGTGGGAGCTAGCACATGTGGACACAATGTGTGCATGTTCCAAATTTCAGACAGTTTTTAAGTTGCAAATGTGTTCAGAAGCTGGCACAAATGTGTGTTAATTACTTGGTGCGTTTTCATATTTTTCCTAAAACATCAATGATGTTCTTCAATTTTTGTTGAACATCATTGATGTTTTGCTTTATGTAATCTAGATCTCGATTGCAGACCATTATCTCTCCGATGAGTACGTGGGCACTCTCTGTGGTAAAGTGCGATTTTTCTTCCACAACATCCACGTCACCTAAAAACCACAAACAAACAAAAATGGGGTGTTGGAAATGAGGCAGCCATACATGGATTAGCTTACCAGTAGCTGTGTTCTCCCACACTCACCTGTTGTGGTGACAATTTCTGCAAGTTCGATGATCTCTCCTTCCTCCTCCTCCTCCTCCTCTGCTTCTGCTCTTTCCCCTTTTTTGGGAGGTGTTGGTTTGGGGGTTTCCTCCGACGGCCCAAGTTTTCGCTCCCCTATGAGAATGTCCAAAAGGAAGATTTAGCAACACAAGCTATTGAGGGCAGAAATAGGAAATGACAAACATTGCTTGAAAGTGACGGACACTATTTTAGTTTGGCCAGTTACAAATGTCAACTACATGAATGTAGTCACTTTGTAAAGGTGCTAAACTGACTTGCTTTTTGGTAGAAGTTTGTGTGATGGAGACCCCCCTCTAGTATCCACTGGAGCACATGTGTGGAAAAGGCTAATAAAAAGGGGGTTTGGGTGTCCCAGCACTAGTGCTCTCGAGTCCAGATGGGTAAACAGCTACTGGGTAACCTCTCCTTTACATTGAATAAATTGGCTTTACATTCTGGATGACATTTCTAGGGAGAACAAACTTCCTTTCCCACAAAAAAACACCAAACATCGTATTATAAGTGGCCGCACGATCGAGGTTGCGTACGATCGAATGGACACACACACGACCATGACAGTGGCAGAAAGATCAAGGCTGAGTACGATCGAATGCACAGACGAACATGAAAGTGGCCATTTTGGAATGCACAACTTTGTAAAAATCAAACCACATGGAGCAGTATGCAAGCAAGAAATCAAACACAAAACACAACTACTTACTTTTTTGAAGAATTCTCTTGATCTTTCTGTACTGATCGGCCTCCCTCAGTTTCAGGTCTGACCAGCGTTTCCTGAGTTGCTCCTTGGATCGTTGTACCCCAAAATGATTGTACAGCCTTCTCACAACTTTAGACATGATCTTGGCCTTGCGGACATTGGGGTTGAGGTAAGGCCCATACTTCCCATCATAGTCGCTCCTCTTTAATATGTCCACCATCTCCAACATTTCTCCAAATGACATATTGGAGGCCTTGAATTTCAGGCTCCGGGATCGGGACGTTTGTGCCTCCGGACTTTCCTCGTCCACCTCCTCGTTGGGGGGATATTTGGGGCGCACCTGCTGTGTCCCCGCCATGTGCTCTCCCCACTGCGCCGTAAAGAGAAGGGGTGGGGAATAGACGAGAAAGATCGTCAGGGGCGGGCGGAGTTTGACGCATGCGCACTGTATATAAAACGTCACACGCCTGTGTCGTAGCCACGATCTGGGAGACGAGGGGAGAGAGAAAGCTCACGCACGAGACGATCACTACAAACGAAGGTACAATTTGACGTTGGTACATAACTAGCCTAGACTGATTAGAACTTGAGGCTTCTTTATGGAGAAGATTAGGAGAGTTTAGGCTGACATTATTTATATTGTTTTGTGTGGCGTTGTGTCTTGCAGAGGTGATGGATGCCTTCTACAACGTGAGCTTTCTCCCACACTTCATTGATAAATACCGGCAATTCCCCCTCTTATGGCAGGCAAAACACAGGGATTATAGCAACAGACCAAAGAGGTACGCAGCCCTGCTGAAACTGGTGGCATTTGTAAAGCCTACCCTGCCCATGGCAACCGTCGCAAACTTAAAAGTGAAGATCACCAACATGAAGACTACCTATTTCCGGGAGCGCAATAAGGTCCTGAAGTCACAAGCATCTGGAGCTGCAGCAGCTGATGTCCATGTCCCCACGCTCTGGTACTATGAGAGGCTCCACTTTCTCAAAGACCAGGCTACTGTCAGGAAGTCACTCTCGACTCTTCCTTGCACGCGTCCTTCCACGCACGCCACCCCTGATGAGGCTTCCGAGGAGCAACCTGGGCCTTCCAGTCAGGAATATGTGCAGGTGCCCAGCTTGTTCCAGGTATAGTAGTTTTGGAACCAGTTTGTTGAATAATGAATGATGTTCAGTTAATTCAGGATCCCCAATTGCTTATTTCCTAACGTGATTGACATATCAACAGACAGTGGTGTGGGAGACATTTTTGGGAAGAATCTAAACTGCAGGGCTGAGAATTGTATGGTTTTGTATTTGAAAACATTTTGCAACAGTCACTAGATGAGAATTGTGTGTGTTTGATGAACAAATAACTGAAACTATGTCCCTTTTTCATACACAGGAAGACCTCAGCCAGGAGGTGGCTGTGGAAGGTGGCAGTCAGGAGGAGGCAGGGGGTAGTGGCAGCCAACAGGGGGGTAGGCGTAGGAGCCTGACTGTCTCCCAAGTCTCTCCCCTCCGCCTTCCCTACAGAAGGGCGAAAAACATGGGGGAGGTGGGAGAGTCAGCGCTCCAGCTGATAAAAGATGCCTCAGCCTCCCTCTATGCCACACCCACCTACGAGGAGGCCTTTGCCTCCTTGGTTACAAGTAAATTTACGGGTATGGAGGCGGGGCAACGCAGCATGTGTGAGGAGGTCATCCTCAAAATACTAAATGAGGGGATGGCTGGGGAGATGACTCCCCTCACACATGTTTGCGAGAGTGACCTTGCTCCGCCTCCTCCTCCTCCTTCTGCCACCCCACCAGCACCAGCACCACGGCGTGGAAGGAAGCGTACAAGGAAGACAAGAGAGTGACGACCTGGACTCAGTCTGGTCTGAGAGAAGATGGAGCCTCTCGTAGTACCAGAGCCTGGGGACCTAGATGGCATCTGCTGCAGTTCCGGATGTTTTGGACTTCAGGACCAGATTGCGCTCCCTTATTATTTAGATAGGTAGTCTTCATGCCCCCAATTGTTTAAGTTTGTAAAATGATGGTTGCCATGGGTGTCCAAGGCTTTGCAAATTCCCCAAGTTTCACCATGGCTGCGTTCCTCTTTGGTCTGTTGCTGAGACCTAAATAAAGTTTTTTTTGATTTGAAATAATCATTGACTATTGTGTTTTACTTTTCTACAATGACAGTTTTTCTTTGAGTAGGCAGGTACATTTCACTAATCCTAAAGTAGAATTAACAAGGGGCACCAACAACCAACAAACTCCTAGTAAATGTAAGCAAGAAATACAAATTTAAATAATGTGTTTTTGGTAATTTGAGACACACAACCCCCCTCAAAAAAAAAAAAAAAAAAAAACATTCAAATATGTATTCCCCCCAAAAAAAAAAAAAAAAAGACAAATCATGGTAAAAAAATAACAAAGATTCTTTTCCGTTCAGAGTAAAAATAAACATGTAGTGTATAAATGCTGCAAAGTAATAAAGAAGTAAGTTTGTGAGAAGTGCGGGTGAATAGGAGCAGCTAAAAGATGTCATTCTTGTTGCATTGTAAAGAAAAAGAGAATGCGCTGCATTAAAGACATTTTAACATTGCAGCGTGACGAATGTGCTGTGTCGATTAGGAAAGGTAGTTTTACCTGACCGAGCGCTTCCGTCACAGAATTTCTTCTGAGCATGCGTAGCACTTTGTCTGTCGGACAAGCGTACACACGCTCGGATTTGGTGTGATCGGACCGGGTTGACGGGAAATCTTTCCAGCAGGAGATAAGACTTTGTCCGACGGACAAACCGACGAACACTGTCCGATAGTGCATACACACGGTCTGATTTTTCAACAACCTTGTCCGATCGGACCAAATTGATGAAAAAGTCCGACCGTGTGTATGGGGCTTTACTTGTTTTAAACATTTTACAATTCTTAAATTACTTCCTGGTTTCCAGGCCTAGGCAAATGATGCCATACATTCCAGGAGTCTTCAGGAGGGAAGGAGAGGAGGGGTTTTCTCAGATAAGCACACTCCCCTGCCTGCATGCCTGAGCTAAGGACAGATGGATTCCAGGAAGTAAATGCTACATGAATCATCTGCCTTTACTTAAGAGGGCCACAGGCAGAAATAATATGGGTGTTTTTCAAAGCAATTTCTCAGCAAAATAAAACTTGTAGACGTGGAAGGATCGATTGGTTTGCTTTGGATATTAAACATTTATCAAATAGTTTTTGGTTTGTGGTAGTCATCACTAAATCACTAGCAGCAGGATAAAGAAGCTGCCTATCTGTTGCTATAAAGCTGCTAACTGACAAATCGCCAACGGCAGGATCACCCCTCTGATATGAGCCTTATTGAGCACATAGGCTATGCTTCCAGTAAGCATCTCAAGGGAGTGCAGTGGCGTAGCTCCAGGGGGCGCAGGGGTCACCATGGCACCCCACCCCTGCTCCAGGGGGCCTGTGCAGGTGGTAGGGAAAGTCTGTCAGACCAAACTCCCTATTGTGCATCAGCACTGGGAGCTCTGTCAGACAGTAAATACACTCAACAAAGGGAAAGCAAAGGAGGGAGAGGTGTGCTCCCGAGTGCTGTGCACTATGCCTCCCCCTAAAGGGCAGTACTGTACTGCAGATTTTTTGTAAGGCTGTGTGTATACATACACGCAATGTATATGTGTGTAATTATATGCATTTTAAAATTTGTGTGTGTGTTCCACCTATCAAGATACATTGCAGATCATTCCATCATCCCATGTTACTGCAAAACATTCCGCCCATCTACGTTACTGCAGAGCATTCCACCCATCCCATGATGCACTGCAGAGCATTACAACTATCCCATAATACACTGCAGGGTTTCCACACATCCCATGACACACTGCCAAGCATTCCACCCATCCCATGATGCACTGCAGAGCATTACAACTATCCCATAATACACTGCAGGGTTTCCACACATCCCATGACACACTGCCAAGCATTCCACCCATCCCATGACACTGCAGAGCATTCTACCCATACCATGACACTGCAGAGCATTCCACCTATCCCATGACACTGCAGAGCATTCCACCTATCCCATGACACTGCAGAGCATTCCACCTATCCCATGACACTGCAGAGCATTCCACCTATCCCATGACACTGCAGAGCATTCCACCTATCCCATGACACTGCAGAGCATTCCACCCATCCCATGACACTGCAGAGAATTCCACCTATCCCATGACACTGCAGAGCATTCCACCCATCCCATGACACTGCAGAGCATTCCACCTATCCCATGACACTGCAGAGCATTCCACCTATCCCATGACACTGCAGAGCATTCCACCTATCCCATGACACTGCAGAGCATTCCACCCATCCCATGACAATGCACAGCATTCCACCCATCCCATGACACTGCAGAGCATTCCACCCAGTGGTGGAACTACCAGGGTCACAAAGGTCGCACTTGTGGCCACGTGGGAGCTCCAAGACAACAGGAAGCGGGCCTGCTGCAGAACATGTTAAAGGGTTTGCACTGCGGGGTCGTAATAAAGGGCCCCACGATGAGAGCTAAGGGGACCAGGCTCGGAGGGAAGTGGATCAGGGGGGGGGGGGGGCCTGAAAGTTCTAGTTACACCTCAGCTAGAGTGTACCTCCAACTAAGAAATGCTGTCTGAACTGGCTGTTGGGAGAGCCTTCACTTGTTCATCACAAAACAAAATCAGCAAAAAGAAGACAGCTGCAACAAAGTCTGAGAGGTAGCTAAGAAATAAAATGTGTATGGTCATTTTACTTGATGACAAGCCAGGTCTACCATATCATTGTCCCAAAATAGCCCTGCTACTAATCATCAACTAGTAACTAGAGAAGTTGTGAAACATGGCTGATAAGTTAGCAAGCGAGGAAGCATTTCTGTAACCCCTAAAGCTACTCAAGCTTGAATGATGTGATACTTTCAACTAGATCAGAACTACATGGCTACCCAAAGTGTTTCACATTGAAATTTTCCAACATTTACATAAAACAAAACTAACTTACCATTAAAAGCAGCGGTAGCTATGCAATGGATTAGATAAGTAAAATTATTTTTACACAAGCTTTTAATCTGTTCCTTTATATCCGTTTTTACTATAAAAAACAGCTTTTCTACATTTTTGGAATCACTTTGGGATCAATTCATAAAGCAGCTTTATAAACTGATTCTGCTTTAAAAAGGGAACTATAGTGTTATAAAAAAATGCTAGCAAGTAGACTTTGAGGTCTCATTCACTTTTCGCATAGCAGAAATGCACATTCACGCTTGCTTTTTTTTTTCATGCTTTTCGAGCATTTCCACGGATCGCACATGGTGCAGCTTATTCACTTGAATAGGCTGCCCCGTGCTCAACAAAAGTGCCAAAGAAGGCGTGGAGAGTCGCGTGACAAATGATCAGGGCTGAGCTCAGTCCTTTATTCTCAGCTGTTGGCTAACTGCCGATCTCTCCACATTGACTCACCTGTTGGTGATATCCTGCTCGTCAGTCCTGCCTACTTAAGCCATCAAGTCCAGATGATCTCTGCCTTTGCTATGGTCACATCTCTAGAGACGCTCTCCTGTGTTCCTGTTAAAGACTTGCTTGGCTGACATTCCTTCTGGTTCCAGATCCTGCTTGCTGTTCTACTACGCTCATCTCTGGCTCCCTAACGTTTTGGCTTGTCTGACTATCCATTCTGGTTCCTGAACTCTGGCTATGTTTTGACTACATTTACTCTGTTTACCTTTTTTATTATCAAACACGTGTGATTTAACTGTACTTCTGTCTCAGTCTGATTCATGGTCTCTGACACAAATGCAGTTTTTAGGGTGCCTTTAAAAAAAATTCTGCCCGTTTTTTCAGTGTGAATAGGGCCTTATTGCAGAAAAGACTCTGTATGCCTATTCTGTAATAAATACTTCTTACCTGCCTGTCAGCAAGCTTTTTCAGGATGAACATTGAACCGTCCACGTGCAGCTCAGTGTACATTCTTGACACGTGAATGCTCTATGGCTGTGTCTATCAGATACTTATAGCAGCGCTTGGTGCTAATTTTCAACTAGAGTTGAAAGATTAGTGCATATATGTACATTTAGTGAGTACAAACATAAATAAACAATAAAAAAAAACATGTCTAAAAGCAGTAAAGCAAAGTGTACCGTAAAAAATCAACTTTACATTACGTTTTAAAGTGCTGAGTGCATAAATCAAATAAATAAATAAATAATAGATTCAAAGTGCACGTGAACAAATAAATAAACGAGTTTGATCGATGAGTGAATTGCCCTGCGTTTTTTTCATCAAATGAATATCAACAAAAAAAGTCCGCGTGACGACAAACACGATCCTCCAATCTGATGGATCAGCAATATGGCGAAAGTGACAGTTCAAAATAACATGTGACAATCGATTTTGTGTTGACTCTCCGTGAGTAATCCGCAAACTTCCACCTTAAGTGACACCGTGTTACAGAGATTAGCCCCTCTTGGGGATGCACTCACCAGAGGTATGCTCAAAATACGCCTGTAGTATTATACCCTGAGGGCCTTCTCCACCAGCATCTGCTACTGCATTCACCCGCGCATGGATACCTCCAATGCATCAGCCTCTTTCTCCAGTGTGGTTATATACAGTTGTGCATGTAATTAAACAAGGGGCCACATAGCGTAATATTGCTAAATCAACTTCATTTATTAAAAATTAATCTTTTTCCCTAAACAAAAAAACTTCCCCCTAGGGGGTTAAGCGTACCAGAAATAGTTAAAAAATCAGCATTTGGATAAATGTATGAATGTGCGGTACTGTGCCTGCTCTCTAGCGCCGGTTGTGGAGCTTTTCCTGTTTCCTCAGAGACACAGGGTGGCGTCCTTCCTGTCCGGATCTGCTGGAGCGCACCGTGGACCGCAAGCGTGTGACGTCACTTCCTGTTGACCTACGCCCTGACGCGTTTCGTCATTTCCGACTTCTTCTCGAGGGCGTAGGTCACCAGGCAGGAAGTGAGGTATAAATACACCATGGGTTGAGAGAAATGTCCAATCAGCCGGCGGCCCTGTCCCCCAATGGGCGTTACCATTCTCTGGCTCTGTAAACACTAGAGGCCCATTGCGGACAGTCACACCTGACGGCATCTCACCCATAATGTAGTTTGACAACAACTTTGCATTTTAAAAAGTATTTATAAATGCATATTAATGCCGGCCATATCTAGTGGCCAAAACAATAAACTATAATAGTGTTAAACATTGCAGCATGCAGAACGGGTTGTTTGGATGTCTCATGAATCCATTTATAATGATTGAAAGTGTACTGAAATACTTGTATATGGGTACACATCATAAGCACCTGCCAGTGTCTATGTGTGTTCATGCATGAACTTTATTAGTAATTATCTGCATGTAGATTAATATGGATATGCCTGAAATCACATACATTGATATGGATGTGCCTGAAATCACCCACATTAGCCCGTTCTGCACATATAATGTGATGCCAAAGGAACATGAACATTTTGTGCAGCCGGGTTGCGTTGTCAGTACTAGCAGATTTGTGTACATGTGTATATACTCCTATATCAAGGGGGAGGATAGTTTATACTGATAACCCACATCTTAGTTCGGGGTGCTTTATGTGTTCCTGCTAGACTTTTTAGGTGGGACGTACCAACAATCAAATGTTAGTGCGGGCATCTTCACAAATAAAAATTTATATTATAGTTATATGAATCACATCTAGTGCACTACAAGTGAAACCCCTGTTGTGCCCAGAATGTAAAAACGGCTGAATATAAAAATCAATATAAAAGAATGAATAAATAATTAATAGTGCAATAGAGAGCCACTAATTATATATATAAAAAAATATATATATATATACACCAAAATTAATTTCTTCCATTGATAAACGTATATATGGGAGAGTATAATAAAAGATTTTGTAATAAATGATCATTTAAAATTACTAGAAATTGACTAAAAAGTGATGATTTAAAAGTTTAAAAGTTTAAAAGGTGGACAAGGACATGTCATGGATAATGAGTTAGGTCATACATTTTAAATCATAGGGCAATACATATGGGTGGTGCCGTGTGTGAGGGTGATCCCATATCCATCATGCATATTGTGTTGCCCCATCTATGGTAGTGGGGTATTATATAATGGGGGACCATATAGATCATGTAATGGGGCACCCCATATGGATCCCCATCTGGGGCGGCCGGTTGTCATACAATATTGTTTTGTTTGCTATGCGGTTAATGTTAATGTTCCTTTAACATCCAGAAAAATTCAATCGCATGACAGACCATCCCAAATGTACCACATGAGCGTTTTGTGAAATGTATGACCTGGGAGGTATATTGAATCTCCTATGTGTGCAGGTTATAAACTGAGTGTGCGATTATGTGTCGCTTATGAAGCAGTTTATGTCCAACTCAATGTTTAAACCTTTTGGGGAGAGTACGTCCACCGAATAGATCCATTGGGTCTCCCGTTTTGAGAGCTCTCGTACCATGTGTATGCCCCTCCAGTGGGGTAATATCTGTTCAACGCCCCAAAATAGTAACCCTTTAGGGTCCATGTCATGTTTCATTTTAAAATGTAATGAGACATTGTGATCTCTGAAGCCAATCTTTATGTTGTGTATATGTTCCGCTATGCGTACTTTTAGTTGTCTCTTTGTACGCCCTATATAGATGAGACCACACGGGCATTTTAGAGCGTACACCACATGAGTGCTATTGCACGTAATAAATTGCTTTATTGTAAAGCTATTATTATTTGATGTGGATGTAAAGTTTTCCAATTTCCTAATCGGATGAGCCACCTCTCGACATGCCTTGCATTTCCTACATGAGAAAAAACCATTTTGGTCCCAAAATGTCGGTGGTTTTTTGGGCGGGTCAATCACTTTTTTTACTATTTTGTCTCCAAAGTTAGTGGCTTTTCTGTAAATAAATTGCGGGGCTGAAGGTAAAGCAGTCATTAATTTCTTGTCTAAGAGCAAAACGTGCCAATGTTTTTTAAAAATGTGTTCAACTTCCTCATACTGGCCATGAAAGCCAGATATGAATGACCACTCCAAATTATTTTGTTTTGGTACTACCGATTCCTTTTTCTTCTCTTCCATTATTGAGGCCCTTGGTATTTGATTGACCTCTTCGACAATTTTCTGCAGTTTTTTTGGGTTGTAACCTCTCACTTCAAACCGTTCTGTTAGAATTTTAGATTGCTCCATGTATTGTGTATCCTCAGAGCAATTGCGTCGTACCCGCATTAATTGGCCCTTGGGAATGTTTTTTAACCACAGTGGGTGATGGGCGCTTGTTGTTGGTAAATAACTGTTGCGGTCAGTCTTCTTAAAATATACTTTCGTTTCCAATAAGTTATTTTTGCGGTATACTGTGACGTCTAAAAAATTAATTTCGTTAAAATCCCAAACGGATGTTAGTTTGATGTTATTCTTATTATTGTTCAAGTCTTCTAAAAATCTCTCCAAGCTAAAATGGGATCCTGCCCAAATAAAAAACAGATCGTCAATAAAACGCTTATAAAATAACAATTCAGGACGCCGGTTATTAAAAATGATCTTATCCTCCCATTCGGCCATGAATAGATTTGCGATACTTGGGGCAAACTTCGCTCCCATGGCTACTCCTCTCTGTTGAGTATAAAAATGGCCTCCATACCAGAAGTAGTTGTGCGATAAGCAAAAATCCAAAGCATTTCTTAAAAATATCTTTTGGTTAAAAACCAGGTCCTCTCGTTTGCTCAATGCCCAGTTCAGGGCTAAAAGAGCGTCATCATGTTGTATGATGGAGTATAATGAGGAGACGTCTGCCGTGACCAGAATGATTTGTCCAGTATTTTCCAGGTTTACTTCCTGTAGGGTATTCAGGAAGTTTTTCGTATCCTTTAGGTATGATTTTGTTTCCCTTACACTTTTTTGTAGGTAGGTGTCGAGATATTGACCTAATCTGGACGATACAGATTCTATACTATTAACAATAGGTCTCGCGGGCGGATTGCTTGGATCCTTATGAATTTTTGGGAGAGTATAAAGTGTAGGTACACGGCTACTCGTGGGCACTAAATATTTCTTTTCCTTGCTGGATAGCACTCCTGTGCGTGAGCCCATCTCTATCAGATTTTCTAGATGTTCTCTATAGTGTTGAGTGGGGTCCCTTTTGAGTGTGTTATAAGTTTCTTTATCTGATAACATCTCCTCAATCTGTTTGTGGTAAAAGTCTTTCGTGAGTAAGACCACCCCTCCGCCTTTGTCAGCCGGTCTAACTATTACATCTTTGCGCTGCTCCAGAAGTTTTATGCCCTCTTCCACATGTTTCACATTCAATTCCTTTTTCGGTTTCAGAGTCTCGAGATCGTGTAGTACTAATCCCTTGAATACCTCTATATGGTGGTTAGGGTTGTTGGGTGGATTGAATAGAGACTTGTTTTTTAATCCACTGTTAATGATTTTTGGCTTCTCATTGGCGGATGTTTGTTTTGCACTGCTTGTTATTTCGTTATTCGTGGCGTTGCCCAGGAAATATTTTTTTATATTTAATTTTCTGATATATTTGTGAATATCTATATAGACACTGAATTTGTTGATTGGCTTTTTCAGACCGCATTTTAGCCCCAAATTTAAAATGTTCAGCTCTTTGTGGGTCAGAGTGGCCTGTGTTAAATTAAAAATACCTCCTACTCCGATCCTCTTCTTCTTTTGTTGGATTTTGGTTCCTGCCCTGCACCCCCTGTATTGTCTTTTTTTGGTGGTGGCGGTATAGATTCTCTGGGTATTCGTTGATGGTCCTCTATTTGGTTGTATTCCCTGTATTGGTCCTGCGTCTGCTGATTCCTTGAGAATTGTTGGGGGTTCCTTGGGTAATAGGGGGGTTGGGTCTGCATCGGGGGCCGTCCCCTGCGTGGGGGATATCCCCGGCCCCTCTGTTGCCCCCCTCGGCCTCTCCCTAAAAAAGGACGCGGTAGTGGGCGGGAATCATATTCATCCTCATAATGATATAAGGGTTGAAATCTGTTTTGTGTTACTGTCCCTTGTGGTTGTTGTTGAATCCTTTGGTTATTGCCTCTTCCTCCCTTATTCTTCCCTCTTCCCCTATGTATTGGGGTTGAATAGTAGTTTGGGGTATTTATGTATGAGTTGTCCTCATACTGTTCCCTTTCTTCCACCACTACCGGGTTGGGTCTTGGAGCAGGATTCAAGTTTCTTGGGCGTGCGGCTGTGGCACTCCTAAGTTCATCCGTAATGGGGTTTATACTGTCTGGTGCCTGTTGCCAGGAGTATATTTTATTATTTTTAAAATCGTCGAAATCTTTGTGGTATTTTTTGATTTTTTTTTCTTTTGGGTGTCCTTGTCCACCTTTTCGAGTCTCTTTTGTACTTTCAAATTAAATTCTGTAATTTGTTGTGACTCCTTAATGGGGTCCAACTGGAGTTTTAATTCATTGATTTTCGTTTGTATATTAGCCATTTTTCGTTTTTTCCTTTCGATGATTAGTTGTTGTAGTTTAAAACCCACACCATTGAAGAAATCCAGCCATTCCTGGGAGGATTGTGGGTCATCCAGGCCATCGTGGGGGATTACATCCCATCTCAGACTTTTGATAATGATCTTATCTTTTAAGTACTGTTCCAAGGTGCAGATATCCCACCACGTTCTGACCTGCTTCTCCAAAATATTGCTGAGGGCCGACATTGCCCCATTATAGTTGGTTTCAGTGGTTTGGGGTATTTGTTCAGAAAAGATGTTGTCTACATCTATGTGCCTACTACTTAGAAATTGTAATACATCCATGGCTGCAGAGAAATTTAAAGTAGATATCGTGAAGAAATGGTGTTTTAAGCTTTCCGCCCTCCTATGCTCAACACCTCTCCGCGCTGTTTGGGTGTATATGTTTACAATCTTTGGGGTAATAACTGGTATAGACCCCGGAGCAGGGTAAATATATAAATAGATAAATAAATATATATTATGTGAGTGAATAAATAAATAAATAAATATTCAGTGTAGCGCTGTGTATAAATAAAATGAAATAAATATGATTATAAAGGTGTGATTATTTGATACTAGATTATAAATAAATACATCAATAGTAGTGGTAAGCAGTTGATTTTAGAAGTGTGCTAAAATGCAATCTGTAGCTGCTGCTTAAATAACAATAGGATAGAAAAAAATATAAGTAAAGAGGTAGACACGTGAATGCTCTATGGCTGTGTCTATCAGATACTTATAGCAGCGCTTGGTGCTAATTTTCAACTAGAGTTGAAAGATTAGTGCATATATGTACATTTAGTGAGTACAAACATAAATAAACAATAAAAAAATGTCTAAAAGCAGTAAAGCAAAGTGTACCGTAAAAAATCAACTTTACATTACGTTTTAAAGTGCTGAGTGCATAAATCAAATAAATAAATAAATAATAGATTCAAAGTGCACGTGAACAAATAAATAAACGAGTTTGATCGATGAGTGAATTGCCCTGCGTTTTTTTCATCAAATGAATATCAACAAAAAAAGTCCGCGTGACGACAAACACGATCCTCCAATCTGATGGATCAGCAATATGGCGAAAGTGACAGTTCAAAATAACATGTGACAATCGATTTTGTGTTGACTCTCCGTGAGTAATCCGCAAACTTCCACCTTAAGTGACACCGTGTTACAGAGATTAGCCCCTCTTGGGGATGCACTCACCAGAGGTATGCTCAAAATACGCCTGTAGTATTATACCCTGAGGGCCTTCTCCACCAGCATCTGCTACTGCATTCACCCGCGCATGGATACCTCCAATGCATCAGCCTCTTTCTCCAGTGTGGTTATATACAGTTGTGCATGTAATTAAACAAGGGGCCACATAGCGTAATATTGCTAAATCAACTTCATTTATTAAAAATTAATCTTTTTCCCTAAACAAAAAAACTTCCCCCTAGGGGGTTAAGCGTACCAGAAATAGTTAAAAAATCAGCATTTGGATAAATGTATGAATGTGCGGTACTGTGCCTGCTCTCTAGCGCCGGTTGTGGAGCTTTTCCTGTTTCCTCAGAGACACAGGGTGGCGTCCTTCCTGTCCGGATCTGCTGGAGCGCACCGTGGACCGCAAGCGTGTGACGTCACTTCCTGTTGACCTACGCCCTGACGCGTTTCGTCATTTCCGACTTCTTCTCGAGGGCGTAGGTCACCAGGCAGGAAGTGAGGTATAAATACACCATGGGTTGAGAGAAATGTCCAATCAGCCGGCGGCCCTGTCCCCCAATGGGCGTTACCATTCTCTGGCTCTGTAAACACTAGAGGCCCATTGCGGACAGTCACACCTGACGGCATCTCACCCATAATGTAGTTTGACAACAACTTTGCATTTTAAAAAGTATTTATAAATGCATATTAATGCCGGCCATATCTAGTGGCCAAAACAATAAACTATAATAGTGTTAAACATTGCAGCATGCAGAACGGGTTGTTTGGATGTCTCATGAATCCATTTATAATGATTGAAAGTGTACTGAAATACTTGTATATGGGTACACATCATAAGCACCTGCCAGTGTCTATGTGTGTTCATGCATGAACTTTATTAGTAATTATCTGCATGTAGATTAATATGGATATGCCTGAAATCACATACATTGATATGGATGTGCCTGAAATCACCCACATTAGCCCGTTCTGCACATATAATGTGATGCCAAAGGAACATGAACATTTTGTGCAGCCGGGTTGCGTTGTCAGTACTAGCAGATTTGTGTACATGTGTATATACTCCTATATCAAGGGGGAGGATAGTTTATACTGATAACCCACATCTTAGTTCGGGGTGCTTTATGTGTTCCTGCTAGACTTTTTAGGTGGGACGTACCAACAATCAAATGTTAGTGCGGGCATCTTCACAAATAAAAATTTATATTATAGTTATATGAATCACATCTAGTGCACTACAAGTGAAACCCCTGTTGTGCCCAGAATGTAAAAACGGCTGAATATAAAAATCAATATAAAAGAATGAATAAATAATTAATAGTGCAATAGAGAGCCACTAATTATATATATAAAAAAATATATATATATATACACCAAAATTAATTTCTTCCATTGATAAACGTATATATGGGAGAGTATAATAAAAGATTTTGTAATAAATACTTTGTAGATTTAAAATTACTAAAAATTGATTTGCAGATCATTTAAAATTACTAGAAATTGACTAAAAAGTGATGATTTAAAAGTTTAAAAGTTTAAAAGGTGGACAAGGACATGTCATGGATAATGAGTTAGGTCATACATTTTAAATCATAGGGCAATACATATGGGTGGTGCCGTGTGTGAGGGTGATCCCATATCCATCATGCATATTGTGTTGCCCCATCTATGGTAGTGGGGTATTGTATAATGGGGGACCATATAGATCATGTAATGGGGCACCCCATATGGATCCCCATCTGGGGCGGCCGGTTGCCATACAATATTGTTTTGTTTGCTATGCGGTTAATGTTAATGTTCCTTTAACATCCAGAAAAATTCAATCGCATGACAGACCATCCCAAATGTACCACATGAGCGTTTTGTGGAATGTATGACCTGGGAGGTATATTGAATCTCCTATGTGTGCAGGTTATAAACTGAGTGTGCGATTATGTGTCGCTTATGAAGCAGTTTATGTCCAACTCAATGTTTAAACCTTTTGGGGAGAGTACGTCCACCGAATAGATCCATTGGGTCTCCCGTTTTGAGAGCTCTCGTACCATGTGTATGCCCCTCCAGTGGGGTAATATCTGTTCAACGCCCCAAAATAGTAACCCTTTAGGGTCCATGTCATGTTTCATTTTAAAATGTAATGAGACATTGTGATCTCTGAAGCCAATCTTTATGTTGTGTATATGTTCCGCTATGCGTACTTTTAGTTGTCTCTTTGTACGCCCTATATAGATGAGACCACACGGGCATTTTAGAGCGTACACCACATGAGTGCTATTGCACGTAATAAATTGCTTTATTGTAAAGCTATTATTATTTGATGTGGATGTAAAGTTTTCCAATTTCCTAATCGGATGAGCCACCTCTCGACATGCCTTGCATTTCCTACATGAGAAAAAACCATTTTGGTCCCAAAATGTCGGTGGTTTTTTGGGCGGGTCAATCACTTTTTTTACTATTTTGTCTCCAAAGTTAGTGGCTTTTCTGTAAATAAATTGCGGGGCTGAAGGTAAAGCAGTCATTAATTTCTTGTCTAAGAGCAAAACGTGCCAATGTTTTTTAAAAATGTGTTCAACTTCCTCATACTGGCCATGAAAGCCAGATATGAATGACCACTCCAAATTATTTTGTTTTGGTACTACCGATTCCTTTTTCTTCTCTTCCATTATTGAGGCCCTTGGTATTTGATTGACCTCTTCGACAATTTTCTGCAGTTTTTTTGGGTTGTAACCTCTCACTTCAAACCGTTCTGTTAGAATTTTAGATTGCTCCATGTATTGTGTATCCTCAGAGCAATTGCGTCGTACCCGCATTAATTGGCCCTTGGGAATGTTTTTTAACCACAGTGGGTGATGGGCGCTTGTTGTTGGTAAATAACTGTTGCGGTCAGTCTTCTTAAAATATACTTTCGTTTCCAATAAGTTATTTTTGCGGTATACTGTGACGTCTAAAAAATTAATTTCGTTAAAATCCCAAACGGATGTTAGTTTGATGTTATTCTTATTATTGTTCAAGTCTTCTAAAAATCTCTCCAAGCTAAAATGGGATCCTGCCCAAATAAAAAACAGATCGTCAATAAAACGCTTATAAAATAACAATTCAGGACGCCGGTTATTAAAAATGATCTTATCCTCCCATTCGGCCATGAATAGATTTGCGATAAGCAAAAATCCAAAGCATTTCTTAAAAATATCTTTTGGTTAAAAACCAGGTCCTCTCGTTTGCTCAATGCCCAGTTCAGGGCTAAAAGAGCGTCATCATGTTGTATGATGGAGTATAATGAGGAGACGTCTGCCGTGACCAGAATGATTTGTCCAGTATTTTCCAGGTTTACTTCCTGTAGGGTATTCAGGAAGTTTTTCGTATCCTTTAGGTATGATTTTGTTTCCCTTACACTTTTTTGTAGGTAGGTGTCGAGATATTAATGACTGCTTTACCTTCAGCCCCGCAATTTATTTACAGAAAAGCCACTAACTTTGGAGACAAAATAGTAAAAAAAGTGATTGACCCGCCCAAAAAACCACCGACATTTTGGGACCAAAATGGTTTTTTCTCATGTAGGAAATGCAAGGCATGTCGAGAGGTGGCTCATCCGATTAGGAAATTGGAAAACTTTACATCCACATCAAATAATAATAGCTTTACAATAAAGCAATTTATTACGTGCAATAGCACTCATGTGGTGTACGCTCTAAAATGCCCGTGTGGTCTCATCTATATAGGGCGTACAAAGAGACAACTAAAAGTACGCATAGCGGAACATATACACAACATAAAGATTGGCTTCAGAGATCACAATGTCTCATTACATTTTAAAATGAAACATGACATGGACCCTAAAGGGTTACTATTTTGGGGCGTTGAACAGATATTACCCCACTGGAGGGGCATACACATGGTACGAGAGCTCTCAAAACGGGAGACCCAATGGATCTATTCGGTGGACGTACTCTCCCCAAAAGGTTTAAACATTGAGTTGGACATAAACTGCTTCATAAGCGACACATAATCGCACACTCAGTTTATAACCTGCACACATAGGAGATTCAATATACCTCCCAGGTCATACATTCCACAAAACGCTCATGTGGTACATTTGGGATGGTCTGTCATGCGATTGAATTTTTCTGGATGTTAAAGGAACATTAACATTAACCGCATAGCAAACAAAACAATATTGTATGACAACCGGCCGCCACAGATGGGGATCCATATGGGGTGCCCCATTACATGATCTATATGGTCCCCCATTATACAAATACCCCACTACCATAGATGGGGCAACACAATATGCATGATGGATATGGGATCACCCTCACACACAGCACCACCCATACGTATTGCCCTATGATCTAAAATGTATGACCTAACTCATTATCTATGACATGTCCTTGTCCACCTTTTAAACTTTTAAATCATCACTTTTTAGTCATTTTCTAGTAATTTTAAATGATCTGCAAATCAATTTTTAGTAATTTTAAATAATCTACAAAGTATTTATTACAAAATCTTTTATTATACTCTCCCATATATACGTTTATCAATGGAAGAAATTAATTTTGGTGTATATATATATATATTTTTTTATATATATAATTAGTGGCTCTCTATTGCACTATTAATTATTTATTCATTCTTTTATATTGATTTTTATATTCAGCCGTTTTTACATTCTGGGCACAACAGGGGGTTCACTTGTAGTGCACTAGATGTGATTCATATAACTATAATATAAATTTTTATTTGTGAAGATGCCCGCACTAACATTTGATTGTTGGTACGTCCCACCTAAAAAGTCTAGCAGGAACACATAAAGCACCCCGAACTAAGATGTGGGTTATCAGTATAAACTATCCTCCCCCTTGATATAGGAGTATATACACATGTACACAAATCTGCTAGTACTGACAACGCAACCCGGCTGCACAAAATGTTCATGTTCCTTTGGCATCACATTATATGTGCAGAACGGGCTAATGTGGGTGATTTCAGGCACATCCATATCAATGTATGTGATTTCAGGCATATCCATATTAATCTACATGCAGATAATCACTAATAAAGTTCATGCATGAACACACATAGACACTGGCAGGTGCTTATGATGTGTACCCATATACAAGTATTTCAGTACACTTTCAATCATTATAAATGGATTCATGAGACATCCAAACAACC
>CM053026.1:537521003-537545211 GCA_028564925.1 Lithobates sylvaticus
ACACATTTATTTGTGTACTTCCAGCACAATATACACTACCCACTACAATGCCTGGAAGACCGTCAAGGAGAGGCAGACAGTCCCGAGGCAAAAACAGTGCTGGTCGTGGACGTGGACGTGGTGCATCGTCATAAGCACGTGGCCATGGGACACGCTTGTCCTTCTTTTCGGCAGCTGGACATGTTGAGCCGCATCATGCTGAAAGGCTTGGTAGAGTGGATGACCAAGCCCTCCTTATCCTCCTCATCCTCTCTCACCCAGGCTCAGGGTACTGGCAAAGCAGCTGCCAACGCGTACTCAATGGCATCACCGGGCACCCCTTCCCTAGACCCACCATGTTCTCCTGAGGAGTCCCCCGAACTGTTTGAGCACAGTGTTGGGTACATGCTCCAGGAGGATGCCCAGCGTTTTGAAGTCTCGGATGATGATACCCAGCTAGAGGAAGGCAGTAGCGTGAGCACAGAGAGAGGGGATGCTCAAGGACAGCAATCTGGAAGTCATGTTCCACCAGCTGCAGCTTACTGCCAGGTTTGCTCCAGTGGTGAAGAGGGAGGGAATGATGAGGTCACTGACTCCACGTGGGTGCCTGAAGGGAGAGAGGAGGAGGAGGAGGCGGCACATGTCCAACGAGGCAGGATGCCCTCCGGGGGTCAGCTTGAGGCCAGCACACCAACTGAATCACACCGCAGAGCTCCGCCTGTGCAGGGCTCTGCCTCTGCACGTTATTACAAAAGTTCTTTGGTGTGGGCCTTTTTTGAGACGAGTGCATCAGATCGCACCACTGCTATTTGCAACATATATCTCAAGCGTATCTCACATGGCCAAAACATCAGCCGCTTGGGCACCACAAGCATGATCAGACATATGTCAACCTGCCATGCAGCTCGTTGGCAAGCGCACATTAAAGACCCACACCAAAGAACAAAGCGGACCTCTCCTTGCTCCTCATCAGCTGGGATCTCCAACCCCACTATACCTTCAGTCCTCTCTGAAAGCTGCACTGAGAGGAATGAAGGTGTAGAAATAGGTGTGTCACAGCCAAGTACTTGCGTGCACTCTGTTAGCAGTACACCGACATCCGATTCTACCAGGCAAATTTCCCTGCCCCAGCTGCTGGACCGTCGAAAGAAGTTTACTCCCAGCCATCCACATGCCCAGCGGTTGAATGCTAGCTTGGCTAAATTGCTAGCACTTCAACTGCTACCTTTTCAGTTGGTAGACTCGGCCCCCTTCCATGAGTTTGTTCAATGTGCGGTTCCTCAGTGGCAGGTTCCCAAACGCCACCTTTTCTCACGTAAGGCGATTCCTGCTCACTACCGGCATGTGGAAGGCAATGTCCATGTCTCGCTGGACAGGGCGGTCAGCGGTATGGTGCATATTACCGCTGACTCATGGTCCAGCAGGCATGGACAGGGACGTTACCTGTCTTTCACGGCCCATTGGGTCACTCTTTTGGCAGCTGGGAAGGATGCAGGACAATGTGCAGTAGTGTTGGAGGTTGTTCCGCCACCACACCTCCAAAATGCTACTACTGGTTGTGACACACCTCTCTCCTCCACCCCCTCCTCTTCTTCTTCATCCATGGCCTCTTCGAGTGCTCTGTCCTCGGACCAGCGGTGCTCCGTAGGCGTCCAAGGGGCTACGCAAGTACGCAGGCAAAAAGATGCCATGCCGTGCTTGCGCTTGTGTTTTTGGGGGACAGGAGCCACACTGGGGCAGAGGTTCTGTCAGCTCTGCAGGGGCAGGCTGAGAGGTGGTTGACGCCAGGCCAGCTTAAGCCAGGAATGGTGGTTTGTGACAATGGCACCAACCTCCTCTCCACCCTGCGACAGGGACAGCTGACCCATGTGCCCTGTATGGCTCACGTCCTTAACCTGGTGGTGTAGCGGTTCTTGGGCAGGTACCCAGGCTTACAGGATGTCCTGAGGCAGGCCATGAAAGTCTGTGTGCATTTCCGCCGATCATATAATGCCAGTGCTTGGCTGGCTGAGCTGCAAAAGGAGTTGAACCTGCCCAAGAACCGCCTTATATGTGACATGCCCACCAGGTGGAACTCAACGTTGGCCCTGCTGCAGCGACTGCACATGCAGCAGAGGGCCATCAATGAGTACCTGTGCGACTACGGCACCAGGACAGGGTCAGGGGAGCTCAGATTTTTTTCCCCATGCCAGTGGAGCATGATCATGGATGCATGCACTGTCCTGTCACCATTTGAGGAGGCCACGAGTATGGTGAGCAGTGACAGTGCATGCATCAGTGACACTGTACCTCTTGTCCACCTGTTGGAGCATACGCTGCAGGATAATGGACAGGGCACTTGAGGCAGAACAGAGGCAGGAAGAGGAGGACTTCCTTGCCTCTCAAGGCCCCCTTTATTCAGACAGTGTTCCTTCTCTCCCACCCATCACACAGGAAGAGGATGAGGAGGAGGAGGAGGAGGAGGATTGTGTCAGCATGGAGGTGGAGCCTGGCACTCAGCATCAGCAGCAGCCGTCTTTTAGGGATGATTTACAGTCACAACAAACCAGTGGATTTGTACGTGGCTGGGAGGAGGTGGCTGCGGATCATGTCGTCCTCAGTGACCCAGAAGACTCAGGACCGAATGCCTCAGCTAACCTACGTTGCATGGCCTCCCTGATCCTGCAAAGCCTGCGGAAGGATCCTCGTATTCTTCGGATCAAGGAGAGGGACCATTACTGGCTGGCCACTCTCCTTGATCCACGGTACAAGGGTAAGGTTGCGGACCTTATCTTGCCGTCGCAGAGGGAGCAGAGGATGAGACATCTCCGGGAGGCCTTGCAGAAAGGTCTGTGCAACGCGTTCCCAGAGACTGGGAGGTTACAAACTCCTGGTCCTGGACGACGAGTTGCTGAGGCTTCGGTCAGTAGCAGAAGGAGCGGTGGGGAAGGTAGACGTCTGACCGATGCGTTCAGACAATTTTTTAGTCCGCAGCCCCAAGGTATGATCGGTTCCAGCAACCATCGCCAGCGTCTGATATACATGGTGCAGGAATACCTAGGGGCAAGGTCAGACTTGGACACCTTTCCCACCGAAAATCCTCTGGCTTACTGGGTCTTGAGGATGAATCACTGGCCAGAGCTTGCACAGTATGCAGTTGAGCTACTGGCCTGTCCAGCGTTCTTTCCGAACGCACATTTAGTGCTGCTGGAGGCTTTGTCATCGATCACAGGGTGCGCCTGTCCACCAACTCGATTGATCGACTGACCTTCATAAAGATGAATCAGTCTTGGATCACCACCAGCTACCAGGCACCTCAAGCTGATATAACTGAATAATTTATAATGTCACATCCCTTCAAGACTGCCTATGCTGATGCTGAGTGACTGTCCTGTTATGTTGACTGACTATCCTCTTCCTCCTCAATGATCCATTCCTGATGATAGCTTGGAAGAACATTTTTGTTTCTGTGTGCCACCACCAGTGGCTAAGGCCCAATTTTTCAGCCCCTGTTTAACAGGGGCGTGTAATTACAATTTTTTATGCAATGCTTTGCAACAGGTCTGACTGCTGTGCTCCGAGTACAGTATCTGTGAGGGGTTGCAGTGTTGTAGCACCAGCAACAGTGCCTAAGGCCCAATTTTTCAGCCCCTGTTTAACAGGGGCGTGTAATTACAATTTTTTTATGCAATGCTTTGCAACAGGTCTCATTGCTGTGCTCAGAGTACAGTATCTGTGAGGGGTTGCAGTGTTGTGGCACCAGCACCAGTGCCTAAGGCCCAATTTTTCAGCCCCTGTTTAACAGGGGCGTGTAATTACAATTTTTTATGCAATGCTTTGCAACAGGTCTGACTGCTGTGCTCCGAGTACAGTACCTTTGAGGGGTTGCAGTGTTGTGGCACCACCACCAGTGCCTAAGGCCCAATTTTTCAGCCCCTGTTTAACAGGGGCGTGTAATTACAACAATTTTTTGTTTAACAGGGGCGTGTCATTACAATTTTTATGCAATGCTTTGCAACAGGTCTCATTGCTGTGCTCAGAGTACAGTATCTGTGAGGGGTTGCAGTGTTGTGGCACCAGCACCAGTGCCTAAGGCCCAATTTTTCAGCCCCTGTTTAACAGGGGCGTGTAATTACAAATTTTTATGCAATGCTTTGCAACAGGTCTCATTCCTGCGCCCACCAAGAGTATCTGTGAGGGGTTGCAGTGTTTTGGCACCAGCACCAGTGCCAAAGGCCCAATTTTTCAGCCCTGTTTAACAGGGGCGTGTAATTACAAATCTTGATCTAATAATTCTCAGCAGGGCCCATTTCTGTGCCCACCAAGAGTAACTGTGAGGGCTTACAGTGTTGTGGCAACACCAACATCTAATGGGGCAAATTTCTGCAGAGTATATACGGTAGGCCCCTACTTTCAAACATCCAACTTAGAAATGACTCCTACTTGCAAACGGAAGGAGAAAACAGGAATTGAGAAGAAATCTACCCCTAGGAAGGGAAATTCTATCCTGTTAGATTTAATTTGGGAAAAAGGTATCTCCTCTCTACTGATGCTTTATCACCAATCCTTGTTTCAATAAAAGACCCACTTTTCCAAAAACAATTGTCATTGGGACGGAAAGTGAGGTGAAATGTTCTGAACAGGTGCACAGACAGCAAAAAAAAATGTTAACCCTTCCCTATGTTCTCTAAAAAGCTTAAAAATAGATTTTTTTGGATGGAGCTACACTTAAAAATGTACCTGTTCAAAATTACAAACAGATTCTACTTAAGAACAAACCTACAGTCCCTGTCTTGTTTGCACAGGATGCCTGTGGCCAATTATAGCTCAGGGGGTTTAGTACACGCCCCACACTATATAAGGCGGCTGCGCCGGCAGCCTCATGTTGTGTGTTCCAGCGTGTCAGTGACATTATCTGCTGTGATCCATTCTGCAGTGCTGCTGAGTCTGACATTATCTGTGCTGTGATTATTCTGCTGAGTGCTGCTGACTGCTGACATTATCTGCTGTGATTCTGGGGATTAGTGTGTGCGTGCTGTTAGTACAGCATTGCAGTATCACATTAAACCACCTTTACCCTTCTGGCCTGTTGTGTCATCTAAGGCAGCCATCTGCGGCTAATGAATTGCCGGTTCCCGTAACACAGAGAACAGTCATTCATTGAAAGTCATTGATAAAAAAAAAGTCATTGAAAAAAAATAAAAAAAAGCGTGGGGGTCCCCCCCAAATTCAATTACCAGGCCCTTCAGGTCTGCTATGGATATTAAGGGGAACCCCGGCCAAAAAAAAAATAAAAATGGCGTGGGGTCCCCCTCAAAATCCATACCAGACCCTTGAGGTCTGGGATGGATTTTAAGGGGAACCCCGGCCAAAAAAAAAAAAAAATGGCGTGGGGTCCCCCTCAAAATCCATACCAGACCCTTATCCGAGCACGCAACCTGGCAGGCCGCAGGAAAAGAGGGGGGACGAGAGCGGCCCCCCTCCCTCCTGAACCGTACCAGGCCACATGCCCTCAACATTGGGAGGGTGCTTTGGGGTCCCCCCCAAAGCACCTTGTCCCCATGTTGATGAGGACAAGGGCCTATTCCCCACAACCCTGGCCATTGGTTCATGGGGGTCTGCGGGCGGGGGGCTTATCGGAATCTGGAAGCCCCCTTTAACAAGGGGACCCCCAGATCCCCCCCCCCCTGTGTGAAATGGTAAGGGGGTACAAAAGTACCCCTACCATTTCACCAAAAAAGTGACAAAAATTTTAAAAATGACAGGAGACGGTCTTTGACAATTCCTTTATTAAAATCTTCTTTCATCTTCTTTCTTCTGGTCTTCTTCTTCCTTCTTCCTTTCGGCATCTTCCGGCATCTTCTTCCATCTTCTTCTTCCATCTTCTTCTTCCTGCGATCCGCTTCTTCTTGCTCTGGTCTTCTCGTCCGGCATCTTCTTCCACGGCGTCGGTGTCTCTTCTGGGCCGCTCCGCGCAATGGGAGGCTCCCGCTATGTGAGGCTTCGCTGCGTCTGACAGGTCTTTTATAATGGAGGGCGGGGCCACCTGGTGACCCCGCCCCCTCTGACGCACGGGGACGTCATGGGGAATTCCCTATGGCTTTCCCCATGACGTCAGAGGGGGGCGGGGTCACCAGGTGGCCCCACCCTCCGTTATAAAAGACCTGTCAGACGCAGCGAAGCCTCACACAGCGGGAGCCTCCCAGTGCGCGGAGCGGCCCAAGAAGAGACGCCGACGCCATGGAAGAAGATGCCGGACGAGAAGACCAGAGCAAGAAGAAGAGGATCGGAGGAAGAAGAAGATGGAAGAAGAAGATGGAAGAAGATGCCGGAAGGAGAAGATGAAGAAACCCAAGGATGAAGAAAGGAAGAAGGAAGACCAGAAGAAAGAAGATTTTAATAAAGGAATTGTCAAACCCGTCTCCTGTCATTTTTAAAATTTTTGTCACTTTTTTGGTGAAATGGTAGGGGTACTTTTGTACCCCCTTACCATTTCACACAGGGGGGGGGGGGCGGGATCTGGGGGTCCCCTTGTTAAAGGGGGCTTCCAGATTCTGATAAGCCCCCCGCCCGCAGACCCCCACAACCATGGCCAGGGTTGTGGGGACGAGGCCCTTGTCCTCATCAACATGGGGACAAGGTGCTTTGGGGGGGACCCCAAAGCACCCTCCCAATGTTGAGGGCATGTGGCCTGGTACAGTTCAGGAGGGAGGGGGGGCCACTCTCGTCCCCCCTCTTTTCCTGCGGCCTGCCAGGTTGCGTGCTCGGATAAGGGTCTGGTATGGATTTTGAGGGGGACCCCACGCCATTTTTTATTTTTTTTTTGGCCGGGGTTCCCCTTAATATCCATAGCAGACCTGAAGGGCCTGGTAATTGAATTTGGGGGGACCCCCACGCAAAATTTTTTTTATTTTTTTTTCTTTATTATTAAAATCACTGCTCCTGAGAAAACGGCCATTTAAAAAAAAAAATTTCCATTGATACATGTCCCCTGGGGCAGGACTTTTTTATTTACCTTTAAAATTAGCACTTTTGATGTCGAACGTTCGCGTCCATTGTAATTAATAGGGTTCTAATGTTCGCACTGCTTATTTATGCTGAATGGGATCACCCGGATAAGCATTTTCTCCCTCCAAAGAGATTTTCAGTTCTCTATCCCATGGAGGAGAAATTCACCAAAAAATGGAAGGTACCAGCAGTTGACGCTGCGATTTCCAGTGTGAATAAAAGTCTAACTTGTCCAGTAGACAAAGCACAAATGGTTAAGGATCCAACAGATAAAAGGTTAGAATTCCTGTTAAAATTCTCTTTTTCCTTGGCAGGTGCCGTTACTCAGCCTGCAGTTGCTGCAATAGGCGTCTGTCAATCCCTAAAGGACCAATTTAGACAGGCCCTTAAAGAGGTTTCTGTACAAGCCCGGGAATTGGCCGAACTACCAAAAGCAATATGCTTTGCCATAGATGCCATTAAAGATTCTATTCACCAGGGGTCCCGCCTTACGCTTATGCTAGTACATATGCGTAGAATCCTGTGGTTAAAAAATTGGTCAGCCGAAGCACCATGTAAAAAGCTCCTGACTGGATTCCCTTTTCATGGGGATCGGCTATTCAGGGATGATTTGGACAAATACATCCAAACAATTTCTAGTGGGAAAAGTACTCTTTTGCCAGTCAAAAGAAAGTATAAACGCCCTTCATTTAAACAGGCTCTTTCTCCTGTGCCAGGGGCTTCCGCCTCTAGGCAGTGGCGACAGCCTCTGCCGTCAGACTCTAGAGGAAAACCTCAGGGTCAGGCCCAGGCTCAAAATAAGTCCTGGGGCCGGAAACCTGCAAAGAATCCTAAAGCCTCATAATGAAGAGGCACCCCCCCCCCCCCCCCCCCAGGGTGGGGGGAAGACTTCTGCAGTTTTCAGAAGTCTGGCAAGAGGAAATTCAGGACAGATGGGTCATCTCCATGGTAACTCTGGGGTACAAGCTGGAATTTCGGGACTTTCCACTGTCTTGTTTCCTGAGGTCAAACGTTCCCAAAGATCCAGAGAAAAGGCAATCTCTGTTTCAGGCACTGGACTGATTAATGGCTCAGGGGGTTATCATGCAGATCCCCACAGAAGAGCAAGGTTTGGGGTTTGATTCAAACCTCTTCACAGTACCAAAACCAAATGGAGATGTCAGACCCATTCTAGATTTAAAGAATATAAATGAGTTTCTGAAGATCCGCTCTTTTCGCATGGAGACGATCAGGTCAGTGGTTTCTATCCTACTAGGAGAAGAACTTCTGGCGTCTATCGACATCAGGGATGCATATCTGTATGTTCCTATATTTCCCGCTCACCAGGTAGAACAGCAGCATTTCCAGGTCGTAGCCTTGCACTTCGGGCTAGCTACAGCACCCCAGGTGTTCACAAAAGTCCTGGCCCCACCTCTAGCCAGGTTAAGGGAGCAAGGCATAACAGTTTTGGCGTACTTAGACGATCTATTGCTAATAGACCAGTCGGTGGCTCGTTTAGAAAAAAGCGTGCGCATTACAACCAGTTACCTGGAAAGTTTGGGTTGGATTCTCAACCTAGAGAAATCTTCCTTAAAACTGATAAAAAGGCTGGAGTACTTGGGTCTGATCATAGACACAGCCCAGAAAAAGGTGTTCTTGCCTCAGGCAAAACAACTTCATAAGAGAGCTGGTGCGAATGGTCAGGTCAAAAGGCGATCCCTCCATTCGCCTTTGCATGAGGTTGCTAGGAAACATGGTGGCTTCATTCGAAGCGGTTCCCTATGCCCAGTTCCATTCAAGACTGTTGCAAAACAGTATCCTGTCTACTTGGAACAAAACAATTCAAGCTTTAGACTTGCCAATGCGGCTGTCCCCAAGGGTGTCCCAAAGCCTCAGTTGGTGGTTACTAACCCAGAATCTGCTCAAAGGAAAATCCTTCAGACCAGTTATCTGGAAAGTGGTAATGACAGATGCCAGCCTTTCAGGCTGGTGAGCAGTACTAGAGAAGACAACTGTCCAGGGACAGTGGTCAAGAGCCGAAAGAACCTTGCCCATCAATATCCTAGAGATTCGGGCAGTGCGTCTGGCGCCAAAGGCCTGGACTTCCAGGTTACAGGATTGTCCTGTCAGGATCCAATCCGACAATGCCACAGCTGTGGTCTATATCAATCACCAAGGGGGCACCAAGAGTCTCTCAGCGCAGAGAGAGGTGAACCACATTCTAACTTGGGCAGAAAAGAATGTTCCGTGCCTATCGGCAGTCTTCATTCCGGGAGTAGAGAATTGGCAAGCAGACTACTTGAGTCGCCAGCAGTTATTCCCAGGGGAATGGTCTCTTCAACCCAACATTTTTCGGGCTGTTTGCCAAAGATGGGGGACTCCGGATGTAGATCTTTTAGCGTCAAGATTCAACATGAAGTTAGTCAACTTCGTGTCCAGGACAATGGATCCACTCGCATGCAGAACAGATGCGTTGGTGACCCTGTGGGATCAGTTCTGACTGCTCTATACATTTCCCCCTATTCAGTTGCTGCCTCGACTTCTTTGCAGGATCAAGCTGGAAAGAAAAGCCGGTAATTCTGGTAGCACCAGCATGGCCCAGAAGGTCATGGTATGCAGAAATCGTAAAGATGGCAGTGGAGGGTCCATGGTCCCTCCCACTACGGCCAGACCTACTCTTACAGGGGCCGATAGTCCATCCTACCTTACAGTCTCTATATTTAACTGCTAGGCTATTGAAACCCACATTCTGAAGAAACGTGGGCTTTCCGGGTCAGTTATCTCTACCCTGATTAATGCAAGGAAGCCAGCTTCCAGAACTATATACTATAGTGTCTGGACGGCTTATGTTTCCTGGTGTGAATCCAAGGGTTGGCACCCTCGGAGATGTATCATAGGCAGAATTCTTGCCTTTCTACAATTAGGGGTAGAGATGACATTGGCCTTGAGTACTTTTAAAGGCCAAGTCTCAACTTTATCGGTCCTTTTTCAAAGACCGCTTGCTACACATTCTTTAGTCTGGGGTTTTATGCAAGGGGTGATGCGGCTTAATCCACCATTCCAACCTCCTTTGAACCCTTGGGACTTGAACTTAGTTTTGTCAGTGTTACAAAAACAGCCATTTTAACCGATACAGCATATTCGCTAAGTCCTTCTGACAAGGAAGCTGGTGTTCTTGGTTGCTATATCCTCAGCAAGGAGGGTTTCGGAATTGGCTGCTCTTTCTTGTAAAGAGCCATACTTGATTATTCATGAGGACAGAGTGGAGTTACGCCCTCGTCCAGACTTTTTGCCAAAAGTGGTCTCAGGTTTTCACCTGAACCAAGATATTGTCCTGCCAACGTTTTTTGTAAAACCATGTTCCAGGGAAGAGAAGTCACTACATTATCTTGATGTGGTGAGAAAATCTATTTAAAAACAACTGCTCAGATTAGAAAGACTGATGTCTTATTTATTCTGCCAGAGGGTCCTAAGAAAGGACAGGCAGCGTTGAAATCAACTGCCGCTAAGTGAATTTGGCAAGTTATAATTCAGACTTATAATTTAAGGGGTAAGATTTCCCCCTTTTCAAGTCAAAGAGCACTCTACCAGGGCGGTTAGTGCTTCTTGGGCAGTGCGTCACCAGGCCTCCATGGCTGCAACTTGGTCTTCAGTGCATACATTCACCAAGTTTTATCAAGTAGATGTAAAGGCCGCAACTTGGTCTTCAGTGCATACATTCACCAAGTTTTATCAAGTGGATGTAAGGAGGTATGAGGATATCGCATTTGGGCGCAGTGTGCTGCAGGCAGCAGTATAGGTTCTCAAGTCTGTGGGTACCCTGCGGATTGTGTCTCCCTCCCCTCAAGTAGCATTGCTATGGGACGTCCCTTTTTACTGCTAGGTGAGAGTGCTTACCACTACACCACTGTGCTGCCCAAACACCAAAGTCCGATGGATTTGAACGTGATGACGTACAACCAGACTAGAATAAGGAATTTCATAGCAAGTAGCCAATAGCTGCCCTAGCGTTGTTTTTTGTCCATCGGACTAGCATACAACGGAGTCCGGCAGAGTTCCATACAAAAATCTAAATTTGAAACATGTTCTATTTCTAAAGTCCATCAGATTTTTGGACAGCAAAGGTCCAATGGAGCCCACACACGATGAAATTGTCTGACGGATTCATTCCATCGGACCTTTGCTGTCAAAGTCCGGTCGTGTGTACGCGGCATTACGCTTTGTGTTTCATGATGTACGATAAAGAAAATAGCATTTTATAACAGCTTACCTGTAAAATCTTTTTCTTGGAGTACATCATAGTACACAGAGGTCCCACCCCTCTTTTTGGGTTTTAAGTATATTGCTTTGCTACAAAAACTGATGTGCTCCTGGAAGGATGAGGGGTTATATAGGGAGTGAAATTTATGGATTGGGTATACCAGTGTCCATCACCTGAAGGTGCCTATATACCCGTTAAGTTATTAACTTGGGCTCTGTGTCCCATGATATACTCCAAGAAAAGGATTTTACAGGTAAGCTGTTATAAAAATTTTATGTTTTCTCTTAGGTTCCTTTGGGATGGGACAGCTGTCCATCACCTTTGAAGATTCCTTTTATATTATTTCCCGTGGGCAGAGTATTTCTCCTGAGGGAGAGATGCTCTGGATAAAAAAAAAAATCAGTGTGTGGTGTATTGTTGTTGCTAGCTGCAGGGACCTGTAGCTAGGAGTGTGATATTGTACATTTGTAAGTACCTACCAAATAATTAAAATTTATTTTTGTACATATTTATTTGTACCATAGCCCCATCCACGTTATTTCCCTTTCCCCTTCCAATTTTATTTAATGGGATGCCCTTGCTCCTGGGCCCAGGAGCCATATTTTTCTAAATTCTTTAGCTGAGGGACCAGCTGATTTCTGGTGGGGGTGAGTGTAGCACCCTCTACCTAGTGTAGGTGCTAGAGTGAGATTTTTCTGTAGGGCAGGTACATTTAGGCAGGCCTAGCTAAAAGCTAGGCCTGTTTGTTTTGGTCTGTGTGGGCTAGGAGTGGCTCAGAGTTTTTGTTTTCTGGACGGCGGAGGCATTCATCGTTATGGATGCTGGATTTACTTCATGGGACACTGTTTTTGTATTTTTTTTTTTTTTAAAGAATTGCTAAAACCTGTCTCTTTTTTTTTACACTTTTTTGGTGAATGTGTAGGGATCTGTCAAAGAAGGCTTCCAGATTCTGATAAGCTCCCCACAACCACCACCCACAGTGGGGAAGAGACCATTGTCTCCATCAACATGGGGTATGGATATTGGGAAGGACCCCACAACATTTTATTTTTAAATTTTTTTTATAAATTTTTTGATGTCAACATTGTTTGTTTATATTCTGCTGTCAGCGGGGAATCCTGCTGACAGCAGATAAGTCATGGTTCTTAACCACTTCAGCCCCAGAAGGATTTACCCCCTTCCTGACCAGAGCATTTTTATTAGTTTTTTGACATTTCCATTTAACATCTCACTTTTAGTCATAGACACACATATTTATACATAAAAAGAAAACGTCTTTATCAGCCTTCCGTGTTCCCCCCCCCCTCCCCCCTTTTCGCAACCCCCAGACAAATAGTCCCCATCAGAGAGAAAAAAAAAAACAAAAAAACAAAAAAAAAAAAAAAAAAAAAAAAAAAAAAAAATGTTATAAATTGCCCCCTTTCGTTATTTCCCCTTCCTCCCTCCTCCCCCTCCTCTCGTTTCTCTCCCCCTATTTCTCCCTCTTCCATTTCTTAAATACTAATTGTGATTTACCCCTTATCCCACTCCCTACTTTTAAGCTTACCTTTCCCCTTGCATATAAGGGGCGGTAAGATACCAATAGTGAAAAAAATAAATAAATAAATAAATAAATACTTAGATAACTTAAAAAAAAAAAAAAAAAAAAAAAAAAAAAAGTGTAGTCAATAATTTTCGTGTCTCTAACTCCCTTAATTTTAATAACTGAGGCTTTTAATGGCCATTTCCCTCCCCCTTTTCTCTCATCCCCCTCCCCTCCCTCTCTTCCCCTCCCCCTCCCTCCTTCTTTCCCCCCCTCCCCCCTAGTTTACCCCATTGCTTTCCCTCCCCCATGAATCCTATATGGAAGAGTTAGATAGGGGGGGGGCACCCATAGAATTGGTGGATATGCGGGTGTGGGAGTTCGATAGTGGAGTGCAAGCGGGGGGCATAGGGTCTTAAGGGGAGGGCGAGGGCAAAAAAATAAATAAATAAATAAATTATAGAAAAAAAAAAAAAATTAAAAAAACAGGAGCTGATTCCTACCTCTCTCCCCGTCTCACCCATACTTCATCCTTATTCAATCTCTATTGAGCATATATCCCAGTCTGTCCAAATTTGCACAAACCTCTCTTTTCTATTATGGATTTTATGTATCCATCTTTCAGCTTCCTTTATCACGTTCACTTCCTTCTTCCAGTCCAGCAAGTTTGGACATTTAGTCTGTTTCCATAGTCTGGGTATTAACAATTTTGCAGCGTTTATTAAGTGAGGCGTGATGCTATTCGTATATGCTCTACGAGATTTCATTAACCCGTGAAACAGAAAATTTAGTGGCGTCAATTCTATATGTCCCTTCGACAGTCTCTCAATCCATGGTGCAATCTCTTGCCAGAACCTTCTAATCATGGGGCATGACCACCATATATGAAGAAGGGTTCCCTTCTGCCCACATCCCCTCCAACACCTTGCGTCTACTTTCTGATATATTTGAGCTAGTTTCGCAGGGGTCAGATACCATCTAGTTAGAAGTTTGTATGACATTTCTTGAGTTTGCGCACTTTTCGATGTATAATAGGTGGATTCAATTAGCTCTTTAATTTGTGTCGATGTAAATTTATATTCTAGTTCCCTTTCCCACTCTCTGATATAGTATGGTGTTGAGCTTTCCCTAGTCCCAAGAACTAACTTATACATTTGTGATAGAAGATGTCTGCCCTTTGTCAACTTCGCGCAGTTGGATTCAAATATGGTAAGTGTGTCCAGGGGTCTCAACATGGCTTTTTTTTTATTATAAAAACACCTTAATTGCTGGTACCTCCATTCAGCCATTTGAACCAATCCAAACTTCCGTACCAGTTCTGGTAGTGGTAATAATGTTCCATTTGGGGCAAAGTTGCCACATATCATTGCCTCGTCTTTCCCCCAGTTCCCCAAAGATCCCTCTTCTTCTCCTGGTAAAAACCAGGGGAAGCCTTCCATCGGTGTTAGCGGGGATGTCTGAGGGGCATAATCTCCTGATTGGTTAAGTTGGTCCCAGATTTTTAAGGTATTTTGAGTTAGTGGTGATATCCATTTTGAGAGGCTTCTATTTACCTTCGGGATCCATGGTACTCCTTTTAATCTCCTTCCTGCCATTGCTTGTTCTAAAGTTACCCATCTTTTTGTTTGATCATGACTCCAATTTAAAATGCGTACTAGGGCCATCGCCTTGTAGTATAACTTTACATCTGGTAACCCCATTCCTCCTTCCGGCTTCCCTTTACATAGTATCTTGTGTGCCAATCTGGGGCGTTTGTTGTTCCACACAAAAGATGTAAAGGCCCTCTGTATGTTTCTAAAAAAGCTCTGAGGGAGTGGAATTGGGACTGTATATAGGGTGTAAAGGATTTTGGGCAGTACACTCATTTTTATTGCGCTCACCCTTCCAAACCATGTTAATATCTTTCCTCTCCATTTCCTCAGGTCGTCTATTACCCCCTCTATTAAGCCCTTGTAGTTCAAATCATATAGTAATTTGGGGTCTGATGTTATGTGTATCCCTAGATATACAAGAGATTTTTTGTTCCATATAAATGGGTATGACCCTTTCAGGGTCCTCATCATTTCTAACGGGACATGGCTAGGAAGAATAACTGACTTTTCGAAGTTTATCTTGAAATTGGATAGTTCTCCAAATCTTGATACTTCTGTCATCAGGGCTGGTAGTGATGTCTGCGGTGTTGACAGATAAAATAATAAGTCATCCGCATAAGCCGATACTTTATGTTCCTGTATTCCAATACGTGTCCCTTGGATTTCGATATTCTTTCTTACTTTACATAAAAAGGGTTCTAGTGTCATGGCGAACAATAAAGGCGACAGGGGGCACCCCTGTCTTGTGCCGTTATGTATTTGAAAGTGGTTTGAGAGGGTGCCATTCACTTTCACTCTTGCTCTTGGATCTGCATATAACGCCCCTATCCATCCCATTACCCGTTCTCCCACCTTCATCTCTCTTAGAACCTCTGTCATAAACACCCAATTCACCCTGTCAAAGGCCTTTTCGGCATCCATTGACACTATCATTCTTGGTGTTTTATCAGGGCCGTTTTCCATCCAATGTAGGATGTGAAGCGCTCTTATTGTGTTGTCTCTAGCTTCTCGGCCTTTCATAAATCCCGTCTGGTCTGGGTGAACTATTTTTGTTATCTGGTCCTGTAACCTAAGCGCTAGAATTTTTGCTAGGAGCTTGGTGTCTGAATTTAACAGAGAGATCGGTCTATAACTTGCGCATTTTTGATGGTCTTTCCCTGACTTAGGGAGTACTGTGATATACGCCAATAGGGCTTCTGGTGGGAGGGGGTTTGATGTATTGATCGCATTGAAATAGTTGCATATTGGTGTTCCTAAAAGTGAGGCAAATTTCTTATAATATGAATTCGTGAAGCCATCTGGTCCAGGGCTTTTCCCCATTGCCAGACCGGCTATTACTCCAGTTACCTCTTCAACCGTAATTGGCCTATTTATTCTCTCGATCACCTCTGTTGGTAATGATGGCATCTCCGAGTTTCTTATGTATTCCCTGATTTCATCCCTACGTTGGTCTTCCTTGACTTTTAATGGGTCTGTCTTGATATTATATAGGGCTTCATAGAACCTATGAAACTCTGCTGCTATCGCCTGGGTCTCCACTATCTTTTTGTTTTGTACTATTAATTTATGAACGTGCCTAGAGTCTTGTTTTTTTTTGAGCTGCCTTGCCAGAAGTCGGCCACATTTGTTTCCTTCTTCATAAAACCTATGTGCATAGTACCTGGATTTGTTTCTAATTTTACCGTCTATACATTGTGTCAACTTGTATCGTGCCATTTCTAGGCGTTTGATATCTGCTGGGTCCAGGTGTTTTTTATGTTTTTTTTCCAAATTGTTAATCTCTTCCAGTAAATCTGTTATTTCTTTTTGTTTTTCTTTTTTTTTCCTTGATCCATAAGCTATCAACTCGCCCCTAATCACTGACTTATGGGCTTCCCATATGGCCTGGTCAGTGGTTTCGCCAGGCACGTTTATTTCAAAATAGGTTTTTAATTTAGTTTTTAATTCCTCAACTATATGTCTGTCGTCCAATAGGGTCTCATTGAGTCGCCATGTTCGTTCCAAATGTCCCATTGATGCTGGATATATGGTTATTGTTATCGGGGCGTGATCTGAAATTGTGATTGATTCTATCGTACATGCCCTGATCTTTTCTAGGTAGAACTGGTCCACCAGGAAAAGGTCTAGGCGCGAATACATATTATGCGTTTTGGAGTAGTAACTATAATCTCTTATTTTATCATGTTTTACACGCCATCCGTCTACCAGATGGAGGGATCTTAAAGACTGTTTTATATGCTTTAGGGCTTTAAAGGATATGGGGGTTTTCCCTGTTGAAGTATCTATGCTTCGGTCTAATACTAAATTAAAGTCTCCCCCTAAAATAAGGAACCCCTCTTTATATTCTTCCAGTACTTTCAAAGTGTTTATTAAAAAGTTCACCGTTCCTGTATTTGGTGCATATATTGAGGCAAAGGTGTAGCTATAGCCATTTAGTCTGGCTTTTACAAAGAGGTAGCGGCCTTCAGGGTCTATCTTTGTGGATATAACTATTATCGGACATGTGTTTCTGAATGCTATTGTCACCCCTCTTGCCCTGGCTATCGGGGATGGAGCATGGAACCACTGGTTGAACACATTTAATCCCATGTTTAGTGTTTCTCCTTTCAAAAAATGTGTTTCTTGCAAGAAAATCACGTCTGCTGCATAATGGCGCATTTCCTGCCATAGGCGACCTCTTTTCTGGGCTGATTTTAGTCCTCTTATATTGTATGATACTATTTTTATTGGAGCTGCCATTGCAAAGTTTTTTTATCTTCTAAACTTTCCTCTCTGCTCACTATCTTCATCCACAGGTAAGGTTGGAGAGAGGTAGGAATCGCACGTGGCACAAGACAAAAAAAACAAAAACCAAAGAGAAAAAAAAAAAAAAATAATAAAATAAAAAATACAAAAACTTTGGGGTTGCTTACTAATTGGAAGAGCGGTCTTTGGAGGGATAAATCCCTCCCTCTCGACCTCCCTGCCCTTCTGCAGTGTTGCAGATTTTCAAGTCCTATATATCGGACCTGTCCTATTGAGTGAATTTCCTCTTTACCCCGTCCCATTTATCTAATTCCCCCCCCCCCCCCCCCCCCGGGCCTCTATTTCATAGTTTTTATTGACCGCCTTTCATTGAGTTCCCTCCTGCCCTTTTTCCTTATTTTCCTAATGTCCTCCACCAACTGACCCCTTTAATTAACTATGGGGGGAATGTGGGGGGAGGCGGGCAGGGAAAAGCGGGGATTAATTTCTTGTACTATCTATCACCCCTTGCCGCTTATACATCCCTTGACCAAAGATGGTAGTGATCTATTACCTCCCTCTACGTCGATAATGGAAGGGAGCGAAACGGGAGACAGGTAAATAAAAGGGAAACAACTAGAGAAAATAAAAAAGAAAAAAAAAAAAAAAAAAAAAAAAGGAGGGGTTTTCTTTCATATATGGATCCCTTAAATCGTGTACTAGCATAGTTTATAACAGATTTTCATTTCTTAAGCCTCCTTTCCTGCATACATTGATATATCATTATTACATCATAAAAAAAAAAAAAAAGAAAGGACCAAGAAGGGAGTTGCCAAAAATAAACCGTGATTTGGATTCCCTTGAATAGTGTACTTTGTGACATTTAACGTCTTTTCCTCTCTCTTCTTTCCCTCCATCTCCCTCCTCTTGTCGTGGCGGGGAGAGGAGGGGAAAAAAAAAAAAAAGAGGATTACCAGAGACACCAACCGTGATTTGGATTCCTAAATGGAGCCCAAAAAAAAAAGAGAGAAATAGGGTGGTGCTTTCTTTCAAATGTGGATCCCTTGAATAGTGTGCTTTATAACATATAAAAAGGGAGTTGTCAAAAGTATACACCGTGCTTTGGATTCCCACATGGAAACCCAAAAAAAAAAAAAAAAAAAAAAGAGAGAAATAGGGTGGTGCTTTCTTTCAAATGTGGATCCCTTGAATAGTGTGCTTTATAACATATAAAAAGGGAGTTGTCAAAAGTATACACCGTGCTTTGGATTCCCACATGGAAACCCAAAAAAAAAAATAAAACATATAAGAAATAGTGCTTTCTTTCATATGTAAATCCCTTGAATAATGTGCTTTAACATTTTTTCTTCTCTATCTCTATCGTGGCGGACCAAAAAAAAAAAAAAAAAAAAAAAAAAAAAAAAGAAAAAAAAAAAGTGCTACCAACGATATAAACCATGGTTTGGATTCCCAAGTGGGGATCACACAAGAAAGGGAAAACAAAAAAAAAAAAAAAAAAAAAAAACAACAACAAAAAGAGAAAGGGGAAAAGGGGGTACTCAACCTCCTAAGTCCCTTCTCTTCTCCCCTTCCCTTCCCCCTCCCTTCCCCTCCCCCGTCACCCCACAAAAAAAAGGAGAACTATCAAAAACTTCCAAAATCTAGGGAAAATATTTCCTTCCTTCATTATCCACTATCCATCAAATTACCCATTCTTATATATAACTTGTGTCCTGTGTACCATCATTTCTAAGCTCCGTGTATTATTTTAATCTACCCATTACATATCCCCCTTCCCCCCCCTTCCTCCTCCCCCAGGCTCACCCCGGGGGAAGAGGGGGGAGGGAAAAAAAAAATAAAAAAATAAAAAAAAAAAAAAAAAAAAAAGAGAAAGAAAAAAAAAAAAAAAAAAAAAAGGGGTAACACCCAGGTTTAGTGGGTGTTCACACCTTATATTTATCTATCCCCACATTTCCACTTCTATATATCTATATATATGACACCTTGTGTGTACCTACATATTTAAAGCGAACATTGTGACATACATATACCTGTTCCCTTCACCCTTCTCCCTAAACAGAGAGTGGATGTGGGAAGGAGAGGGGAAGGAGAGGGGGGAGAAAGAAAAAAAAAAAAGGACGGGGAGTGTGGAGTTGTAATTACCCCTCTCCCCCTCTCTCTCCCCCCCCCCTCCCCCCCCCCCCCCCCCACCATCCCCCTACTTTACTCCTCTCCCCCCCATCCTCTGAACCCCCCCCCCGCACCCCCACCCCCCTCCCCTAGGGTACACCAATTAATGATTTCTATTTTGTCCATCATGTTGTTCGATACATTCCTCTTCTTTATTCCTTCCCTTCTACATTATCTTTTTTTGCGTTGGTTTCTATATGATGTTTGCTGCCATTTTTCTGGACGTTGTATGGGGTTCCCAGAGTCACTTCTTCTCCAGTCTATAATGTCTATTGGGGGCAGTTCTAACGTTTCCATAAACGACTGCATGTCGTCTTTGGATCTAAGGGTTGCCGTTTTTCCGTTTCGAGAGGCCGTAAGGCTAAAAGGGAACCCCCAGCGGTATTTGACCTCTGCTGCACGTAGGGCTTCCAGTATTGGTTTAACACTGCGTCTTTGCATCAGAGTTCGATATGTTAAATCGGGGTATAGTGAAATATGTATTCCATCGTGGACAATTTCAGCTTTTCTGCGGGCACTTTTCATTATGTTTTCCTTCACTGTAAATTTGTGCAGTTTACATATTATGTCTCTTGGTCTTTCCACATTTGGTTTAACATAGGAAGGGACACGATGCACTCTGTCTACTTCAATAGATTCAGGTGCCTCATCGCCCATTATTTGACGGAATATTTGTTGGATTATAGGGAGCAGCTCAGTCCTCTGTATTGCTTCCGGTAATCCCTTTATCCGGATATTCTGCCTGCGCTCCCTATTCTCGTAATCGTCCAGTTGGTCCCTAAATGAGTTTAAGAGATCTTCGTGATAGTTTGTTGTATCTTGTATGTCCGTAACTGTTTGTATTATTGCCTCTTGACCGTTTTCCAGTGTTTCTACTCTGTGCCCCACCTCATGGATCTCTTCTCTAAGAACTTCTACTGCTTGCTGACATGATTGTTCTACTGCCAAGATTAATTGCTGAATATCTGTTTTGGTGGGTAGTACATTAAGCAGCTTTCTGATATCGGTCTCTAGCTTTTCTAGATGTCTCACGGATATTGGAGACACATCACCCCCGTCCCATTCTACATTGGGTGTCTGTACATTGGGTGTCTGGGGGATAGTCTCTTGGGGTTCACATCCTTTCCCATAGGGGTTTAGGTCATAGGGGTTTAAGTCCTCTACCTCCCTTCTCACACCCGACTCTCCATTATCAACGGTGTCTGCAAAGGGATCTTCCTGTGTACTCGTTTCAATACTGTCCTCCCTTGCCGCCAGTGTGACCCCTATTATATCCTCCATAGGTGTCATTGAGTATGTATGGGGGGGACTTGCTGTGGTGGCGGGGGGTACCAGGGTGGGGGATGTCAGGGATGTCAGTGTAATTCGGCTGGTTACCTGCGTGTCCTTATGTTTCCTCCCTGGATCTTCTTTATCCCCTTTCCTCTCCTGTCCCAGCGTTTGTCCCATCAATAATTCGGGTAGAGGTTTTTTCTTACCCTTTATGTTGGATCTCTTCTGATCCTCCTCGTCCCCTCTCGTAGGTACGCTGCTGCCCGTATACGTTGGGCTGCATTCTCTCTCCGTTGTCCGGCCTCTCCCTATCACGGGAGAGCCCCGCTCTTTAGTCTGGAGACCGCGGCCGGTGGTCATAGACCTTCGATCTGCTTTAGCTGGATCCGCTGCATTCATGGTGTTGCCGGTCCGCTCCTGTGTTGGTCGGGGTCTGCTCGCTTCCGTCTCCCTTACTTGGTTATTCACACGCGGGGAGAGATATGCCCGTATCGCGCCGGCTTGTTGAGCTGTCTGCCTGCGCGTCGGCATCTCTCTCTCTACTGCAGCTGGGTTCTTCGATCAATCAGTCTAAATGACGGCAGGCTGTTTCATGTCCCGGGGGGTGGGGTACAAGGTGGAGAGCGCTCACTCAACGCGTCCACCTCCCATCAAGCTCTTATACTTTGAAAAATGAAGCCCAATGTTATTTTACAATTGTAAAAGTAACCATAGGGCATCCCAATGGTTCCCCATTTGGAGGGATAGGTCCTATTTGTCTATTGGGACACGGCATTCTTATTCAGATATCATGGGTTATACTGCCACCTACAGAAGGATTGGACACTAGACACTAGAAAACGGGAGGCCTGCCCCTGGGGACAATATCCCCTTTTTAATAACCTGCTCAGTTGTAGCAGAAATTAACAATAGCTACTAAAAGAGGGGAGGGAGCTGTGCCCCTTAGTGGAGTCCAAAGAGTGAGTACAACAATCTAATTTTTTCCATCGCCACTGTGGGGCTCAGCATTTCTATTCAGATGCTGTAGTGTAGTGGGCCACACAAACAGTGATCAGTTACTCCTTACTCTTTCTTGGGGGACTAAGTGGCAACTAGTAGTACTTTTAGCATACAACCCCCCTGAGTCCTCACCATAGACAGCAAAAAAACACAGGCTACACTCATTAATGGACCCTATAGGTAGCCCAGTCTGGCATAGCCAGGGTACAGTTCACTCTTCCAAAAATGTTATCCCCATAGTGCTGGTCCCAGATTTCCAGCATATATCCATGCCCAAGAGTAATCCCTTAGGGCCCATTCACAGTATGTGCAGTTACC
Organism: Lithobates sylvaticus; assembly: GCA_028564925.1. Classification (NCBI taxonomy): domain Eukaryota; kingdom Metazoa; phylum Chordata; class Amphibia; order Anura; family Ranidae; genus Lithobates; species Lithobates sylvaticus. The sequence goes on from CM053026.1 coordinate 537,542,827, forward strand.
TGCATTTTTCCGCATGGAAAAATGCAGGTAACTGCAATGACACATACAAAACAATTGTCTTCTATTGTTTTCTATGTGTCAAGTTCACCTAGAACTCTGTGCTTTCCATAGCTGTGCAATTTTACACAACACATCTGCATAATATCGCACAGAAATGTGTGTAAATGCACACGAATGTCCTACAACGCACCTCTCACTCACAACAATTAGGTCAGAGGAAACATGCCTTTGAAAAAAAAGAACTATGTAAAAAAAAAAAACGTGCATAAAAACACATCTAAACGTGCATAAAAATGCACAAGAGTGCAATTGACTGCAGGCATGTTTTTATGTGCTTTGCACCATGAATGGTTGCGCCCCACCTGAATAAGTTGCAAACATCCTTTAAAACATACCAGGTCTCAGATACGTGGCCTAGTACAGCTTCCTGGTGGACTTTCTCAGGTGGGTTTGGACCAGGATCCGAACATACCTGAGCTCATAAATCCTCATGCCAGCCTGCAATGCAAGCATACCATAGTGTAATGTAAGCATCGTTTTATAATTGATCCCTATAATTTTTCATTTTCTTTATTAAATCAAGACAGTCAGATGCATCTATTTTACTCTGAATCACTGCTTACAACGCAGTAATATTTTACAAAAGGCAGCATTAAAATGAAGACTGGTTATATTTATATTTAACTGTCAATTTCCAGTCTTCTTTTCTTTATCCATAATTTAAATTAAAGACAATCTGGTTATAAAAAGGAGGCTACACTCAGTAATGAGAACAACAAATGATACAATGGCTCAGTGGTCTGTAATATATTTTCTAGGAAGCACAGGGTTAAAAATGACAAGGAGCAGCAGCAGTGTACGCTAGTAATACGTGCGTAGACACAACTTCCTAAAATGAGCTATGCATTAGTCATCAGTGATTGTGCACCTGGGTACCTGGCATGGCTATAAAGATATGTTCGTTTCCACGGAGCTCTATATGATCACATTGATTTGTTGATTGAAATCACAGCCAATTCCCCAGTTCAGCCTATAAACTAATGTACATAATTAGGGACGTAATAAGGGAAATGCTGCTCTCTGCTATTGCTGCCCATCAATTTTTATCTTTATTTTACAGGGTAATTTACATGTCTATTTATATATTTTACTATAGAAGAAATATTTCAGTTTTCTATGTGTGATTAATAGGCATTCACCTATTCCCCTGCCTTGTATTTAAAAAGACCTGCTAGTTGGTTTGTTCATTTTAACAAGTGGTAAGATACATGTCCACCTTCTTATGCTGTGTACACACGATCGGAATTCTCATCAGAAAAAGCTCTGATGGTTTTCCCAACGGAATTACGACGGAATTACGCTCAAACTGTCTTGCCTACACACGGTCACACCAAATTCCGACCGTGAAGTACGCAGTGACGTACAACACTACAATGAGCCAAGTTCAATGCTTACGAGCATGCATCAAATTGTTTCCGAGCATGCGTAGGAATTTTGCACGTCCGAATTGCTACAGACGATCGGAATTTCCGATAGAAACCTTTTCCATCGGAAAAATTGAGAACATGCTCTCAATTTTTTGCTGTCGGAAATTCGGACAGCAAAATTCCGATGGAGCCTACACACGGTCGCATTTTCCGATGAAAAGCTCCCATCTGTCTTTTTCTGGCCGGAATTCCGATCGTGTGTACGTGACATTAGAGGTCTAATGTGCATTTGGACGTGCCTTGATCCTCATCTGATGCTGACAATGGCACACATGCTGTACTTCTAATCCTTCAAATTCACACACGCATTAAACCATATATTGAGGAGGGACTTTGGTTCTCTTTGGCTTTAGGGAGCTTTAGGGAAAAGAAACCCTCCAGTGTTTCAGACTATTTATCCCCATTCCAACCTCCAGGGCCGCTGATAGAAATCATGGGGCCCCGTACAGCCTACCTGATAGGGCCCCCTTCAGCCCCACCCCTGGCCCCGCCCCTATACAGAGAGGCTAGGGTATACAGAAAGGCTAAATTGTGGGTGTGGCTAATTTAAAAATATGTGCTACACGGAGCTGGAAAATGGACGTGGTTTAAATTACGCTTAAATCGGAGTTCCAGGTTTTTTATGTTTATTAAAAGTCAGCAGCAACAAAAAGTGTAGCTGCTGACTTTTAGTAAACAGACACTTACCTGTTCCACGGTCCAGCGATGCGGCCAAACGGCCATCGCTCCTCTCCGCTGGTGCCTCCATTGCCACTCTGGGCACCCGGCCATGCTCTCGGAGTGGACAGGCGATCTTCTGGGACCTGTCACGTGTCCCAGGAGATTGCCCAGAGGGAGGGGCCGCTTAAGGCGAAAGGAGTTGCCTAAGCGGTCCCTGGGCAGAAGGAGGAAGCGGGAC
>CM053026.1:537545683-537619065 GCA_028564925.1 Lithobates sylvaticus
TCCTTTCCAAACAGAAAGTCTTGCATTCTTTGAAAAAAAACACAAAATGTTTTATGAATGGAGGAGGTGTACAGTGAGTGACCCCTTCAGATTAATGTGCTCCAGTCCAGACTGTCAGAGGCTATTGTGAGCTCTTTATTGCTCCCTTTCTGATCTCAGAGCTTTTCAAATAGCCCTAGAATTCAGCTGTTTTGTACAAAAAATAGACTTTACTTGTCTGAATACATTAACATAAAAAAAAAAAATGTATATGTACTTTACAAACTATAGTGGGCTACAATAGTGGTGGTAAGTTGTACTTACTAGTGGTGGTGGTAGTTCTGTTAGTCAATCATTTGTATTTTGTAAGCAGGTGTCTTCAATTTCTGAACTTGAAGTTGTGAAATGTTTTAATCCTGGTACACACTAATAATTTTTTTTTGTTCAACCCAGTGGTTTGTTCGAAAAAAACTGACAAATCAGAGCCCCTGTACTAGCGATCAACCGCTGAGCTGTTGTGTTCTGACAGGGGGACTCCCCCCCCCCCCCACCAGAACACCCCGGTCAGCGCCCTCAGCCATTGGCTGGGATTGCTAATCAAGAGCCGGTCGGCTGCTGGTTCTCCAGCATGCTCGCCAACAGAGGCCAGCTAAAGGGCCCGGCTTCTGTCGGACCGACTGACATACACAAGAGCCGATTGTCGCACTGTCTACGGGGCTTTAGGAAGGCATGTTGTAATTTTGAATATGCGCAATAGAATTTTATTTTTCACAGATATTCAATAGAATGCAGATAGTGGGGAAAAAAAACAGTGTGTGCCTTAACAATTAACAAAGTGTACGCAAATTGAAAATAGGTATCTGTAGTATTTCTCAGAATGCAATTGTAATTTAAGGGAAGGTGTAATTTTAACACATTTTCAACTATGCACAATACAATTTTAATTTTAAAACTGATACCAATTGAAGTGTGAAAACTAAAAAAAAAAAAACTGTATGTGTGTTAGCAATGTGTATGTAAGGTGGCAATAGATTTGTTCTGAGCAGGAAAACACAAGATAAATGTACGCTTTGGGCAATGATAAAAATTAATTTAGTTTGCATTCATTTGCCATTGCCAGTACATAGAATTGTTATAGCACATTGAGGCCAAACAAGAGACTTTTCTTTAATTTTCTATTTCACTATATTGGATCTGTTAGCTTTTGTGGGTACCCAGCCACTACTGATAACTAGATAGAAATTGTGACAAGCACCTGCTTTGAGCAATGCAGTGTTGCAAAATGATGTAAAACCAGATGACAGAGAAACCATCAGTTAGCCACCAGTCAAATTCAGACTTGCCTTGGAAATTTAAATCTGAACTCCAGATAAATATAGAAAACACCAATAAATAAAGTTAAGGTGGAAATATGACCAAATGCCATAAATTACATAAATTATGCAATCTGTAAATGGCTTGATTTTTATTTATTTTTACATCCCATGTAACTGTAAAATGTAACTGTGAAATCACTCTTAAAGAGACATCTCCTTCCTCGAGATTGTGATCTCTTTACTGGGAAACAGCAAAAATAGCTTAAAGGGACACTGTCTCCTTGGCCATTCAGAGCAAAGAGACAGTGTCTGTGTAAAGGGCCCCCTACCCACTTATACTTATCTTGCCAGTGTTCCCCTCACCATTCCTTTAGTTGCCGCAGCTGACATTAAATTCCTCATTGTCAGACACTAGGGGAGCAGTGACATTATTCCATTAGTCATGTGCTGGTTCTCAAATCTAGAGATTGGCTGCTAGATCTGAGCACTGTCACAGATGAGGAGGTCACATGTTCCCCCAAACCTGGAAGCACTGGGTATTTTTTGTTGGCTGAGGCAGCAGAAGATATGACAAGGGTATGCTGGCACGGTGACCATCAGCAGATCAAGTGGGATCCTTTGCACAGACACTGTCATTTTGCCATAAATAGCCAAGGTGACAGTGTCCCTTTAACTTACATTTGCTATTTTATAATGTCATAATGTTCAGAGATCACAATCACTCCCTCCAAAGACACTTCCTAATCACAGTTACTCAATTATAGGCTTCTGCAATCAACTGTACCTCCATCCTGCACTGCATATTGGAAACGTTCTACTGCTGATGAAATAATACTTCTTTAAAAGCTGGAAAGAAAACCCCAAAACATGTCCACATAAAAAGTATACAATGGTTACTTTCTAATACACATATTTAGTTAATTAGGCTCTGACTTCCAACGCAAATGATCAATGCACTTTTATATTTTTTTCAGATTTTTTTCGAAACTTCTTACATTTGTTGGTCCTAAAGGGGAGATGCTGTGAATCATTTTAAATGCTTTAATTGATCCAACTCACAGAATAAATAACACCACAAGCCTAATCTTAGAGTTAAAAAGACATGGAAGTAGAACTATGCAAAGGATTGAGTAGGCCCAGTTTTCTGTGTGGAACAAGTATCAAGTGGGACAAGTTAAAGCTGAACACCAGGCTTAAAAAATGTTAATTGAAATATATTTTTCTATAGCCACAAAGGTTAATCCACTTTGTGTGCACCAAATGCCTTCGCAACCCCATATATTACATTGAAAGAGTAGCAGTAATATCATCATCATTCTGTCTATGCAGAAAGCAGAGTTGTGGGAGAGGCCCTACCCACACAGGCTGCCTGCAGAAAACTATAGGAGTGGGTGGAAACAAGACCAGTCACCCTGTACAAGGAAAGAGAGTATTGTAGGTAGATTGAAGCATGTTAGCCACTAGGCTAACTAAAGCCCAGGCTGGGGAAAGGGTTAAGTGTTTCTTACTTAGTTCCTAGGCTTTTGGTCCTAGCCAGCCCACCTGTGCTATAAAAAAGGGGACAGCTGAGGTCCAAAAAAAGGTGGGTTGCGGTGGGTCCACTGAATTCCAGCATCACATGTGAACACAGTCGTTGGCACTACTGAAGAAACCAGGGTTTTCGGAAAACATCCAAGCCATGGACAATGCTGTTATGGACTCTCACCTCCCTAGCGGTTGGTATCCAATGGCAACCACATCTGAAATCACGCTACAGAGATCTATGGCCTGGTCGTGAGGTACGGGAAGGGAAGAAGGTAAATGAGAATATGCAAGAGGTCCATGCTAGGTGCTCAACCGGACCCCATTCTCTTACTAGTAGTGAGATAACAGAGGTATGCTGGACTGGTGGAGTGGGCGCAGGCTCAGCATGTCCCTCCTAATGCAACATACAAGTTACAGTGTGTAGTGACGACTCTGTACTTTATTACTGCATACAGTGACAAGGCTATGTATGTATGTCAGGGAACTGTCTTAATGTTTGATTCCTTACATGAATGCAGTCCCTACAAGGCCTGCTTTTAGGCATTGATAAGTGCAAGAGATACCCCCACATGTGCAGGCGACTCAGCACACCAATTACTTGGGGTGGTCGGCAGGATACATCAACCACATGCACCTGCAGACCACCCTAAAAGAGACCACGGCTGCTTAGTTGGTTTCTAAAACGTGTCCAGGCTTGCCCAGAGACTTGAAATGTGACTGCCGTTTGGGCTTCAGATTGGCACCTGTGCCAGGCTTTGTCTCAGGATTGGCTGGGATGCTGATAAGGGGGTGCATATAACAACCGAAACCCAGAAGGTGCCCAGATCTCCATGTGATTTGCTATGCGTCGGCATTGCCATGTCGAGTGAAATAATGCCTTAGAAGCAATCAATTCCCATGCTGGACACAGGCCTTGTGTACTGACTGAGCTGCAGGCCATCTCGGGCTACTCGCTTCGATTGCGTCTCACTTTTATACCACCACTTATGGACTGGCGATTCCTCACTTTCTGCTCCTTCTAGCCCCTCCATTACTCCAAAGGCCCAGAGTCCAATTTCCTTGCTGAATGAGGATGTCAGTCAAGACGCATCTGTGTCTGCCTCCCCTTAAGGAATCTGGGGTGGATGTACAGACCGAAACACCTGTTCCAGGAGAACTGCCTGTCTGGGATGATAACAAGATGTCCAGCTGTTCTCAGGACTCTGCAAGTCCTCATGTTGCTGCCTTGCTGGCACCCACAGTGGGTCTGGCATATCTAAAGAACCAGGGTCTGTAAATGCACTACGGGGTTTGAAGTAACAAAGGGATACCTTGGCAAAGACCTTGGCAAAGACAAGGAAAAGGAGAGTAGTTGTTATGGGTAACCAAGCGAAAGAACAAGCTATGAGTGTATTTCGGGATGACTGTGAGTACTGTTATGCAGGAGTCTGATGACATCCCTGAAGAGCCAGCCAGCTTTAAGTCTCTTGCTATACCCTTCTGGAAGGAGCCATTACCAAAGGGAGGTGTGCCTCCAGGTGAGCTGGATGAAGTAAGCGAGGGCCGGGTCATTGATTGGGGTTCCCCCAGAGTGCAGGCCGGGTTTGGGTCTCTGGAACGGTTGGCAAATCGGTCATCCCCTTGTGAGAGTTCTGAGGAGGAGTGGGAAACAGGGGAGTCCCAGTTCCTTTAGGAAGGAGATGGACCAGAGCCAGCAGTGGGACTTGAGCAAGCTGCAGGAACCCTGACAAGTAGCAGGCAGCTATTTCTGCACAGGCCCTACACTACCCAGACCACCTACTGTCAGTGGGTCGTGAGGGCCCCAGATGCTTGTGCTTTCCAGGGAACAGGGAATCCTAGAGAACTGCCAAGATTCTCTCAGTTTCAAAGGGAAGTGCAAATGAGGGTGGCTCTGGAGTGGGGCCTGGACTTCCCATATATTCCTTCGCAGATTATGGACATTGTGGAAAGCTCCTGGGAAGAGTAGGAGGACGACCTAGTCTGGGACTACCTACACGTCCCCAAGCCATTACGGGTGCCAGAGAGTGAGGCCTGGGCCAGGTTTAAAGTCATTCAGGAGGAATGGAAGCTTGGAAGATTGATTTAGCGAGACTGAGTGCTTTTGTCCAGGGCGGGTTGGCCCAAGCAAAGCCAGGGAGGAAGAAGGAGGGAGCCGGAGAAGGTTGCCTACTCCTCGGTTTTATGCTTAGGAGGACTATACGGAGCCACAGAATGCATAGAACAAGCCACATAGACTGCAAGGAAGTTGCAGTGTGTGTCTCCCTTTCTCCCCGATCTGCAGGAACGGACCAGCCTGCCACCCTGTGCCCCTGGGGCCCCTCCCATCAGGAACTCTTGGAGAGAACAGTCCATACTGTATATATGTTGTTTTTCCTTATTGTTTCTGTTAGCAGGTTATAACCCCCTCCTGACAGAACAAGACGTGTGTGCATATTGAAGTGATGTTGGAGTTGTACTTCTGTTGGCAGGATACTAATTCCCGCCCAACAGAAGTTATGTAAAGTGTACAGTTAGATCTAAGTATTGTGTAGCGGTGACACTTTTACAAGGTGTCCGCTATGTTCAAATTTAGTATTCTTTCCCTCAGAACAGTAAGAAGGTTCTAGGGGTTAATTCTGTAGGTTAACCTTAGCATAAGTTTGGCTGGGCTGTGTAGGAGTTCTGCCTGGTCATGTGTACTGTTAGGTGCACATGACAGTCTCAGAACCAGGCCTGGGTGGACGGTTTGGGTATCAACATTCCCCGGAGCCAATCGGTGGGTGTGTCTGGCCCCACTGAGGAATCTGGGGAAGGGTACTTAAGATGCTGAGGTCACGTGTTCGGGGTTCGTTCGGCCGGAGCTGCCTGTTCCTGGATCTGGACCGGGGTAGCCCTGCGAGGAAGCCCAGTCCCAGAGCAAAGGCCGCCCCGCAACATGGTCAGTTTGGCTAGCCCCATTAGACTCACTTGGTCTGTGGCAAGGATCCGTCTGTTCCCGAGTCTCGGAACCCGCTGGTCTGAGGCGCAGTAACTGAGGGAGGATTCAAGGCGTCCGGGTGTTTCTTTATCGTACATCATGGGACACCGAGCCTTAAGTAATAACTTAATGGGGATATAGGCACCTTCAAGTGATGGACACTGGTATACCCAATCCACGAAGTTCACTCCCTATATAACCCCTCGTCCTTCCTGGAGCACATCAGTTTTTTTTTCGCCAGTGTCTAAGGTGTTGGTCACAAGTGAAGATGTGCTCTGAGGAGCTCCAGGAGGGATCCATGCTGGATTTAAATAGCCTCCATAGACCAGATTCCATCCAAAGTGCCACTGAGGCCAAAGTGACTGGTACCTGGGCCTCGTATCCGAAGCACAAGGTTTTGCCTGTAACGCCTCTTTTGTAGGGCTGGACCCCGGGACCCAGGGCTTTGGTCATGCTACATTACCTAAAGCTTTCCTGGTGGGGTGCTTTTTACAGGTCCAAGGGAGTGGAACCCCGATATAAAGGGACCCGGTCCTTGAAGGTTTGCTAAACGCAGCCCGCCGTGATGGGTGAAGGTTGGATTGTCTATTAATTCAGCAAATCCTGCGGCGGGGATAAGGTAAGGGAAGAAACTTAGGAACTAAAAAGTCCACTTATGCTTTTGTCTTTAAGGGAAAAAATGTTGTTATGCCTTGAATCTCCACTAGAGGGAGTGTATGCACATACCTTAATCTGTTGTCTTCACTGTAAAGCTCAGTGTCAGTCTGTGTGTGGCCGCAGCAGCTTGTGCAGGGGGATTTTTCTCAGGTAAGAGATCTGCCAATGCTTTTTTTCCCCCCCCTGAAGGGACCAGAGGGTTAGGGAGACAGCAGTGGTGTACCCCCCTTGTAATACCCCCCCCCCCCCTGCGGTGGGGGGGGGTGCGGAGGTCCCTTTTTTTGCTTTAAGGGAAAAAATGTTGTTATGCCTTGAATCTCCACTAGAGGGAGTGTATGCACATACCTTAATCTGTTGTCTTCACTTCAGCTCAGTGTCAGTCTGTGTGTGGGCACAGCAGCTTGTGCAGGGGGATTCCTCTTAAGGTAAGAGATTTGCTGAATGCCTTTCTCCCCCCTGAAGGGACCAGAAGGGTTAGGGAGACAGCTGTGGTTGTATCCCCCCTCCGCAGGGATATTTTTTCAAATGAAAAAGAGGTTTATGAAGGGGCGGGGCCTAGGCACGGCATTGTGCAACGTCCACGAGGATGCACTGAGGTTTAAAGGATCAGCTGGAGCAGTCTCTTGCCAGCCATGAGGAAGAAAGCAGCCTACACTGGGACACAGGAGCGTTGGGGCATGGAAGGGTGGCAAGTGGCATTCCTGATACTTTTTTCCCAGCACTAGGCTGAACTTAATAGCGGCTTTACTGTCATGACTATGTTCAGAGATTAAGTGCAATGTAATAGTGCCTCTGCTTTTGTGCTTAGGACTATGCACACCAAAAAAGACACCACAAAGACCAAAAAGGTACCAAAGATTTCACCCCCAGGCGCTAGGATCTCCAGTCGCATCTCCACATTGTCATCCTCGCCTGAAATACCAATTATGACAAGCCATTGGAACAAATTGATGGTGCAACTGCTTCTCACATTTCAGCCCCTGTATACGTGACTGAAGATGTCTTTTCCTCCACCCTGCAGGGTCTGGAAGGAAGATTAGCGGCTTTAATCGCATCCTCTATTTAAATGGATAGGAAGCGTGCTAGATCCCCTTCCCCCACTTTAGACCCTTTGCAAGGGGAACAGTGGGCACAGGATGAGGTGTTACCCTCAGGCAATCAGGAGGAAAGACAAACCGATGATTCCTCTGCGGAGGAAACAATGGTAGATGAACCTTTTTCAGCCTCACAATTTGAGAAATTACTGATACAATCTCCTACGGAGATGGTTCATTCTACTTTCATGCTACCCCTAATGGAGTCTGCTGAAAGCTCGGTTTCTTCCTTGGGTTCCTTAAAACCTTCACAGCCTTTTGCATGCGTTTCCTGTTCATACATTACTAGAACAGCTTATTTATGCTGAATGGGATCCCCCGGATAAGCATTTTCTCCCTCCAAAGAGATTTTCAATTCTCTATCCCATGGAGGAGAAATTCACCAAAAAATGGAAGGTACCAGCAGTTGACGCTGTTATTTCCAGTGTGAGTAAAAGTCTAACTTGTCCAGTAGACAATGCACAAATGGTTAAGGATCCAACAGATAAAAGGTTTGAATTCCTGTTAAAATTCGCTTTCTCCTTGGCAGGTGCCGTTACTCAGCCTGCAGTTGCTGCAATAGGCCTCTGTCAATCCCTAAAGAACCAATTTAGACAGGTTTCTATACAACAAGCCTGGGAATTAATTATATGCTTTGCCAAAGATGCCATTAAAGATTCTATTCACCAGGCGTCCCGCCTTACGCTTATGCTAGTACATATGCATAGAATCCTGTGGTTAAAAAATTGGTCAGGCGAAGCACCCTGTAAAAAGCTCCTGACTGGATTCCCTTTTCATGGGGATCGGCTATTCAGGGATGATTTGGACAAACACATCCAAACAATTTCTAATTGGAAAAGTACTCTTTTGCCAGTCAAAAGAAAGTATAAACGCCCTTCATTTAAACAGGCTCTTTCTCCTGCGCCAGGGGCTTCCGCCTCTAGGCAGTGGCGACGGCCTCCGCTGTCAGACTCTAGAGGAAAACCTCAGGGTCAGGCCCAGGTTCAAAATAAGTCCTGGGGCCGGAAACCTGCAAAGCAGAATCCTAAAGCCTCATCATGAAGAGGCACCTTCGCCAGGGTGGGGGGAAGACTTCTGCAGTTTTCAGAAGTCTGGCAAGAGGAAATTCAGGACAGATTGGTCATCTCCATGGTAACTCTGGGGTACAAGCTGGAATTTTGGGACTTTCCACTGTCTTGTTTCCTGAGGTCAAACGTTCCCAAAGATCCAGAGAAAAGGCAATCTCTGTTTCGGGCACTAGACCGATTAATGGCTCAGGGGGTGATCATGCAGATCCCCACAGAAGAGCAAGGTTTGGGGTTTTATTCAAACCTCTTCACAGTACCAAAACCAAATGGAGATGTCAGACCCATTCTAGATCTAAAGAATATAAATGAGTTTCTGAAGATCCGCTCCTTTCGCATGGAGACGATCAGGTCATTGGTTTCTATCCTACTAGGAGAAGAACTTCTGGTGTCTATCGACATCAGGGATGCATATCTGTATGTTCCTATATTTCCTGCTCACCAAAGGTTTCTGCGGTTCGAGGTAGAACAGCAGCATTTCCAGTTCGTAGCCTTGCACTTCGGTCTAGCTACGGCACCCCAGGTGTTCACAAAAGTCCTGGCCTCACCACTAGCCAGGTTAAGGGTGCAGGGCATAACAGTTTTGGCATATTTAGACTATCTATTGCTAATAGACCAGTCGGTGGCTTGTTTAGAGAAAAGCGTGCGCATTAGAACCAGTTACCTGGAAAGTTTGGGTTGGATTCTCAACCTAGAGAAATCTTCCTTAAAACTGATAAAAAGGCTGGAGTACCTGGGTCTGATCATAGACACAGCCCAGAAAAAAGTGTTCTTGCCTCAGGCAAAAATCAACTTCATAAGAGAGCTGGTGCAGATGGTCAGGTCAAAAGGTGATCCCTCCATTCGCCTTTGCATGAGGTTGCTAGGAATCATGGTGGCTTAATTCGAAGCGATTCCCTATGCCCAGTTCCAGTCAAGACTGTTGCAAAACGGTATTCTGTCTACTTGGAACAAAACAATTCAAGCTTTAGACTTGCCAATACGGCTGTCCCCAAGGGTGTCCCAAAGCCACAGTTGGTGGTTACTAACCCAGAATCTGCTGAAAGGAAAAAACTTCAGACCAGTTATCTGGAAAGTGATAACGACAAATGCCAGACTTTCAGGCTGGGGTGCAGTACTAGAAAAGACAACTGTCCAGGGACAGTGGTCAAGAGCCGAAAGAACCTTGCCCATCAATATCCTAGAGATTTGGGCAGTGCGTCTTGCTCTAAAGGCCTGGACTTCCAGGTTACGGGATTGTCCTGTCAGGATCCAATCCGACAATGCCACAGCTGTGGCCTATATCAATCACCAGGGGGGGCACCAAGAGTCTGCCAGCACAGAGAGAGGTGAACCATATTCTAACTTGGGCAGAAAAGAATGTTCCGTGCCTATTGGCAGTCTTCATTCCGGGAGTAGAGAATTGGCAGGCAGACTACTTGAGTCGCCAGCAGTTATTCCCAGGGGAATGGTCTCTTCAACCCAACATTTTTCGGGCTGTTTGCCAAAGATGGGGGACTCCGGATGTAGATCTTCTAGCGTCCAGATTCAACATGAAGTTAGTCAACTTCGCGTCCAGGACAAGGGATCCACTCGCATGCGGAACAGATGCGTTGGTGACCCCGTGGGATCAGTTCTCACTGCTCTATGCATTTCCCCCTATTCAGTTGCTGCCTCGACTTCTTTGCAGGATCAAGCTGGAAAGAAAGCCGGTAATTCTGGTAGCACCAGAATGGCCCAGAAGGTCATGGTATGCAGAAATCGTAAAGATGGCAGTGTAGGATCCACGGTCCCTTCCACTATGGCCAGACCTACTTAGGGGCCGATATTCCATCCTACCTTACGGTCTCTAAATTTAACGGCTTGGCTATTGAAACCCACATTCTGAACAAACGTGGGCTTTCCGGGTCAGTTATCTCTACCTTGATTTAATGCAAGGAAGCCAGCTTCCAGAACTATATATTATAGGGTCTGGAGGGCTTATGTTTCCTGGTGCGAATCCAAGGGTTGGCACCCTCAGCAGTATATCATAGGCAGAATCCTTGCCTTTTACAATTAGGGGTAGAGATGAAGCTGACCTCAGCTTTATCGGTCTTATTTCAAAGACCGCTTGCTACACATTCTTTGGTCCGGGGTTTTATATCAGGGGTGATGCGGCTTAATCCGCCAGTCAGACCTCCTTTTGAACCCTTGGGACTTAAATTTCGTTTTGTCAGTGTTACAAAAGCAGTCATTTGAACCGATACAACATTTAGTCCCTCTGACCTGGAAGTTGGTGCTCTTGGTTGCTATATCCTCAGCAAGGAGGGTTTTCGGAATTGGCTGCTCTTTCTTGTAAAGAGCCATACTTGATTATTCATGAGGACAGAGTGGTGTTATGCCCTCGTCCAGACTTTTTGCCAAAAGTGGTCTCAGGTTTTCACCTGAACCAAGATATTGTCCTGCCAACGTTTTTTGTAAAACCATGTTCCAGGGAAGAGAAGTCACTACATTGTCTTGATGTGGTGAGAGCAGTGAAAATCTATTTAAAGACAACTGCTCAGATTAGAAAGACTGATGTCTTATTTATTCTGCCAGAGGGTCCTAAGAAAGGACAGACAACGCCGAAATCCACTGTCGCTAAGTGAATTCGGAAAGTCATAATTCAGACTTATAATTTAATCCGACCACCGCGATCTTCGGCTCCTCCCGCCGCTGCCGCGATCTTCGGCTCCTCCGACCACCGCGATCTTCGGCTCCTCCCGCCGCTGCCGCCGAGATCTTCGGCTCCTCCCGCCGCCGCGATCTTCGACTCCTCCCGCTGCCGCCGACATAGACCGAGCCGGCTCCACTCGCAGTAACACCCTCGTCCCACCCCTTGGCCCGGCTCCTATGATGGACACAATGCCAGGCCAATGGCGGGACGTAAAGGCTAGGGAGGCGGGACTGGGCGTGACTGCAAGCGGAGCCGAGTACACAGTACACACGGTTCTGCTCGTAAATGTCGGCGGGGCTCCGGATCGGCGGGGGATCGGCGTATAACACGTACCCACAATTTTCCCCTGATTTTAAGGGGAAAAAAAGTGTGTGTTATACGCCGATAAATACGGTACTTACTTAATCCTGACCAAACAAGACTCTAGTAGACATCCCAGATGTGATAAAGATATGTGATTGAAACACAAAATCATGAATTATAATCTAATAAATAATATAATTTTATTCAATAATGTAATACAAAATAATGAAATTTGTCAAACAAAGAAAATTCAATAAACATCCTGAGTGTGATACATTTTGAAACAAGGTACAGCACACAGTCCAACGTCACAATCCGGACAATGAAACCTGCTTTCTTTTCGGACTTTCTTTCCATTGCTATCTCTCTTTGAACAGCAAACCACGCACATCCTGGTAGGTGCTGCCTTTTTTGCGGTTGGCGGTATGTAGTCCATAAAGTGACGACCTGTTAGGCGTTCTGGGTTGGCAACGCCAACAGCACGTCGTCCAGGTCTGTTCGCATCTACTGATGGCATCTGGTGTTTGACAAAAATCTGCTCAGCCACCTTCCAGATAAAATCAGAATGAACAAGAGGCGTGTCACTCTTTGCTCTGTACAGAATATATGCATTTCAAAGGCATTGTTCCAGAAGATGCTTGAAAATCTTTTTATAATATTTTGTTTGCTGTTTGCGCATAGTCGGATAAAATATCATTGCCTGATCGGCTCTGTCGACACCTCCCATAGTGCAATTATAGTCTTTTACGACTTGCGGCTTCAGCACATCTTTCCCACCTTTTGCGTGGATCATGGCAGTGGAGGTATTGTGCACAGTACTCATGAGACACACGTCCTTCTTGTCTCGCCATCGCCATCATCTTACCCTTCTGCCAGGCAACCATTTTTCCGTTTTTTATTTTTTTCTTGGAAAACATAGATGGCATGTCACGTCGGTTAGGCCTAACTGTACTATAGGCATCAGTCTTGTTTTGTAGCAAAACCTCAAACAGTTCCGGAGACCTGTAGAAATTGTCCATAGTCACACAATATCCCTAGTTTGGGCGCAGGATGCGTGGCCTCATCAAACTCTTCATTGTTTGTGAAGTGGAAATACTTCATGATGAGGGAATGACATCACGGTGCCAAAAAACAGAGTGTCCAGTAATTTATTGGTGGTCCAGTACCATTTCTGGAGCGGTTTCCCCACCACCCCCTGAAGAATGATGAGTCCGAGAAACAGCCAGATGTCCTCTTTAGTCACCGGTTCCCACTTTCTGATTCGGGAAAACCTGGCATGCAGCGTAGCGGATTGCTGCTCTTTGTCTCTTTGTCTCGATTTGTCTCTGTGACAATTTTTTCAATTACCTCCTCAGTGAGGAATAATTGCAGGTATGCCAGAACGTTGTCACGCTCAACTTCTACCTTCATTCCAGGTGATCCAGTGAAAGGGAATCTACCTGGTCCGTATCGCAGTCAATAGGGCACCAAGTGCGCACATCGCTGATGTCAGGTGCAGGATCATCACCGCTGTCACTTGTGAGATCAGTGTCAGATGACAAATCTCCCCACTACTCACTATCGCTCAGTTCTGCGAGCAACTCTGTGTCGCTGTTGCTGTCATTCAACTGGTCCAAAGGCGATTTTGTAGCGAAATGGTGCTTTTTTTATTCCATGTTCTAAATATTTTATTGGAGGCAAGGGACACTGTAAATCAGTCAGATCTGAGATGATACAGTGTAATCCTCTCAGATTAGAAAATATCACCTCTTTTTATGTGTGTGTGTTTGTGTTCACATTTGAATTTCTTGCCCAGTTCCGCTCCCATGCGCCGCTCCTGCTCGCAGGGAACAGAACCAGGAAGTCAGATGCCGGTGATCTCACTGGCGATCGCAGCGGAGGGCATCGCTGGATCGCCAGGAGAAGGTAAGGGCTCCGCTGGAAGCTCTGCAATGTTACCCCGAGCGTGACTCGGGGTTACCGCTCCTGGCAGAAAAAGTCAGCCCCGAGTCACGCTTGGGAATACCGCCAGGGAGGTTAAGGGGTAAGATTTCCCCCCTTTTCAAGTCAAAGCGCACTCTACCAGGGCAGTTAGTGCTTCTTGGGCAGGGCCTCGCCAGGCCTCCATGGCTCAGATCTGTAAGGCCGCAACTTGGTCTTCAGTGCATACATTCACCAAGTTTTATCAAGTAGATGTAAGGAGGTATGAGGATATCGCCTTTGGGTGCAGTGTGCTGCAGGCAGCAGTATAGGTCCTCAAGTCTGTGGGTACCCTGCAGATTGTGTCTCCCTTCCCTCAAGTAGCATTGCTACAGGATGTCCCATTAAGTTATTAACTAATGACACGTACACACAACCGGACTTTTTGACGGAATATGTCCGACGGTCTTCCCAACTGACTTTCAACGGACTTTACGAATGAATGGACTTGGCCACACACAATCACATAGTTACATAGTAAGTAAGGTTGAATAAAGACACCAGTCGATCCAGTTCAACCTGTTTGAGTCTACAATTATCCCTATTTAAGATACCCATATAGCACCGTCAATTTACGCAGCGCTCCACACATACATTGCACACTCGCAACGGTCCCTACCCTCTAGGAGCCCACAATCCAAGGTCCCCAACTCACATTCATATACTAGGGCCAATTTTTTGGACAGAAGCCAATTAACCTACCAGCATGTCTTTTGGAGTGTGGGAGGAAATCGAAGTACCCAGAGGAAACCCACGGGCACAGGGAGAACATGCAAACTCCAGGCAGGTAGTGTCATGGTCAGGATACGAACCAGTGGCCCTCTTTACTGCTAGGTGAGAGTGCTAACCACTACACCACTGTGCTGTCCAAACAACAAAGTCCGACGGATTCGAACGTGATGACGTACAACTGGACTAGAATAAGGAAGTTCATAGCAAGTAGCCAATAGCTGCCCTAGTGTTGGTTTTTGTCCATCGGACTAGCATACAACGGATTTTTCGATAGGAACTGGGTGCGGCGGAGTTCCGTACGAAAAATTTGAAACATGTTCTATTTCTAAAGTCTGTCAGATTTTTGGTCCAATGGAGCCAATGGTCCAATGGTCCAATGGAGCCCACACACAATCAAATTGTCCGACGGATTAATTCCATCGGACCTTTTCTGTCAAAGTCTGGTCGTGTGTATGCGGCATTAGGCTGTGTCCCATGATGTACGATAAAATAGCATTTTATAACAGCTTACCTGTAAAATCTTTTTCTTGGAGTACATCATGGGACACAGAGGTCCCGCCCCTCTTTTTGGGGTTTAAAGTGGAAGTAAACCCCCCTATCATTTTCAGCCAAGGAAGCTGCCATCTTTGCCTCTGTTTAATCTTCAACTGCCACAGTGCTGCACATGTGATCCGTTATGACACCAGCCATTGGATGGTTTGACTGTTTGGTTGAGAGCACAGCCAATGTGCAGTTAGCATTCACGGCATGCCTTTTTTTTTTAGACTGTTAAATCGATGGGTTTACTTCCGCTTTAAGTATATTGCTTTGCTACAAAAACTGATGTGCTCCTGGAAGGAGGAGGGGTTATATAGGGAGTGAAATTTCTGGATTGGGTATACCAGTGTCCATCACCTGAAGGTGCATATATACCCATTAAGTTATTAACTTGGGCTCTGTGTCCCATGATGTACTCCAAGAAAATGATTTTACAGGTAAGCTTTTATAAAAATCCTATTTTATGCTTTCTCTTAGGTTCCTTTGGGATGGGACGGCTGTCCATAACCTTTGAAGATTCCTTTTATATTATTTCCTGTGGGCAGAGTATTTCTCCTGAGGGAGAGATGCTCTGGATAAAAAAAATCAGTGTGCTGTGTATTGTTGTTGCTAGCTGCAGGGACCTGTAGCTAGGAGTGTGATATTGTACATTTGTAAGTACCTAACAAATAATTCAAATTTATTTTTGTACATATTTATTTGTACTATAGCCCCGTCCACATTATTTCCCTTTCCCCTTCCAATTTATTTAATGGGATGCCCTTGCTATAGCCATATTTTTCTAAATTCCTTAGCTGATTTCTGGTGGGGGTGAGTGTAGCACCCTCTACCTAGTGTAGTGTACTTTTTTGTAGGGCAGGTAAATTTAGGCAGGCCTAGCTTTATTCAAATTTCGTCCACAGTTTAGGCCGATATGTATTTTTCTACATATTTTTGGTATAAAACATTGGTCGTGCGACGTTGTACCCAAACAAAATTGACGTCCTTTTTTTTCCCACAAATAGAGCTTTCTTTTGGTGGTATTTGGTCACCTCTGTGGTTTTTATTTTTTGAGCTGTAAACAAAAAAAGAGCGACAATTTTGAAAAAAAAGCTATATTTTTTACTTTTTGCTATAATAAATATCCTCAAAAAATATATTAAAAAAAACACAAATTTCGTCCACAGTTTAGGCCGATATGTATTTTTCTACATATTTTTGGTAAAAAAACATTGCAATAAGTGTATATTGATTGGTTTGCGCAAAAGTTATAGTGTCTACAAAATAGGGGATAGATTTATGGCATTTTTCTTATAATTTTTTTTTTTTACTAGAAATGGCGACGATCTGCAATTTTTATCGGGACTGCGACATTATGGCGGACACATCAGACACTTTTGACACTATTTTGGGACCATTCTCATTTATACAGCGATCAGAGCTACAAATAGCCACTGATTACTGTATAAATGACACTGGCAGGGACTGGGTTAAACACTAGGGGCCGATCAAGGGGTTAAGTGTGTCCGAGAGTGATTCTAACTCTGGGCGGGATAGGCTCACTACAACATGACAGAGATCACTGCTACCGATGACAGGGAGCAGTAAACCCCTGTCATGTTGCTAGGCAGAACCCATTCTGCCTCTCCTCGCTGCAATCACGGGCCGCTGGCGAACACAGAGTTTACCGCGGGCACGCTCCCAAAAGGCGGCAAATTCAAAGGGACGTACATTTGACTGCATGTGCCATTCTGCCAACGTATATATGTGTGTGTAGCGGTCGGCAAGTGGTTAAGGATGCCCCTGTTGATGTCCATTTAGGATGAAACGCGTCGGGCGAGGACTTACCTGTTCCCACACTGCTTGTAATTGTGATCACTTGTATTCCTTTTTTATCTTTTTTGTTACGGTGGTTTTTTGTTCAATAAAACCTGCCTTGCTGATCTGCACTATTGGAGTCCCTCTCCCCTTTTTTTCTTCCCTCCACATGGCTTTGAAATATTTGGAGATTACTTCATGAGCGCTCTCACCATACCATTAGTGGTGATTTGATATCAGTTCAAGTTTTTCACCCTTTGGATCCATCACCTGGAATTTGCGGTTCCTGCTCTATGGTCCTGTTCCATCATCCATGGTTCGGTTGTCTGCACTACTTCAGTGAAGTTCCACGGATTCCATCCATTCAAATCGGGGGTGTCCAACCTGTCGGGGTTTTCGGATCCTATATGCCTGTTTGACTCCCTGTCGCTGACAGGGGGTCCACCTGCTCTGGTAAGCACACATCCTTTTCTATATTCACTCCAGAAAGTGTTTGAAGATCAAGCTCCAATCATCCGTGTCTGTTGATATCATCATCATTTCACTGTATTGGGACACTGATATTGATTGATTTGCACTTTATTTCATATTGGACATTTTTTTACACCATTATGTAGGGCGAAATCCCGATATATATATATATATATATATATATATATATATATATATACATATTTTGTGTTTTTTAGTCACTTTTGGGCACTGTGTATTAGTTTTACGCTCATTTACATTTAGCGCTACATCTTTACTCACAAGGATGTTCACAAGCCTGCTCCTTAACAACCAGCTATTCTTCACACAGAATTTGGATTGGTCAATACATTTTCAACCGATTTTGAATTGTAATCCGAAAACAAATAATGAAACACAACTAGTAACATAACAAATCTATCCAAAACGAAAAAAATTCTGTTCTGTACATGTCTGTTAGGTTACAGGAATTATTTACTGGGTTCCATTGTGTTTGCTTTTATGTTCTTAACCTGGTGTGTCAGAGGGGCAGAGGCTCTTGAGGCTAAGAACAGAGGGCCCATCTCAACTAGTGGCTCCTTTGGAGGTAGTGCTACACTTATTTAACATGGCAGTCTCATGTAACATGGCAGTACTAAAAGTGTTTTTAATATAATTGGTGGTTTCAACTGTTATATACAAGTTGCTGGTATAAATGGGCTCAAAAGGACTTGTAACTTGTGGATAGGGGATAGTTCATAGTTTACATACCAGTGCAGGTAGCCACATGACTGGGTTAATGCTTACCATGAAATTAATGTAATGACATTGTTATATTTATTTAATTCAACGTTTACTTAAACAGCTCATTTTACAATGTCTGAGGTCTTCCCTTTTATTCCTAAACACCCGGTGTGCAAGGTGTAAATTTTGGACTCGGCCATTAAGCAAGAATATAGCATGATTTTGCATAGCTGCTTCAAGGGAGGTCAAGAGCCTACTCTGTACTCTGCAGTGTACAGAAATAATGAATGGCATCTTTTACAAACAGAACTGCTTCCCCTTACAGCTCTAAATAGTATTTTTGTCATTATCAGAAATGCCAGAAGAGCAATGCAGAAAAAGAGAAAAAGTTCATGTGAGACAATCCTCTTATAGGTGTACTGCCTTACCCAGCTGTTACATTTCTATTACATTTGCAGCACAAGGGATGAAGTGTGAGAGATTAAATGTTTTCTTTAGCATAAACCTCAAAACAGTAAGCCTTATGTTGAAAAAATACCAAAAATGAGAACTGTGTTTGTTGTACATAGCAACCAGGTTCCCCTTTCATTTTTTTTTTCTTGTTTCACTAGGAGAATGTGCTATGAACAGCAAGTGCAACCCTTCCCTCGTATACTTTGAAAAATGAAGCCCAATGTTATTTTACAATTGTAAAAGTAACCATAGGGCATCCCAATGGTTCCCCATTTGGAGGGATAGTTCCTATTTGTCTATTGGGACACAGCATTGTTATTCAGATATCATGGGTTATACTGACACCTACAGGAGGATTGGACACTATACACTAGAAAACTGGAAGCCTGCCCCTGGGGACAATATCCCTCTTTTAATAACCTGCTCAGTTGTAGCAGAAATTAACAATAGCAATAGCTACTAAAAGAGGGGAGGGAGCTGTGCCCCTTAGTGGAGTCCAAAGAGATTTTCACAGTGAGTACAAAAATCTAATTTTTTCCATCGCCACTGTGGGGCTCAGCATTTCTATTCAGATGCTGTAGTGTAGTGGGCCACACAAACAGTGATCAGTTACTCCTTACTCTTTCTTGGGGGACTAAGTGGCAACTAGTAGTACTTTTAGCATAGAACCCCCCTGAGTCCTCACCATAGACAGCAAAAAAACACAGTCTACACTCATTAATGGACCCTATAGGTAGCCCAGTCTGGCATAGCCAGGGTACAGTTCACTCTTCAGAAAATGTTATCCCAATAGTGCTGGCCCCACTGAGATTTCCAGCATATATCCATGCCCAGGAGTAATCCCTTAGGACCCATTCACAGTATGTGCAGTTACCTGCATTTTTCCGCATGGAAAAATGCAGGTAACTGCAATGACACCTACAAAACAATTGTCTTCTATTGTCTTCTATGTGTCAAGTTCACCTAGAACTCTGTGCTTTCCATAGCTGTTTTACACAACACATCTGCATAATATCGCACAGAAATGTGTGTAAATGCACACGAATGTCCTGCAACGCACCTCTCACTCACAACGATTGGGTCAGAGGAAGCATGCCTTGCTATGTAGAAAAAAAAACGTGCATAAAAACACATCTAAACGTGCGTAAAAATGCACAAAAGCGCAATTGACTGCAGGCATGTTTTTATGTACTTTGCACCATGAATGGTTGCACCACACCTGAATAAGTTGCAAACATCCTTTAAAACATACCAGGTCTCAGATACTTGGCCTAGTACAGCTTCCTGGTGGACTTTCTCAGGTGGATTTGGACCAGGATCCGAACATACCTGAGCTCATAAATCCTCATGCCAGCCTGCAATGCAAGCATACCATAGTGTAACGTAAGCATCGTTTTATAATTTATCCCTATAATTTTTCATTTTTTTTAGTAAAGCAAGACAGTCAGATGCATCTATTTTACTCTGAATCACTGCTTACACCGCAGTGATATTTTACAAAAGGCAGCGTTAAAATGAAGACTGGTTATATTTATATTTAACTGTCAATTTCCAGTCTTCTTTTCTTTATCCATAATTTAAATTAAAGACAATCTGGTTATAAAAAGGAGGCTACACCCAGTAATGAGAACATCAAATGATACAATGATTCAGTGGTCTGTAATATATTTTCTAGGAAGCACAGGGTTAAAAATGACAAGGAGCAGCAGCAGTGTACGCTAGTAATACGTGCGTAGACACAACTTCCTAAAATGAGCTATGCATTAGTCATCAGTGATTGTGCACCTGGGTACCTGGCATGGCTATAAAGATATGTTCGTTTCCACGGAGCTCTATATGATCACATTGATTTGTTGATTGAAATCACAGCCAATTCCCCAGTTCAGTCTATAAACTAATGTACATAATTAGGGACGTAATAAGGGAAATGCTGCTCTCTGCTATTGCTGCCCATCAATTTTTATCTTTATTTTACAGGGTAATTTACATGTCTATTTATATATTTTACTATAGAAGAAATATTTCAGTTTTCTATGTGTGATTAATAGGCATTCACCTATTCCCCTGCCTTGTATTTAAAAAGACCTGCTAGTTGGTTTGTTCATAGAAGGGTGGATCTCTTCCTGAAATTAACAAGTGGTAAGATACATGTCCATCTTCTTATGCCATGTACACACGATCGGAATTCTCATCGGAAAAAGCTCTGATGGTTTTCCCAACGGAATTACGACGGAATTCTGCACAAACTGTCTTGCCTACACACGGTCACACCAAATTCCGACCGTGAAGTATGCAGTGACGTACAACACTACAACGAGCCGAGTTCAATGCTTCGGAGCATGCATCAAATTGTTTCCGAGCATGCGTAGGAATTTTTGCGCATCCAAATTGCTACAGACGATCGGAATTTCCGATAGAAACCTTTTCCATTGGAAAAATTGAGAACATGCTCTCAATTTTTTGCTGTCAGAAATTCGGACAGCAAAATTCCGATGGAGCCTACACACGGTCGCATTTTCTGATGAAAAGCTCCCATCTGTCTTTTTCTGGCCGGAATTCCGATTGTGTGTACGTGGCATTAGAGGTCTAATGTGCATTTGGACGTGCCTTGATCCTCATCTGATGCTGACAATGGCACACATGCTGTACTTCTAATCCTTCAAATTCACACACGCATTAAACCATATATTGAGGAGGGACTTTGGTTCTCTTTGGCTTTAGGGAGCTTTAGGGAAAAGAAACCCTCCAGTGTTTCAGACTATTTATCCCCATTCCAACCTCCAGGGCCGCTGATAGAAATCATGGGGCCCCGTACAGCCTACCTGATAGGGCCCCCTTCAGCCCCACCCCTGGCCCCGCCCCTATACAGAGAGGCTAGGGTATACAGAAAGGCTAAATTGTGGGTGTGGCTAATTTAAAAATATGTGCTACACGGAGCTGGAAAATGGACGTGGTTTAAATTATGCTTAAATTGGAGTTCCAGGTTTTTTATGTTTATTAAAAGTCAGCAGCAACAAAAAGTGTAGCTGCTGACTTTTAGTAAACAGATACTTACCTGTTCCACTGTCCAAAGATGCGGCCAAACGGCCATCGCTCCTCTCCGCTGGTGCCTCCATTGCCACTCTGGGCACCTGGCCATGCTCTCGGAGTGGACAGGCGATCTTCTGGGACCCGTGTCCCAGGAGATTGCCCAGAGGGAGGGGCCGCCTAAGGCGAATGGAGTCGCCTTAGCGGTCCCTGGGCAGAAGGAGGAAGCGGGACAGGAAGTCCCACTCCTAACGAAGCCCCCACTCCCCCCCAAAAAAAATGACATGCCAAATGTGGCATGTAAGGGGGCGAGGAGTGCTTAAAGTGGAAGTTCCACTTTTGGGTGGAACTCTGCTTTAATTATTGGGCATGGCTTAAAGGGGTGTGGTTAGTCTAAGATGACTGTGTGTAGGATGTAGATGATACTGTGCTGTGTTCAAAACTGTACTGTCCAATTTGTCACAGTCAAACTGTTCTACATGAAGAAGATGAAGATGCCATTTATGTCAGCTAAGCCCACTTAAAAAAATAAATAAAAAATTCTGCCAAAAAATTCGTTTCGTTTCGTTTCGTCCCGTTTCGTCTATAAAAAAATTCGTAATTCGTAATTCGTGTACGAAATTCCGTTCGAATTCGTACGAAATACGAAATTCGGACGAATCGTAATTTTTTTTACGAATCGTTAGTAAAGTTACGAATCGTTACGAATCGTTACGAATCGTTACGAATCGTTACGAATCGTTACGAATCGTTAACGCGGCTAATGAATTGTTGGTTCTCATAACACAGAGAACAATTCGAATCCAACTACAAATATCGAATTTCAATTTCAAGTTACGAATCGTTACGAATCGTTATGAATAGTTACGAATCGTTACGAATCGTTATGAATAGTTACGAATCGTTACGAATCGTTAGTAAATCCAACTACCAATATCGAATTTCAACTAATTTGAACGAAATTATTATAGCAGATATAACGAATGAATTCGAATGACAAAGTGTCATTTTTGCAGAAAAAAAAAAAGCGTAGGGGTCCCCCCAAATTCAATAACCAGGCCCTTCAGGTCTGGTATGGATATTAAGGGGGACCCCAGCCAAAAAAAAATAAAAAAAATGGCGTGGGGTCCCCCCCAAATATCCATACCAGACCCTTCAGGTCTGGGATGGATTTTAAGGGGAACCCCGGCCAAAAAAAAAAAAAAAAAAATGGCGTGGGGTCCCCCTCAAAATCCATACCAGACCCTTTATCCGAGCACGCAACCTGGCAGGCCGCAGGAAAGGAGGGGGGGACGAGAGCGGCCCCCCCTCCCGCCTGAACCGTACCAGGCCACATGCCCTCAACATTGGGAGGGTGCTTTGGGGTCCCCCCCAAAGCACCTTGTCCCCATGTTGATGAGGACAAGGGCCTCATCCCCACAACCCTGGCCGGTGGTTGTGGGGGTCTGCGGGCGGGGGGCTTATCGGAATCTGGAAGCCCCCTTTAACAAGGGGACCCCCAGATCCCGGCCCCCCCCCTGTGTGAAATGGTAAGGGGGTACAAAAGTACCCCTACCATTTCACCAAAAAAGTGTCAAAAATGGTAAAAATGACAGGAGACGGTCTTTGACAATTCCTTTATTAAAATCTTCTTTCTTCTTTCTTCTGGTCTTCCTTTCTTCATCTTCTCCTTCCGTCATCTTCTCCTTCCGTCATCTTCTTCCATCTTCTTCTTCCTTCGATTCGCTTCTTCTTCCTCCGGTCTTCTCGTCCTTCTCGTCCGGCGTCGTCCTTCTCGTCCGGCATCGTCGTCTCTTCTCGCAGGCCGCTCCTCGCAATGGGAGGCTCCCGCTCTGTGAGGCTTCGCTCCGGGTGACAGGTCTTTTATAACGAAGGCACCTGGTGACCCCGCCCCCTCTGACGCACGGGGACGTCATGTGGAATTCCCTATGGCTTTCCCCATGACGTCAGAGAGGGGGCGGGGTCACCGGGTGCCTTCGTTATACAAGACCTGTCACCCGGAGCGAAGCCTCACAGAGCGGGAGCCTCCCATTGCGAGGAGCGGCCTGCGAGAAGAGACGACGATGCCGGACGAGAAGGACGACGCCGGACGAGAAGGACGAGAAGACCGGAGGAAGAAGAAGCGAATCGAAGGAAGAAGAAGATGGAAGAAGATGCCGGAAGGAGAAGATGAAGAAAGGAAGACCAGAAGAAAGAAGAAAGAAGATTTTAATAAAGGAATTGTCAAAGACCGTCTCCTGTCATTTTTACAATTTTTGACGCTTTTTTGGTGAAATGGTAGGGGTACTTTTGTACCCCCTTACCATTTCACACAGGGGGGGGCCGGGATCTGGGGGTCCCCTTGTTAAAGGGGGCTTCCAGATTCCGATAAGCCCCCCGCCCGCAGACCCCCACACAACCACCGGCCAGGGTTGTGGGGATGAGGCCCTTGTCCTCATCAACATGGGGACAAGGTGCTTTGGGGGGGACCCCAAAGCACCCTCCCAATGTTGAGGGCATGTGGCCTGGTACGGTTCAGGCGGGAGGGGGGGCCGCTCTCGTCCCCCCCTCCTTTCCTGCGGCCTGCCAGGTTGCGTGCTCGGATAAGGGTCTGGTATGGATTTTATGGGGGACCCCACGCCATTTTTTTTGGCTAGGGTTCCCCTTAAAATCCATCCCAGACCTCAAGGGTCTGGTATGGATTTTGAGGGGGACCCTACGCCATTTTTTTTTTTTTTGGCTGGGGGTCCCCCTTAATATCCATCCCAGACCTGAAGGGCCTGGTTATTGAATTTGGGGGGACCCCTACACATTTTTTTTATCAATGACTTCAATGAATGACAGTTCTCTGTATTACGGATCCAACAATTCATTTGCCGGCAATAGCTGCGACTCGATTTTAAATAGTTTTTTTTTCCTGCAAAAATGACACATTGTACAGAGGCAGTTCTCTATATTAGATATACTGAATCTCGAATCATTCGAAGCATTCGTTATATCCGCTATTATAATTTCTTTCATATTAGTTGAAATTACATATTTGTTAGTTACAATACAACATTCGAATTGTTCTCTGTATTGCGGGAATCGGCAATTAGCCGCGAGTGATTTTAAATGTCTTTTTTTCCTGCAAAAATGACACATTGTACAGAGAGAGTTCTAAACACGGGAAACATGACCCCCTTCATAGACATACTATAGAGTATATAGTATATAGAAGGGCGCAGGTTTCCCGTGTTTAGAACTCTCTCTGTACAATGTGTCATTTTTGCAGGAAAAAAAGACATTTAAAATCACTCGCGGCTAATTGCCGATTCCCGCAATACAGAGAACAATTCGAATGTTGTATTGTAACTAACAAATATGTAATTTCAACTAATATGAAAGAAATTATAATAGCGGATATAACGAATGCTTCGAATGATTCGAGATTCAGTATATCTAATATAGAGAACTGTCTCTGTACAATGTGTCATTTTTGCAGGAAAAAAAAAACTATTTAAAATCACGAGTCGCAGCTATTGCCGGCAAATGAATTGTTGGATCCGTAATACAGAGAACTGTCATTCATTGAAGTCATTGATAAAAAAATGTGTAGGGGTCCCCCCAAATTCAATAACCAGGCCCTTCAGGTCTGGGATGGATATTAAGGGGGACCCCAGCCAAAAAAAAAAAAAAAAATGGCGTAGGGTCCCCCTCAAAATCCATACCAGACCCTTGAGGTCTGGGATGGATTTTAAGGGGAACCCTAGCCCAAAAAAATGGCGTGGGGTCCCCCATAAAATCCATACCAGACCCTTATCCGAGCACGCAACCTGGCAGGCCGCAGGAAAGGAGGGGGGGACGAGAGCGGCCCCCCCTCCCGCCTGAACCGTACCAGGCCACATGCCCTCAACATTGGGAGGATGCTTTGGGGTCCCCCCAAAGCACCTTGTCCCCATGTTGATGAGGACAAGGGCCTCATCCCCACAACCCTGGCCGGTGGTTGTGGGGGTCTGCGGGCGGGGGGCTTATCGGAATCTGGAAGCCCCCTTTAACAAGGGGACCCCCAGATCCCGGCCTCCCCCCTGTGTGAAATGGTAAGGGGGTACAAAAGTACCCCTACCATTTCACCAAAAAAGCGTCAAAAATTGTAAAAATGACAGGAGACGGTCTTTGACAATTCCTTTATTAAAATCTTCTTTCTTCTTTCTTCTGGTCTTCCTTCTTCCTTTCTTCATCTTCTCCTTCCGGCATCTTCTTCCATCTTCTTCTTCCTTCGATTCGCTTCTTCTTCCTCCGGTCTTCTCGTCCTTCTCGTCCGGCGTCGTCCTTCTCGTCCGGCATCGTCGTCTCTTCTCGCAGGCCGCTCCTCGCAATGGGAGGCTCCCGCTCTGTGAGGCTTCGCTCCGGGTGACAGGTCTTGTATAACGAAGGCACCCGGTGACCCCGCCCCCCCTCTGACGTCATGGGGAAAGCCATAGGGAATTCCACATGACGTCCCCGTGCGTCAGAGGGGGCGGGGTCACCAGGTGCCTTCGTTATAAAAGACCTGTCACCCGGAGCGGAGCCTCACAGAGCGGGAGCCTCCCATTGCGAGGAGCGGCCTGCGAGAAGAGACGACGATGCCGGACGAGAAGGACGACGCCGGACGAGAAGGACGAGAAGACCGGAGGAAGAAGAAGCGAATCGAAGGAAGAAGAAGATGGAAGAAGATGACGGAAGGAGAAGATGAAGGAAGGAGAAGATGATGAAGGAAGACCAGAAGAAAGAAGAAAGAAGATTTTAATAAAGGAATTGTCAAAGACCGTCTCCTGTCATTTTTACCATTTTTGACACTTTTTTGGTGAAATGGTAGGGGTACTTTTGTACCCCCTTACCATTTCACACAGGGGGGGGGGGCCGGGATCTGGGGGTCCCCTTGTTAAAGGGGGCTTCCAGATTCCGATAAGCCCCCCGCCCGCAGACCCCCACAACCACCGGCCAGGGTTGTGGGGATGAGGCCCTTGTCCTCATCAACATGGGGACAAGGTGCTTTGGGGGGGACCCCAAAGCACCCTCCCAATGTTGAGGGCATGTGGCCTGGTACGGTTCAGGCGGGAGGGGGGGCCGCTCTCGTCCCCCCCTCCTTTCCTGCGGCCTGCCAGGTTGCGTGCTCGGATAAAGGGTCTGGTATGGATTTTGAGGGGGACCCCACGCCATTTTTTTTTTTTTTTTTTGGCCGGGGTTCCCCTTAAAATCCATCCCAGACCTGAAGGGTCTGGTATGGATATTTGGGGGGGACCCCACGCCATTTTTTTTATTTTTTTTTGGCTGGGGTCCCCCTTAATATCCATACCAGACCTGAAGGGCCTGGTTATTGAATTTGGGGGGACCCCTACGCTTTTTTTTTTTCTGCAAAAATGACACTTTGTCATTCGAATTCATTCGTTATATCTGCTATAATAATTTCGTTCAAATTAGTTGAAATTCGATATTGGTAGTTGGATTTACTAACGATTCGTAACTATTCATAACGATTCGTAACGATTCGTAACTATTCATAACGATTCGTAACGATTCGTAACTTGAAATTGAAATTCGATATTTGTAGTTGGATTCGAATTGTTCTCTGTGTTATGAGAACCAACAATTCATTAGCCGCGTTAACGATTCGTAACGATTCGTAACGATTCGTAACGATTCGTAACTTTACTAACGATTCGTAAAAAAAAATTCGTATTCCGTACGGAATTCGTAAAAAAAAAAATTCGTACTACAGATTCGTAAATTCGTACGAATTTCGAAAAATTCGTACGAATTACGAATTCGTACGAAACGAATCGCACATGTCTAGCTATGAGAAATATGGAAGTGCAGTATAAAACCCAATTTCTCACAGTCAGGACAGCTGTGCTACATGAAAAAGCAGACATTAGACTTTACATTGCAGTTACTGTGACTGGGCTAACCTGCAGTCCCCTGAGAATCCAGATCCAATGCCACCATAATGCAGAGTGCACACCAGAAGAAGCCAGGAAGGATCATCCTGGAAGCCGGCCACACCCCCTCCCGCCCACTCCAAACTACAGGATCTCACAGTCAGGCTCTGCCTCTGTGATGTTTAGCCCGAGTGAGTGCTCATTGAGAGCAGCTGAACAGCTGCTGAGGGAGGAGCTGAGGAAGGGGAGTTGGAGAAAGACTTTTTTTTATTTATTTTTTCTGCAATCTGTTCAGATTGCTCGGGCCCCCCCTGGTGGCTAGGCCCAGTACAACAGGGCCAGTTGTACTGGCTTACCAGTGGCGCTGCCAACCCCTACTGGACAATCCTCTCCAGGGATTGGCTGGAACCCAATATGTATTCAGGCTGGTTGTTTTAAATCTCCCACCCTAAGCTTCAGAGTCAGGGAGAAGCAATCAAACTCCCCCCCTGTGAGACTCTGAACAGGCAAGCACAAACAATTAACGTTTCCTTGATTACAGAAGTATGCTAGGAGGATGATACATATACAATTCAATACATTAAAGTGATTGTAAATGCTCATTTTTTTGGCGTCATTGGATTTTATTGACAGCAGCGGGAGCCAATGGCTGCGCTGCTATCAATCTATCCATTCAAGAGCCAAGAACCCTGGGCAGAGGAAGAGAGCGTATCCGCCAGGTCAAATTCCAGGGCTCAGTTAAGTAAAAAGGGGTTGCTGGGGGGCCGGTCACTACCAGGTGTTTTTGACCTTAATGCATAGGATGCATTAAAGGTGAAAAAACACAAGGGTTTACAACCCCTTTAATTTGATGCATCAGGACAACTACATGTACTAAAACATTTTCAATTAAGACTTTTAATTTTTATGGCCCATTAACACTCTTACATGCTAATGCACCCAAAACACAAAAAAAAAGGTGTATATCACCCTCCTAAATAGGTGCTAGTTTAGGTAAATTTAGTTATGGGCTCACTGTGATCATTTTAGCAGCATGTGATTGTTTTGGTCTGATCTATGTTTCTCTGACTGCAGGGTTGACTGCTTTCCCCTGTCTGTCTGGAAATGTCGTAGAAGATAGTAGGCCGCAGGGAGAGTCTAATCAGTGGCTCTCACGCTTCTGCAGCAAACAGATCTCCACAAGTCTGCTTCTTCCACTTGATGCTTGGCTTAAACATTGTACTCTGCGGCTTCTCGGCTTAAAACAGTCCGGTCCTGGCCCATGTGGCTCAACAAAGCTCTCAAACACACCTTCTTACACCAGCAAAGTCTATCTCCAACTCCCCTCTGTGTTCCCAGGCTTTTGCTTTTATCTGCTCCTGCCCCCTGGTGATTGCCTCTGGATGCTGTAGTTTAATTTCTGCTATTTGTTAGTTTAGTTTGAACACCCATGCAATCCGATTCTGGTGCAGACCAAAAAAAGGGTCCTGCACAATTTTGATCCGAATGCGATGCAAATTCAGTCATACAATCTGTATGGCTGAATTTGCATCACACAGACATTGCGTGTGATTTGCGCAGCAGTGCGGTGTGAATCTCATGCAATTTCTGACATAGCGCTTTTGTGAACCGGTATTTAAGGTGAACTAACTCTTTAAATTGGTGGGTTTAGTTGTGTTTTAATGCTACTAACACTTGGCATCATCTGTGTCACTTTTTATTTTGCCTACAGTTCTGCTTCTATACGCAGAAGGTAGTCATAATGGCTTTTACGTCACAAATTTTCATAGTATTTCTTGTCTCTAACATCTTCTTATTTCTGTATGTATTACACTGTTCTGCCTTTTTTAAATATTAAAATATAAATTATTAATCTGGTTCTTGAATGCTCTAACAAGCCTTAAAGTGGACCTTAACTAAAAAAGTGAAGATCTAGAAACATTAACTTAATAGCACCCTGAAAGATTTACTATTGTCTTAAATTCCTCATTAAAATTTGCAGTGTACCTCCTAACATGTTAGTGCCTAATAGTTCTATATCTACAGTGTGAGATCATGTAAGGTGTTTCTGCCTCTGAGCTAGTCCCATTAAGGGTGCATGGGGGCCGCCCCCCATGTCCCCTATCCATGCATCCAGCCCCTTTCAGGACACCGGCGCATGGATTCCAATACGGAGGGGCTGTTTTTTTGAAGCACCGATTAGAGCCAGAGGCTCTAATAGACTTCAATATAGGGTGGGCTCGGGTCGCAAAGAGTGTGCTCCGAGCCCACCCAGGTGTGTTACAACAGCAAATCAATAATCTCTGTTGTAACACTGATCCTCCTCCCGGCCAATCAGAAAGCAGGTTTTGACACTGGTCACCCGATAGGCTGAAAGGACAGGAGATCCTATTGGATGCCTAGGAGGAGGAGGGGAGGAGCTGGAAGCTGCCATGGAGGAGAGGACACTCTGTGCTGAGCCGA
Organism: Lithobates sylvaticus; assembly: GCA_028564925.1. Taxonomy (NCBI): domain Eukaryota; kingdom Metazoa; phylum Chordata; class Amphibia; order Anura; family Ranidae; genus Lithobates; species Lithobates sylvaticus. Next base: position 537,575,271 of record CM053026.1, read on the forward strand.
TGTACCACGCTGCCTGCCACCCGCCACAATGGTGTAAGTGCCGGACTGACTGGCAAACAGCAGGGGAGATGGGTAGTTGTTTGAGCCCCCCCCCCCCAAAAAAAAAAAAACACCAGCCGCCACTGCTCATGAGACTGGGAATGACATTTGGTAATGTCACTACCGTGCTGCTCACTGTTCTCTTTGTTGCAGAGGAAGCTATACATGAGGACTTGCAGTGCAATGATCAATCTGCTTCTGCTTCATTCAGCCTGTTAATCTGTAGTTTCTGTACCACATCAGCTGCCTCACCACCCCAGCATTTATCAAATCAATAGTGATCAGTTCTGACATGAGAAAGCAAAACCCTGATCGGCCAAGATGCCCACCTCCATACAGAGAAACAATGCAGAACAAGGCATGGTAAGTCTATAATATGGAAAGGATCAGCTATGGAAAGCATATAGGCAAAACCTGTGACTAGTCATTTGCCCTATGTTTGCCTTTTTTGGGCACAGCTTCCACAGTACAGGTACTCTTTAATTTAAAATGAAAAATAATTGCATAGTCCAGCTGCAAGAGTGTGTCACCAGCAGCACATCGTCTTGAGAAAGGGAAAAAGAAAAAAAAAAGATATATGTAGCACCCTCAATAGGTAGGTGCTAGTAATAGTTTTTTTTACTAGGTACTATCAGAACAGGCAAATTTAGGCAGGCCTATGCTGCAAGCTAGGCCTGTCTGTTTTGATCTGGGAGTGGTCATAGTAGCAGTGGGTGTGACCACCTGTGCTCTGGTTCTGAGGCGCCTCCCCTGCTTCCAGGGAGAATGTTCTGGAAGAGGGGCAGGAACTAGGACTGGAGTGGCAGACAGCTTGTGTGGGAGCCCTGACCAATCCCCAATTGGAATTGGCAGGGGGCAGGCCTCCTATATAACCTGAGGTAACATGCCACTGGGAGGCGAAGTCTGCTGAGTGAAGTGAGGAATTTAATACTAGGCAGCAGCAGTAGGGCACCTACATCTGGGGGGGGGGGGGGGGCGGGGTGCGCTGATCGCAGGAGGAGGCCCAGGGATAATCTTTGAAGGAACTTTGCTTCTACTCGGTCATTGGCATTGTCTTTGACACCATGGTTGTGATAAAGAACCCCTGGAGCAGAAGGGGCAGGTAAAACTGTCGGAACGTAGAGTCCGGTCAAGTTCCTCATTAAGGACTCAGAGCAGTGAAAGGTTGGTGAGTGTTACCACAGTGGAGAGCTGGATGTGCCAGGAAGTCTGTGAGGGAACTTTGCTTCTACACGGTCATTAGCAAAGTCTTCATCATTTACACGGTAGGAAAGACTGTGTATATCTGTGTATCTCTGTGTCATATCTGTGTCAAATCGATGTGGCCTGAGGGCACAGAATTTTCAAGTTGGGCTGGCTGGGAACAGTAGTCCACCATCCATGAAAAAGCTTTTAAACTACTAGGCTTCGGGGAGAGGTACTGAAGGCCCCAGGTCTAGTAGCAGTGAGCAACCAGAGCCTGCTAAAGGACTTATTCACAGTGGGTCCTTCTGGCCTTAATAGAAGAAGATGTGACATTGCTTTAGTTTAGAATAAGTTTGTGCAGGAGGGGAACTTGAGGAGAAGCTTTGTGCAGGAGGAAAGAAGTTTCTGGGAACATAATTTCTACACGGTCAGAAGTGGTGTCCTCATTCTCTACACGGTATTGAATGAGGAATCCTTGGAAGAAAATAGTCTGCGGGAGTAGAGCAGAGGAGGAGCAACAGTCTACATGGAGATGCAGGAGGATACACATAACTTTTACAGATTCACATCATACCTCCTGGCTCTAAATATGTGCTAGTGTGTATATTCTCTAAAATATTATGGCAATTAAACTATCCTGTGGGCATCCCATATACCCCTTTCCTCAACCAAGTTGTACCCCCCAATAAAACAAAAACAAATGAGTCTGGGTCGTGGTTGAGTGACTCAGGGAGGCTGGAAGAGTCAGCAAGCAGCATATCTGGTGCCTCCCCCTGCCTTCTGGAACCTTGGAGAAATTTCCCGATGTAGTGGGCAGAAGCTAGGAGGAGCTGCTTGGCATATTTATGAGGGTCCCAGCCAATCCCTAGCAAATGGGCTGGCAGGGGGCAGGCCACTTAATAAATAGGCATGAGTCATGCCAGCAGGAGCAGTCGGAGGGACCTTCTATAACACACAAAGGAATACTTCTTGGAGTCACGGGAGCAAGGGGAGGACAGCAGGAGCAGGTCAGCACGTCCAGAGGAGACCTCCTGAGAAGTCAGCCGAGTGGGCTAGTGAGTGATTAGTCTGGGGGGACTGTGGAGAAGTTAGCCAGAAGGGCTAGTGAAAGGGGCAGCTGTAGCCAGGTGGGCTTGCAGTCCCCGAAGAGGTAGCCACAAGGATGAAAGCTGGACACTGACTTTTGTTTGCTACACACCTAAAGGGGCCTCGGATTCCTGCCTACAACAGGCTGTTGCTATAATCTGAGTGCTGTCAGATTCACAAAGAGTGTGCCAGTTTGAGTCCTGCAAGCAAGTGTGCTGGAGGAAGTGAAGAGCGTATATAGACTGTAAATATAGGATAAGTTGTCCCTGAAGTTGTTTAATACCCCTATCGCCATTGAGGTTTTATCCCCTCAATAAAACCAAAAAAACAAAGCACTGGACTGTTTTTTTTCTTTGAAGTAACTGTGAAAATTCGGTGTGCTTGGCTGTGTAGGGTGGGGGATCCCAATTCACCTGCGGCCCTTAAGGGGGTGCGCTAAATGATTAAACCTATGGGTGCCCACCCAAAACTATTTTTTTAAATGACAACGGACACAACCTGCTCTTGATAATTATTCATTTGATTTTTCTCTTTTTAACCACTTTACCAGCTGGCAAACCCCTCTTGTCGGTCCTCTCCACAGAATTCAAAGTTGACATATCATACACTGGCAACAAACTGAAGCCGATGTATCACTCTTTAAAGCAGTAGCAAACTCCACAAAATAAGAGGGGCCAAGGGTGGTTTAAGCCATATTGTGCTAGAATGCACCGCATACCAGAACATTATGATGGACTTACCTGTCAAAGGAAGCCCTCCAGCGCTACAATGTCAGTGCTTGGGCTCTTCCATCTTGACCTTCCAGGTTGTATCTGTTTCACTTCTTGAATGGGTGAATCATGATGATGGCACTCCTGCATCACATCATTGCGGCACAGATCAGGGGCCATGCATGTTGACTGAACCCTACCTGTGGGCACATTTCAAATAAGTTGGTTTAATACCACTTTAAAAAACAATGACCAAAAATGCACTCCAAAGTACAACGTGCGAACCACTTTGCCACAAACCGTCCCACTCTTCTGACTACATTCCATGCGCCAGTTGGTCCTGGCTAGTAGAATGGTGCCCGGGAAAGTGGACCGGAGGAACATAATGTCCGCCTTGATATCAGCTATCAAGTCCCTCACGGTCCTTACACCCAAGTCATTGCCGCCTGCATGAATGACCAACACTTCAGGTGGTCTATCTAGCCAGGCGTATCTCTCAACCTCCGGGACCACCCTGCCCCACATCATACCAGGCCTACCTAACCACCTGATAACTGCATCCCTCCTGGATATGCCCAGCTGTCTCCCACCTGGTCTCACGTCCCCCCTCCTGGCACCCCAGCACACGTAAGAATGGCCGAGGATCCATACAAGGAGTTGTCGCCCTGCATCTGTAACAACAAGAACAACGTTACACGCACCACAACCCATACTACATCCACTTTATGCAGTACCCCTACATACCCACCAATCTTACTATTGGCACTTTAAGCCGACGCCATCAGCTTCATCCAGAGGCTAATATCCTTGTGATCCCACCTTAAAGCCGGGCGTACAGCCCTACGCTGACGGAACTGCTCGTCGTACCGCAGCCACGCCGTTCCACCGTACACCCGATAAGCCTCCCCAATTGCGTCCATGTAGCAGAACAACGCCGAACAATGTTCAGGGTTCTTCTCCCCAATCACTCCCGCCAAAATGGCAAACGCCTGGAGCCAATTGGCGAAAGTCCTCGGAATGAGCCTATACCTCCTTTTTTCCTCATCATCCTTTTTGCTACTATCCGGTTTTACCCTGTCCAGGTTGAATTTTTCCAGGGGGAGCAAAGAGAAAATCTCCACGTACTCCCCCTTCCAAATCTTCTCCCTGACCTCCTGCTTTAAATGGGCCCCGAGCGGTCCCTCAAAACAGACATAGACCTCGCATTTTGCTGCATCGGCCATCCGGACTATGTCATCCCTCACCGTCTGTTCCTTTTCCCCTTTTTCCACCTCATTCCCCTTCTCTGCTCCCACCACACCGGAGGTCGGCTGACTTCCTGCCGTGGCCTCTGCCGCCACCCCTCCCCCGACTGTTACCCCAGCCCCCACTTCACCGACTTCCATACTCACCCCTCCTGTTGGAGCATCCCTCCTCTCACCAAAACGTCCTATCAGCACCTTTAACCCTTCCAACAATTCCTGCAGTTGCCCAGGACTAGTATCCGCCCTCCCGCTCACCGCTCGCGGTTGGTCCGTCTCTGCCAACGACGATGCGGGAGGTATCCCTGGGCTTCCCCCACTGTTACCTGTCCCTAACAGGGATTGTAAAACTTTTACAAAGGAAATATTGTCAGTGGACTTACCGGGCTGACCGGGCGGGATTCCCACAGCCGCTGCACGGGCCTCCACCGGCGGGATAGGGCGACTGAGCTCCTCCTCCTCTTCCGACAATTCACCTTCGGACCGAGAAACGTCCTCCTGTGTAAAAGACAAGGCACGCACCCTAGGGGAGGGGGTCCTGTAAGAGTTACGATCCCGCCTGCCCGTTCTCACTTCGGGCTGCTGGCTGGTCCCTGGCTGATCCAAACACGCATGCGCAGGTGGGCCGGTTCGGGCTCCGCTCCTGCTGACTCGGGTCACCGCCGTGCTTGCTGGTGGCGTCCCGCCATCCCTTGCCCGTTGTGCTGAGTGGGTCCCCCTCCCCCCCACCCGTGATGACCCTCTGACCCTTCCGTCCTCCCCCCCCGACTCGTGCAGAGCCTCTGGGGGGTTCGCTGAAAAGGCATGTCCGGGGGGTGCGACCCCCCTCCTGGCCGTTGCCCGAGTGGCCCTTGAATCCCCTCCCCCCTGCTCGTGCAGAGCTGCTGGGGCGGACGTGGTCCCTGAAGAGCCTGATGCGCCGGCCATCTTCCTCCCCCTTGCCGCGGCCCCCCCACCCCCCCTCCCCCCAGTGTTCCTACTGCCCCCCACCACGTGTGCAGGTGCTGGGGCTGCTGAGGCTGCTGTAGCACTGCCATCTGATGTTGAGGATCCTCTCCCTGGTCGGCCCCTCGCCCCCCCTCCCCCCCCAGGCCTGAGTCCTGCCTGCTTGTGTGACCCTCCAGCGCTGTCCCTCTGCACTCTTTTGGCTGGGGGGGTGGATCGCTCCCCCCTCGGGCTCCTTACCAGTCTTGAAGGTCCTGCTGTGGCCCCTGGAGAGTAGCGCTCCGGCGCCCTGGACACTCGAGCACGCTGTCCGGCGCCGCCATCTTGGATTTCCATCACTGCTGCTTGGTCTCTTGATCCCCCTCCTGAGCCATCCAGGACCGCTGCTATCTGTTCCATGACCCATCCGGGTCCCTGCTGCGCCGCCGCCGCCCTCACGATCGCCGCAAAATCCCCTCCGTCGGCCATGTTTAAGGAAGCACTGAGGAGCAGAGTGAAAAACCTGCCTCCTCGTGCTCTGTCTTTCCCGCACTGACCTCCCGGCTCCGCCCCTCTCTTTTATATGGCCGCTCCTCCCAGCTCTCCCAGCTGCCCACCCCTAAAATTGTTAACTCTCTCCTAGCTTGCTGAGTAACCTGACACACTGTCATGGGCGGACCTGCATGACATTTCCTTGCAGTGCATTAAATTCCGGTCCTTACTCTCTTGTCGGTCCTCTCCACAGAATTCAAAGTTGACATATCATACACTGGCAACAAACTGAAGCCGATGTATCACTCTTTAAAGCAGTAGCAAACTCCACAAAATAAGAGGGGCCAAGGGTGGTTTAAGCCATATTGTGCTAGAATGCACCGCATACCAGAACATTATGATGGACTTACCTGTCAAAGGAAGCCCTCCAGCGCTACAATGTCAGTGCTTGGGCTCTTCCATCTTGACCTTCCAGGTTGTATCTGTTTCACTTCTTGAATGGGTGAATCATGATGATGGCACTCCTGCATCACATCATTGCGGCACAGATCAGGGGCCATGCATGTTGACTGAACCCTACCTGTGGGCACATTTCAAATAAGTTGGTTTAATACCACTTTAAAAAACAATAAACGTGCTTACAACACTGACTACGTTCCTGGAGTAGGAAAAATGGAAAGTGACTACACTGTTACAATTTAATAAGCTAGTAAAGCAGTCCTAGCCATAGTAAAATAAACTCCTCCACCATCTTGCAGCTCTCTCTGAAGAAACAGCAGACATTCTTTGGCAGTCTGACATTTCCCCCTCAAGTCAAAACTAGATCTAGTTCTTCCCTTAGCAGGGAGCATGAGCTTTGCTGACTGGAGAGCTCTAATTCTGACCCACATAGTGCTTGTCAGACTGATGTGGAGAGATCACTGCTTTCATACAGTGAGCAGTGGCTCTTCTTTGCAGCATGACAGTGAGGAACAGTTGTTTTTTACTTTGGCTCTAGCTGGTTTATCAGCTAAACAAATGTCAAGACTGTGACCACTTACCGATTTTCTTCACCTGGAATTTTTTTAACAGAATTAATATTATCGTTACTTTAATATTACATTGTATTTGTGCTATAAGCCAGAAGTTATGGTAATGGGCCATAAAGCAATAGCATAAATGGCTCAGCCCATTATACTTAAGTAAGGATTAAGGGCTAATACTGCGTTACAATGCAGTTCTTTTTTTTTTTTAAATTAAAGTGGTTGTAAACCCTCCTGAAAAAAAAAAAAAACACCCTGCAAGATAAATGTATAATGAGCTAGTATGCATAGCATACTAGCTCATTATGAATAAGGATGAGCTCCGGCGTGTTCGCATGCTCCACGTGTAGAGCCCGCCAGGAAGTCGGTGCAGCGCTGCACTAATCACAGGCAGTGAGACATTGACCCGATGCGCGACTGCAGAGATCGGGCAATGTCTCACTGCCTCTGATTAGCGCAGCGCTGCCCAGACTTTCTGGCGGGCTCTGCACGTGGAGCATGTAAACACGCCGGAGCTCGTCCCTAATTATGAATTACTTACCCGAGAACAAAGCCCCCGCAGCCATCCTAGTCTCCCCCTGCGGCCGTCGACATCTATCCCGGAGGTTACTTCTGGGTATCGCGGCTCCGGCACTGTGATTGGCTGGAGCTGCGATGACTTCACTCCCGCGCATGCGCGGGAGCCGCCGTGAACGGCACAGTACAACTGAAGCAACGGTCTGGTAAAACTAGCGTTCGTAATTGAGATAGCAAATTCGTCACGCTGCAAATTTTTTAATCTTTTAATGCAGTGCATTCTCTTCTTCTTTAGAATGCTAGAATAATGAAGTTGTTTTGCTGCTCATATTCATATTGAGTTCTGTAAGAAATTATTTCTTATTTCTCGTGATCTCCTGAATCTTTTTTTTGGGGGGTTTTCCTCAGATCTCCATATTAATGTATTTAATTTTGGTTCATAGTGTTTTTTTTTATTTTTTGTAATCAAGATCTCCTTGTTTTTTTTTCTAGTACTCTCCATAATATTTTTTTTTCATTTTGTGTGTCAAGTTATCACAACACCATTATTATCTTATATTTTTTTAACCTCAAGCAGATTGGTTTATGTTGGTGTCCCTTGTTAATTTGACATTGTATTTTGGAAATGTACCCGCCTACTCACAAACAAACTGTCCTTTTTGAAGTAAAACACATAGGCAAGTATTTGTGAATCCAAAATAGCCATTTATTATGGGTCATAATAAAATAAAGGGGAAGGCAACGCTGAAGAAACTGGTGAAATTGGCGAAGCCTTTATACCCCAGGGCACACATTAACTATTTTACAGGTAAAATTGGTAGCCTGAGGAGTCCATATAATAGGCCCCAGACTACAAGAGCTCAGGAACAGCAGCAGATGACATATATGTACCCAGGCTGTGGTCATACAACAGCCTGCTTCTTTTGTCAGACCAGACTGAACACAGGTAATCACTTTCTTGTCTTACTTCCACTCTTCCTTACACGCTTGCTTCCAGGCTGTGGCTGTGGTGTTGGAGGTGTGGCAGGAGGTGGAGGAGGAGGAGGATGGTCCAACTCACACAGGTGGGTTTTGGTTGTGATTTGGCCCCTCAACCCCTTATTTAGGGTCGTATATATAATTTCCTCACACAAGAGGCGTTGGCCCTCCTCCATTTCCTGCATTTTGCTGGCAGTCATGGAGGCAAAGACCTCTTGAAGAGTGGGGGTGGCTCTGAGGCCTGCCTTAGCCTCCCCGAATCAGCCCAAGCGCTGCCTCCTGCACATTACTCCCCTTCCTGGGCCTTTTGGTTGGAAAGTGGAGATGAGGGACCTGGGATTTTGTCAGGCTACTACTGGGCACGGCTACCTCCTGGCTGCCACTTACCCCTGCCACCTCCTGGCCCCCACATTCCACAGCCTCATCCTGGCTGACACATTCCACGCCCTCCTCCTGGCTGAGGCTTTCCTGTGTATGAAAAAAGAACATAGTTTTATTTTTTTTGTTCATCAATCACACACAATTCTCAGCTCATGACTGTTGCAAATTGAATGTTACCAAATAGAAAAGACTATCATTCTGACCCCTGCATTTTTCCTTCTTGTCCCAAATATTTGTGGCCACTACTGTCTACTGATATGCAAAACACTTTATTAAATCAGCAATTAGTGATCAATAATAAGATCTAGTGAACATCATTAATTTTACAACCAGAAATATGGAGAACAATGCTATACCTGGCTCAAGCTGGGCTCCTCCACTTCTTCCTTGCTGGAAGGCCCAGGTTGGACGTCGGAAGCCTCAGCTGGGGTGGAAGATAGCATGGAAGGAAGAGTGGAAGGAAGGGTTGAGAGGGATTGCCTGACTGCAGTCTGGTCTGACAGAAAACGCAGTCTGTCATAGTACAACAGCCTGGGGACATAAATGTCATCTGCTGCAGCTCCTGATCTCATGGAATCATGGACCTTATTGCGCTCCCTATTACTCAGGCCACTATTACTCAGGCCACCAATTTTGACTTTTAAATAGGTGATGTTTGCCGTGGGGACCACCGGCTTCACCAACTCAGTTTCTCCAGCACTGCCTGCCTCTTTTGTTTATGATTATAATGCGGAGGTTTCACCTGCCACAGACAGAGCAGCTCCCTGTACTTGTCTAGGAATATGGGGAGGAAGTTGTGGTCATTGAAGCCATCCATTTTCTCTGCAAGACAACATAAGACAAACCCTAATGTCAGGCTGAACTCTCCTAATCTTGTCCCAATATAGGCCTCAATCTATAAGCAGTATAGACCACTGATGCCCCAAGTTAAAATTTTACCTTCGTTCTAACGATCGGCTCTTCCGATACTCCTTCCGTCGCTCACAGATCGTACGTGCGACACGCGCGTGTTACGCTTTATATACACTGCACATGCGTGAAACTCCACCCGCCCCTGACCTTCTTTCTAGTCTATTCCCCGCCCCTTCTCTTTCTGCGCAGTGGGGAGAGCACATGGCGGAGAAAGAGCAAGTGCATGCAGACAGCAGCAGCAACGACGAAAGCCCGAAGCCTTGAACGTTACGATCCTGGAGGAGATTAAGGCCTCAAATATGTCCTTTATAGAGATGGTGGAGATGGTGGACATCTTGAAGAGGGGCGACTATGATGGGAAGAATGGACCTTACCGAAACCCAAATGTGAGAAAGGCCAAGATCATGACTAAAGTTGTGAAGAGTCTGCGCCGGAATTTTTGGGTACGGCAATCCAAGGATCAACTGAGGAAATGATGGTCAGACCTGAAATTGAGGGAGCACGATCAGTACAGAAAGATCAAGAGAGTTCTTCAAAAAAGTAAGTTGTTGTCGTGTGTTCCTATTATTCTTATTACTTGCATGCTGCTTTTCTTTACTGAAAATGGCAACTTTCAGGTTCGTGGGCACCGTAATCGTTCGTAGTGAACATCATTCGTTCAACCACCAATACGATGTTTTTGGCAGATGCAGGTTAACTACATTTGTTCAGGCCTTTTTGTATTAAAATAAGTTTAGTACATGTCTAGATGAGTTTGTAACTAGAACGAAATGTAAACTTGATTCAGTGTAAGGAGAGGACACTCACCAGCTGTTTACACATCTGGACGCAGGAGCACTGGTGTGGGACACCAGAACAAATTTTAGCGGTGCTTTACCGCTGCTATAGCAGCGTTTTTTGGCCACTAGTGGTGCACTTTTAACCCCCACTAGCGGCTGAATAAAGGGTTAAAAGTACCCACAAAGCGCCACTGCCGAATCGCTTTGCAGGCGCTTCGGCATCAGTGCCCATTGATATCAATGGCAGGGGCGGTGGAAGAGCGGTGTATACACCGCTCCTCTACAACCCAAAAGATACTGCTTGCAGGACTTTTTCTAATGTCCTGCAAGCACACCGCCCCAGTGTGAAAGCACTCGGGCTCTCACACTGAGGCTACAGGGAGGCGTTTTTCAGGCAATTTACAGGCGCTATTTTTAGCCCAAAAGCGTCAGAAAAACGCCCCAGTGTGAAAGTGGTCTTACTTGTTATTTCCAACTAGCTCAGTAAAATATCTTTATTTGTTCATCTAATTATCCTGATCTGAAGTCTCTTTTTTTTTTTAATTCAGTACTTTTTTTTTTTTTATTCTTTTCATAACAATACAAGTTATACATTTAAGCATACATTTCAACCCAGATACATAAACTTCTAGCATTCATCTGCCACACCAGCCACCCACTCACCCCCCCCCCCCCAAAAAAAAAATAATAATAATAAAAAAAAAAAAAAAAAAGGGAGAGTTTTTTCCTCTGCCGCCTCCACCTGTATTCACCTCCTCCAGCCCCAGCCTCCTCCAGCCCCCTCAGCCCTGAAGTCTCTAAAGGAGTGCATGCATGGCGTTTCAAAATAACAGGGCTTAGAACAGGGGCTGATCTTAGAGAAGATACAGTGCAGATATCTACCAAGCAGAATGCTGTTCGGAGGGAGCTAGATTGCCTTGCTAATCACTACCATATTTTGGTCACTTGCTAATGCACCCAACCACTTAGGAAATGGATGACATGGCAAAGGTGACGGTTTCTCTGTATGTGGCACAGGGGGCCTAAGGACCTAGCCTGGAGTCATGGGGGAGAGGTGTAGGGGACAGGAGAACAAGCATAGAGTTATGGAGAACAAAGCAAAGAAGAAGGCGCTTCTAAGTGCAGTAATAAAACACTTTAATGACAAAGAAGGGTTAAAAACACTTACAACATGGAAGGTGAAAAACAGGCATATCAATAAATCCATAACGTCCAGCGGGATGCCTAGTGGGAGTAAAGACAACTGCAGGTGGAAGTTCCAGCCGACCAGCAGTGGTAAACACTCTGTCTCTGATCCAAGATGGAGAGCCGTGCTGTCAGGACCAGCATGGAATCCAGGCAACCGGAAGTGATGTCAGAGTGGGCGGGACATATTTTGAAGCATGCCCAGTTGCTCCTACTTCAAATCAATTTGATTGGTTTGAAGAAGTTTATAGTAAAAAGGACACAAGTCCAATAAAAATCTCACATATAACAAACAATGTGTTTATAGAAGTAAACAGGTTTATACATATACATAGTACTCCCAACACATCAAGATATGTCCCAGGGAACTGCCAGCATATACTTGGCCAGCTAGAGAGAAAAATCTTGAGTGAATCCTGACATGTTTCAGAGGTTTTCCCTCTTCAAGGGAGTTAATGGGTATCTAGAACTCGAGAATACAGTATATCAAAATCAATATAATACTATAGAGCAAATATAACATAATTTGATTTATATACAAATTATAGCACATTTAATATGTATGTTACATAGGACTACTGTTTGGCAAAGACTTACTTACAGTAGGTAAATAGACATGATATACAGCTATTCTATCAAGCAAGGCTGGTGCAAGTCACTCTCCAGGTGCTAGGCAAGTCAGCAGGACCCCTAAGGGCCAAAAACACACAATAGGGAGGAATATAGCCTGTAAGGGAATTTTAAGCATGGTATTATAATATGGTAGGTAAACAATGGCCAGGTGTATATAATAGATAAGCAGAGGCCAAGTTAATATGGTAAAAAAACTGTGGCCAGGTTAAAAGTATATGACTATGTTTTAAAGTAAAGAGGAGGGAGGTATATGGTCATAATAAACAATACACACCCCAAACAGATAGTGTAATGTGTGCTGAAGGGCATACCTAATAAGTCAAATGCTGCAGAATTCACAGAGGCACAGGGACCAAGGCCAGAAGGATAGATGCCAATTATAGAAATGGGCCCGCATTGTTATGGGTGTGACCCTAGCATGTAGAGAGGTCTGAGCCTCCATTGCAAATGGCACCGCCATTGTCTCCAGGATGCTGTCCGAGTAGGCAGGTGGATCTTCTCCAGGACACCGATCTTCATGTTGTTGGATTATAGTATAAACACTGTTTTTTGTATGGCATCACACAGAACACAATTGTCCAAAGTAAAGTTCCTGGCAGGGAAGTCTGGCCATCACTGCACAGGCACTACGGCCACCCAATACGATGCTGAGGGACACCGTAGTCAATTGTGCATGCACAGCGGCCACCCCAATATGATGAGGGAATCTGTAGTCAATGGCACATGCATGGCAGTACTTTAGTGGCAGGTTGACTTTCCTTTTCCTGCTTGAATTTTTAAAAGCAGTGAAAGGAAAGCTGACCCACCACTTAACGATTGCTGCATGTGCTCAATAGGGAGACAATGGCCACTTCCTACCCACACTCTGCTGTTCGGTCAGATCTAAGGCAGTATGTCTTAAGGCCCGTACACACTATCGTTAGTACGGTGCTTTCGACAGCCAATTTCACTTTTTCGTCAGACAAAAGCTGGATGTGCAGACTATAATATTATTGTCACATGTGAACATAACATCTGATTTTCGTTTTTTTAGTATGCGTTTCGTATGAAAAAAATCATAAGGGCAAGACTATGCATGCTCAGAAACGAAAGAATACATACAAAAAAATTCAACACATTACATCACTTCTGACGTTGTATTCTGTCGTACGAAAATTTTCGAATTGTTAGTAACCTCTTCACTTTCGACATGAGACTAGCATGCCACAAAAATTGGACGTTCGTTCGTCCGAAAATCTAAGCGTATGTACGAGGCTTAACAAATCTAAGTCTGAATTGCGTGTGTTTGCCACTATTTCTGAAACTTCTGTTTCTTTATCTTCCTGTCTTACAAAGGAAGATTTTTCTCCTTTGCAAGGTTTTATGTCTGAATTGGAAAATTGCATTGCTCCTTCCGCTCACAAGGGACAGAAACGCTGTCACATTTCCCAGTAGAATATAATGCAGAGATGCCTAACATTTCTGAGTCTGTCGGAAATCTGCCAAAGCACTCATTGTTGGATGCTGAGTCTCCCTTCCAGGAGGGGAAGACCCTGCCAGCAGTTGTTTCACTGAAACAAAAGCAAACAGTTTTTTTTCTAATTGAGGCTGAATACTTCACATTAAATTTGTAGGATTCCACCATTATTTCATCTACCATGGTGTCTGGTCTCGGTTCTCATAGACCTCTGCATTCCACTATGGTGTTTACTCTTCATTAGGGATGAGCTTCGAGTTCGAGTCAAACTCATGTTCGACTCGAACATTGCCTGTTCGCCTGTTCAGCGAACAGCGAACAATTTGGGGTGTTCGCGGCAAATTCGAAAAGCCGCGAGCACCCTGTAAAAGTCTATGGGAGAAATCTCAAGTGCTGATTTTAAAAGCCTATATGCAAGTTATTGTCATAAAAAGTGTTTGGGGACCTGGGTCCTGCCCCAGGGGACATGTATCAATGCAAATTTTTTTTTTTTTAAAACGGCCGTTTTTTTCAGGAGCAGTGATTTTAATAATGCTTAAAGTGAAACAATAAAAGTCTAATATTCCTTTAAATTTCGTACCTGGGGGGTGTGTATTGTATGCCTGTGAAGGGGCGCATGTTTCCCGTGCTTAGAACTGTCCCTGCACAAAGTGTCATTTTTGCAGGAAAAAAAGCTATTTAAAATCACTCGCGGCTAATGAATTGCCGGCTCCCGTAACACAGAGAACAGTCATTCATTGAAAGTCATTGATAAAAAAAAAAAGTCATTGATAAAAAAAAAAAAAAAGCGTGGGGGTCCCCCCAAATTTAATTACCAGGCCCTTCAGGTCTGCTATGGATATTAAGGGGAACCCCGCTTCAAATTTTAAAAAAAAAATGGTGTGGGGTCCCCCTCAAAATCCATACCAGACCCTTATCCGAGCACGCAACCTGTCAGGCCGCAGGAAAAGAGAGGGGGGGTGAGAGCGCCCCCCCTGAACCGTACTAAGCAACATGCCCTCAACATTGGGAGGGTGCTTTGGGGGTCTGTGACCCCTCAAAGCACCATGTGCACAAGGGCCTTTTCCCCACAACCCTGGCCATTGGTTGTGGGGGTCTGCGGGCGGGGGGCTTATCGGAATCTGGAAGCCCCCTTTAACAAGGGGACCCCCAGATCCCGCCCCCCCTGTGTGAAATGGTAAGGGGGTACCCCTACCATTTCACCAAAAAGTGACAAAAATTTTAAAAATGACAGGAGACGGTCTTTGACAATTCCTTTATTAAAATCTTCTTTCATCTTCTTTCTTCTGGTCTTCCTTCTTCCTTTCTTCATCCTTCGGTTTCTTCATCTTCTTCTTCCATCTTCTTCCATCTTCTTTTTCCTCCGATCCGCTTCTTCTTGCTCTGGTCTTCTCGTCCGGCATCTTCTTCCACGGCGTCGGCGTCTCTTCTTGGGCCGTCCCCCGCCCCCCTCTGACGTCATGGGGAAAGCCATAGGGAAGTCCCCATGACGTCCCTGTGCATCAGAGGGGGCGGGGTCACCAGGTGGCCCCGCCCTCCGTTATAAAAGAGCTGTCAGACGCATCGAAGCCTCACACAGCGGCAGCCTCCCTTTGCGCGGAGCGGCCCAAGAAGAGACGCCGACGCCGTGGAAGAAGATGCCGGACGAGAAGACCAGAGCAAGAAGAAGCGGATCAGAGGAAGAAGAAGATGGAAGAAGAAGATGGAAGAAGATGAAGAAACCGAAGGATGAAGAAAGGAAGAAGGAAGACCAGAAGAAAGAAGATGAAAGAAGATTTTAATAAAGGAATTGTCAAAGACCGTCTCCTGTCATTTTTAACATTTTTGTCACTTTTTTGGTGAAATGGTAGGGGTACTTTTGTACTTTTTCACAAGCGCAGACTTTTTCCCCCAGGTGAATGGGTAGGGGTACGATGTACTCCATACTTATTCACATAGGGTGGGGGGCCGGGATCTGGGGGCCCTCTTGTTAAAGGGGGCTCCCGAATTCCGATAAGCCCCCCGCCCGCAATGGCCAGGGTTGTGGGGAAGAGGCCCTTGTCCCCATCAACATGGGGACATGGTGCTTTGAGGGTCACAGATCCCCAAAGCACCCTCCCAATGTTGAGGGCATGTGGCCTGGTACGGTTTAGGAGGGGGGCGCTCTCGCCCCCCCTCTTTTCCTACGGCCTGCTAGGTTGCGTGCTCGGATAAGGGTCTGGTATGGATTTTGAGGGTGACCCCACGCCATATTTTTTTTTTGGCTGGGGTTCCCCTTAAAATTCATCCCAGACCTGTAGGGTCTGGTATGGATATTTAGGGGGACCCCTACGTAATTTTTTTTAAAATTTGAAGCGGGGTTCCCCTTAATATCCATAGCAGACCTGAAGGGCCTGGTAATTGAATTTGGGGGAACCCCCACGCTTTTTTTTTTTTTTATCAATGACTTTTTTTTTATCAATGACTTTCAATGAATGACTGTTCTCTGTGTTACGGGAGCCGGCAATTCATTAGCCGCGAGTGATTTTAAATAGCTTTTTTTCCTGCAAAAATGACACTTTGTACAGGGACAGTTCTAAGCATGGGAAACATGCGCCCCTTCACAGGCATACTATAGACACCCCCCAGGTACGAAATTTAAAGGAATATTACACTTTTATTGTTTCACATTAAGCATTATTAAAATCACTGCTCCTGAAAAAAGGGCCGTTTTAAAAAAAATGTTTTGCATTGATACATGTCCCCTGGGGCAGGACCCAGGTCCCCAAACACTTTTTATGACAATAACTTGCATATAAGCCTGGATTTGGAAATGAGAGAAGAGAGCCTCAGGGCAAACCTGGTTTCTGAGTCCTACAGCTTGTGCTTTGGCTTTATGTGTGAGCATTCCTTGAAGTGACAGGGTTAATCATACACAGGAGGATGGTAAGGGTAGGACTCTGGCCACCATCCACACACAGGACAGCACTGTTTGGAAAGAGAAACTTAGGGGCCCTGGAACCTGTGTATTTAAGGGTTGCCCAGCTGCTCATGGTGGCCACATTTGCGGCAGCCTGGGTACCACCCACACACCCTTTCCTTTAACTACCCTACTGACAAGAAGTGGAATTGATCCTTCAACCTTTGCTTGCTAGTCTTATTTCCCCAAACTGTAGCTAACTTATCTACTTATCTAAATAGTTAAAGATCAGTCAAAAACAAAAGAACATTATAAAAATATGTGGCAAAAAACTAAGAACAAAGCCACACCATAAAGTTCAATTACAGCAAGTGGCTTCCGACATACAGTGGTGTGAAAAAGTGTTTGCCCCCTTCCTCATTTCCTGTTCCTTTGCATGTTTGTCACACTTAAGTGTTTCGGAACATCAAACCAATTTAAACAATAGTCAAGGACAACACAAGTAAACACAAAATGCAATTTGTAAATGAAGGTGTTTATTATTAAAGGTGAAAAAAAATCCAAACCATCATGGCCCTGTGTGAAAAAGTGATTGCCCCCTAAACCTAATAACTGATTGGGCCACCCTTAGCAGCAACAACTGCAACCAAGCGTTTGCGATAACGTGCAATGAGGCTTTTACAGCGTCCTGGAGGAATTTTGGCCCACTCATCTTTGCAGAATTGTCCTAATTCAGTTACATTAGAGGGTTTTCGAGCATGAACGGCCTTTTTAAGGTCATACCACAACATCTCAATAGGATTCAGGTCTGGACTTTGGCTAGGCCACTCCAAAGTCTACATTTTGTTTTTCTTCAGCCATTCGGTGGTGGACTTGCTGGTGTGTTTAGGATCATTGTCCTGCTGCAGAACCCAAGTTTGTTTCAGCTTGAGTACACGAACAGATGGTCGGACATTCTCCTTCAGGATCTCTTGGTAGACAGCAGAATTCATAGTTCCTTTTATCACGGCAAGTCTTCCAGGTCCTGAAGCAGCAAAACAGCCCCAGACCATCACACTACCACCACCATATTTACTGTTGGTATAATGTTCTTTTTCTGAAATGCAGTGTTCCTTCTACGCCAGATATACTTGGACACACACCTTCCAAAGAGTTCCACTTTTGTCTCATCGGTCCACAGAATGTTGTCCCAAAAGTCTTGGGGATCATCAAGATGTGTTGTGGAGAAATTGAGACGAGCTTTGATGTTCTTTTTGCTCAGCAGTGGTTTTCTCCTTGGAACTCTGCCATGCAGGCCATTTTTGCCCAGTCTTTTCCTGATGGTGGAGGCATGAACGCTGACCTTAACTGAGGCAAGTGAGGCCTGCAGTTCCTTGTATGTTGTTGTGGGGTCTTTTGTGACCTCTTGGATGAGTCGTCGCTGCGCTCTTGGGGTAATTTTGGGCGGCCGGCCACTCCTGGGAAGGTTCACCACTGTTCCATGTCTTCGCCATTTGTGGATAATGGCTCTCACTGTGGTTCGCTGGATTCCCAAAGCTTTGGAAATGGCTTTATAACCCTTTCCAGACTGATAGATCTCAATTACTTTCTTTCTCAATTGTTCCTGAATTTCTTTGGGTCTCGGCATGATGTGTAGCTTTTAAGGATCTTCTGGTGGACCTTACTGTGTCAAGCAGCTCCTATTTAAGTGATGCCTTGATTGTGAACAGGTGTGGCAATAATCAGGCCTGGGTGTGGCTAGAGAAATTGAACTCAGGTGTGGACAACCACAGTTATAGTATGTTTTAACAAGGGGGGCAATCACTTTTTCACACAGGGCCATGATGGTTTGGATTTTTTTTCACCTTTAATAATAAACACCTTCATTTACAAATTGCATTTTGTGTTTACTTGTGTTGTCCTTGACTATTGTTTAAATTGGTTTGATGTTCCGAAACACTTAAGTGTGACAAACATGCAAAGGAACAGGAAATGAGGAAGGGGGCAAACACTTTTTCACACCACTGTAGTCCCTGAACGAGACCACGCCCCTCTGATGTGCTTCACCCCAGTTATATTATGGAGTACAAAATTCTCCCAATCAGGGTGAAACGCATCTGAGGGACATGGCCTAGGGTAGGGATTATGTCGGTAACTAATTTCTTTGATTAAAATCATATCATAAGATTTTATGAAAGTGAAGCTTTGTTCTTTGTTTTTGCACTAGTGTTACTTATTTCCATAAAGCTGTGCCCTCAATGGACTCTGGGAAAAAGATTTTTATGGCGAGTACAAAAGTCCTATTTTTCTTCTCTCCAAATATTTATCCCCTTCCTCAGCCCACTTAGCTGGCATGAACCCCTCAGTGATTGCCCATGGAAGAATAAATATTCATAGCCCAATACAATGACTCTTCTAGCTTTACCTACAGGAGAACACTCAACAGTAGCCAGCAGAAGCAAATAATGTCTTTGGACTTAGGAGGAAACTAATGATCCCAGCTAACATAAACAAAGCTCTAAGTGGCTACAGCCTAAGGCCCCTTTCACACGAGGCGGACTACACTTGCACGGAGTCTGCCTCTGTCCGCCGGCTCAGCGGGAGATCTCTCCGTTGATCTCCGCTGAGCCGGCGGATGACAAGTCCCTCTCTGCTCACTGAGCGGGGAGGGGCTTGTCGAGCGCCGCTGGTCTCTATGGAGAAATCGGATGAAAACGGACAGCGTGTCCGTTTTCATCAGATCTCACCCGATCCGATCCGCCAGCGACGGATCTGGACGTAGAGCCATCCGTCTGCTTTTGGCAGATCGGACCGGGTCGGATGTCAGCGGACATGTCTCCGCTGACATCCGTCGCTCCATAGACCAGCATAGAGCGACCGTTCAGGTCCGCCATCAAAACTGACAGGCGGATCTGAACGGTCCATTCGTGTGAAAGAGGCCTAACTGCAAAGGCCAAATAAGTATTTATCGGCCAGAGCTGCGAAGAAAGCTTTCGGTGAAGCAGCAACTTTTGAGTAAAAGGAACAGAATTCCTGTACCACCAATTTTGGATTTTGGGTCAATTTGCCATTGCGCAAGCGTAGTTTTGGTAAGGCCGGATTGTAAGGGTGAGGTGTGAGTTTCCTAGCTAACAAGGTGTTTGGCTTGTCTCCCAAGGTGTAGAATCAGTGTTTGGACCAGCAAAGATACTTCTCCGCTTTGGTAGTGAGGCTAAGGTTAAATTCCGTATGTGCCGCATCGATTTTGTCTCATGTCAAGCTGGGGTTTTTTCTTTTGTTCCCACAAAGGGCCTGTAGGTCGGTCTCCTGTTGCTGTATTGTTTGTGTGTGCATGCGTTTGGTCCTAGAGGCTAGTTGAATCAACTGACCGCAAATTGTGGCTTTGTGCACTGCCCAATTGGTGCTCGGGGTTGTGTCAGTGCCTGATTTTCAGTAAAGTATTGGCCTATGGCCTTTTCAATTTCAGGGAATATAATAGGATAGTTAAGTAAGGAGGCGTTGAGGTGCCAAGTAGTAGGTTTCGGTTTCGTCCCCAGGTCTGATAAACAGATTTGCATCGGGAATGATCAGACCATGCCGTGGTCAGTATTTTGGCTGATTTGATTCAGGGGAGCAGATGTGAAAACATGATTGATTCAGGAGTACGTTTTATGTACTGGGGAATAATGGGTATAATCCCTAGTGGGTGGGTGGAGATCTCTCCAAATATCTATTAGGTTATAAGAGTGTAACAGCCTAGCCAATTTACATCCCTGTTTCATTAGGGGCATAGTAGGAGACTAACGTGATGATCTGTTCGTTAATTCTCCCAACATCCATGATATACCTCCCTTCTTTATCTTTCAGGACCATATCCGGTGTTAGCCTGGGTTCACACCAGTGCGGTGCGAATTTAATGTCCAGCATGACTGCGCACTTAAACGTCAGTTGTTCTGCGGTTTGTCAGCGTTTTAGGTGCGAATCAGCTGCTAACATAAATTCGCAACTCATTGTACTACTTCTGAGGGGGAAATCCATGCCAAATTTTTTTAAAAAAACGGCATGGATTCCCCCTCCAGGAGCATACCAGGCCCTTAGGTCTGGTATGGATTTTAAGGGTAACCCCCTACGCCGAAAAAAAAAACGGCGTGGGGGTCCCCCCAAAATCCATACCAAACCCTTATCCAAGCACGCAGCCTGGCATGTCAGGAAAGGGGGTGGGGAGGAGCGAGCGCCCCCCCTCCTGAACCGTACCAGGCCGCATGCCCTCAACATGGGGGGTGGGTGCTTTGGGGAAGGGGGCGCCCTGCGGCCCCCCCACCCCAAAGCACCTTGTCCCCATGTTGATGAGGACAAGGGCCTCTTCCCGACAACCCTGGCCATTGGTTGTCGGGGTCTGCGGGCGGGGGGCTTATCGGAATCCGGGAGCCCCCTTTAATCTTCTTCTTCTTCTGTAAAAGTGTAAATAAAAAAAAAACCACACCATTTTTAAGAAAAATTTATTGCACTGCTCCAGGGTGTCTTCTTCCGTCTTGGGGGGGGGTCTTCTCGCCGGACTTCTCCGCTCTCTTCGGCTCTTTTACCTAGCTCTTTAACGAGCGGAGGAGCCCGGCTTTCTTCTTCGTCGTCGCCGCCGTCGTCTGGGGGTCTCGTTCCGCCTTCGGGGGTCTTCCGGGGTCTCTTCTGTTCTTGCTGCTGTCGCCGCCTTCTGCGCCGCCGTCTTCTTCTTCTTCTTCTTCTTAAGATGTTGACTCTTCGCTGTCTCTGGCCGGAATGGCAGAGACACGCGGTGTTGTGACTTATATAGGGACAAGGGGCTCGTGAAAGAGCTAGGTAAAAGAGCAGAAGAGAGCGGAGGAGTCCGGCGAGAAGACCCCCGGAGCAGTGCAATAAAATATTTTTAAAAATTGTGTGTTTTTTTTATTTACACTTTTACACCCTAGGTGAATGGGTAGGGGTACATCGTACTCCATACTCATTCACATAGGGTGGGGGGCCGGGATCTGGGGGCCCCCTTATTAAAGGGGGCTCCCAGATTCCGATAAGCCCCCCGCCCGCAGACCCCGACAACCAATGGCCAGGGTTGTCGGGAAGAGGCCCTTGTCCTCATCAACATGGGGACAAGGTGCTTTGGGGTGGGGGGGGGGCGCAGGGCGCCCCCTTACCCAAAGCACCCACCCCCCATGTTGAGGGCATGCGGCCTGGTACGGTTCAGGAGGGGGGGGGGGCGCGCTCGCTCGTCCCCACCGCCTTTCCTGACCTGCCAGGCTGCGTGCTCGGATAAGGGTCTGGTATGGACTTTGGGGGGACCCCCGCGTCTTTTTTTTGGCGTAGGGGGTTACCCTTAAAATCCATACCAGACCTAAGGGCCTGGTATGCTCCTGGAGGGGGAATCCATGCCGTTTTTTTTTTTTTTAATTTGGCGTGGAGTTCCCCCTCAGTAGTACAATGAGTTGCGAATTTTTTTTCACAACGCAAGCCAGGTGCGAATCAGATGCGTGCCCATAGAAGATAATGGGCCTGAATTCGCACCTGATCCGCACCGCACAGGCCAAAAATTGTATGCGGTTTTTCTGCAATGCGCAGTGCGCATGCACCGGAGATATGTGAACATGCCTCATTAAAAACAATGTATTTTGAAATGTCCTGCGAATTCGCAGCGTGGTAGGCCGCTGCGAATTCGCATAGGTGTGAACCCAGGCTAAAGGAAATGCGTTTAGCAATCCATATTGCGACTCCTTTTTTCTCTGGGTCATTGCAAAAGTAGCACGTGGGATATTGGGTGTTAAGGTATTTAGGTGCCGAGGCCCGGGAGAAATGGGTTTCCTTTAAGAGCACTATGTCTGCTCCCCATTTATGATATTGGTGAAAAGCCTTTGCCCTTTTAGTTGGATAATTTATGCCCTGCACAATATGGGTTAAATCTGTGAATTTGGTTGCATGGGTACTCAACATGGTGGTTCAAAAGACTGCACTTGCCTGTTATAGTTTTCCATCGTCTCGTCCCAGATCCTGTAGTTCTGAGGGTGGACCGATAGGTTTGGAGCATGGAGTGCACTTAGGTAAAGAGCCAGAATGAAGAGAAGAAAATGTAGTGAGTTAGAGTAATGTACAGACACACTGATTATCCGTGTGTCAAAAAACACAGAGCATATAAGCAACATAATGTCACACAAGGTGACGTAGTTTAATGACCTCTGGGAATTTAACGTTCCCATGACGTATCATGAGGTTGTCACTCGGGGCGGGGCAAGCTCACCCAGAAGTGGCATGCGTATGTGCCCCGTGTCTTTCCAGTTCTGTTACTGTGAGAGAAAGAAGTGTCCGAGATTCAAAGCTTATACATATGTAGAACCAGGCTAGGTTAGTGAATGCAATGAAATAGACAGCCGCTATCAGGCCAAAATGATCATCTATTTCAGCTTTGGACCAAGATGGAAAAAGCATACCGCCCTGTCCAAGAACTATATTAAGGTGTCCACATCCTAGTTTGACAACAGTGCCAACAACGAACCTGTATTTGAAAAAAAAGGGGGGGAAGGGGAAAAAATTTGAGTCGAGGAGGAGCAAAGTCCCCATCAACTGGAAGGAATTTCACTAGACTTCCATCAAATCTGAGTTTTGTCAGACAAGAGTTCAGCTCTGGGTCAGAAGACTGGAGATCAGTTCACATTTATTCGTACATTCCCATGGCTGAATTGGACCATTTGGATGAGGAACGGCCTTGTTGGGACCATATGGGTGAAATCGGTCGATCTCTTGCTTGTCGAAGAGAAGGAGATGAAGGTTCTCGCGTGATCAATGCAAGATCCAGCAGAATGTCCTCTCCCTCACAAATTGTCAAAGAAATGTGTCTAATGCCCTGTACACACGGTCGGATATTCCGATGGAAAAAGTCTGATCGGATTATGTTGTCAGAAAATCTGTTCGTGTGTGGGCTCTCGCAGGCTTTTTCTGTCGGAATTTCCAAAGGAAAAAATTTGAGAGCAGGATCTAAAATTTTCCGACAACAAAATACAATCAGACTTTTTCAGATCGTGTGTAGAAAATTCCGACGCACAAAGTGCCACACATGCTCAGAAGAAATTTGGAGACGAAAGATATTGGCTACTGGCCTCTACGTAGTCCCCTCGTATGTGTTGTACGTCACCTCGTTTGGAACGATCGGATTTTCCGACAACTTTGTCCGACCGTGTGTGTGCAACACAAGTTTCGGACAAAATCCGTCTGAAAAAATCTGACGGATTTTGTGGTCAGAATGTCCGATCGTGTGTACGGTGCATTACACTTAAGCCCCATACACATGGTCGGAAAATCCGACCACCAAATCCATCGGATTTGGTCCGACGGATTTAGTCCGACACTGGTGTTGCATACACACGGTCGGACAAAGTTGTCGGAGAATCCGATCATTCTGAACGTGGTGACGTTTGTTGCCTACGACGGGACTACGTAGAGGCTAGTAGCCAATAGCTTTGGTCTTGTAATGTGATCTGAGCATGCGTAGCACTTTGTCCGTCGGACTACGCTACACACGATCGGAATTGGTGTGATCGGACTTTGTTGTCGAAAAATCTATCCAGCAGGAGATAGAACTTTGTCCGTCGGACAATCCGAGGTAAACTGTCCGATGGTGCCTACACACGGTCGGAATTTACGACAACATTGTCCGATAGGACAGAATCCATCGGAAAATCCGACCGTGTGTATGGGGCTTAATAGGCAAATGAGAGGCGGAAGGGAAAAGACCATCGATATTTTATGTGGCGATTGATTAGGTGCGTCAATAGGGGCTTCAACGTCCGTCTCTTCTGGATGGTTAGTTGAGAGTTATCCACAAATATTTGGAAGGGATGGCCTAATAAAGTTACGGCTCCCTTGCACCTGGCTTCCGACATAATTTTTTCCTTGATCCTATAAAAATACAGCTTTACTAACGCATCTCTGTGAAGGCCATCTGTTCACGGGGCAGTCAAGGCTCGATACACCCTGTCAAGCTCCAGATGGTGAGGACAAACTCCTGGAATGAAGTCCTGCATCAGGGTGTGTTCTGCATACTCCATATCGGTGATTGATTCTTGCAATCCGCGCAGCCTAAAATTGTAACGTCTGGATCTATTTTCCAATTCTTCAATTTTTGCATTAGCTTGGTCAAGTTGGTCATGCAGAGAAGAGACCATCTTAGTATTCTGGTTAACCCTGCCCACCGTGCCATCCACCTTGGATTCTTTTGTGTCTAGCCTCTCCCCAATGCAGTGGAAATCTCCCCTTATCGCTGCTGTTATTGCAGTACAGGCTTTAGACAATTCTTGTTGGAGCAGTGCAGAGAAACGAGCTAGCAGGGCCACATCATCAGAATAGGGAGCTGGTGGTGGGGGTTGGGACTGATCCTGTATGCAACTGGACTGGCTTAGAGCTATTTCTGCAAGGTCCGCCATGTGTCTGTCCATAGAGGAGGCCAGAGACCCAGCATATTCTGGGCCCTCAACATGAGACCCCATGGTAGGAGAGAATCGAGGGAGCTCACCTCTGTGCATCGCTAGCAGCTCATCCTGTGACTGGGAGGAGAATGGATCCGGCATCTGCATCTGGACATTCTGCAGAACGGTAGATGCATTTGGTGAGGCTGCCGCAGAGTGAGGGGAGGCCAGGGTGTATGGTGACTGAGCTGCCTGTCCCTTCTTCTTCTTTGGATCCAGCGCCATCTTGGAAGAGGGGGCCTGGTATGCTGCTGGTGTAGGGCGCACTGGTCGGGTTGTGGTATGGTAGCGCAGAGAGTTCTTTTTAGCTAATCCTGCTGTCCTCCACTGCATAGTATGGTCCGGTGCCCGGGTAAGTGCTTACTGCACCCGTTTCGCTATTTGTAAGCTCAGCAAGCCCGGCGGTGAGTGGAGCTTGTTCAGAACATGTCCGCTCCAGGTTCAGTGTGCATGCACACTACAAGGTCCTTCTTTTCTATGGTGTAGGTGGGCTGGCTGCCAGAACCATATCAAAGAATGATGGTGTGCATCATATTTTGCTCCCATGCACCATGGAGATTAATGATGGGGTAAATGGTAGGGGCAGGGCACATTGCAGCGATGGCAAATTGGCATTACTGAGGCTCAGCGGTGCCTGCTGGCCCCTTCACTTCCTGATGCTGACCTCACTGCTCTTGGAGTATACCTAAAATCTCTGGGGGGCATAGCCCACCCCAGCACCCCCTGGGTTTGGAAACCACAATTTCTAAAATTGTGGAAGGGTCAGTGGGAATTGGGAGGGGACAATTTGCCACAGCAAATTCTGTGGATAAATTACACTAAAGGCAGCAGGAGCTTAGAGGATATGGCTAGAGTCTACAGCAGCCATTCTCAACCAGGGTTCCATGGAACTCTGGGGTTCCTCCATAGGTTGCTAGGGGTTCATTGAACTGTGGCTGATGAACCACCTATTTGATGCCTACAGAGTTCAAGGTTCAGCACCACTTAGCAAAGCCAACAGCATGACACCAAATATCTTTTTAGCTGTCTTTAAGGGTGGCAATCTGAACACCAGTTTAAGGGGGGCATTCTTCCTATTGACCACCAATATAAAGGAGCATTGTTCCTATTGAGTCCTGATGATTTGGTTTTAGTAAGGCCATCCCTGCTGCTGCTTCAGTCTCTGTGCAGGCACCCACCTCGAGTATTACCTATATAAGAGGTATGTCTGGTTCTGCTCCGTTTCCCCAGCGATTTGGGGATGATCCAGTCCAATGCAGAGGGTTTCTCAACCAGGTTGAGATATACTTTGAAATGCTGCCCTAGGCGTTTACCACAGACGGATTTCTGAGAGAGTCTTGGTCTGGGCAAACCCTCTATGGGAGAAGCAAAAACCTGTTTTCTTGAGTTACCCTGAGTTTGTGGCTTACTTTAAAAGGGTATTTGACGTTCCCACATGCTTCTACTGACAAGCTTGTCATGTCCATCAAACAGAGTACGAGAACTGTTGCCGATTACGCCATTGAATTCCGTACTCTGGCAGCAGAGTTTGCTTGGAACAATGAGGCCCTCATGGTTGCTTTTTCTCATGGTCTCTCGGATACCAACAACGATGAGATAGCAGCCCAATATATACCCACTGAGCTGGAGAAGTTGATCACGTTTGCCATCCTCATTGACTCCAGACTCAGAGAAAGACTCTCTTTTAAGGAACGCTTGCAGAAGCCCCCTGTATATTTGTCTCTGAGCTTTGCAGTCCCATCCTTGCCTCCCTCGCCTGCCATGCCTCCTGGTACCAAGTTGGTCAGTGAAGATGAACCTATGTACTTGGGCTTCTCGTGTCTCTCTGCAGATGAGAGAACCCTTAGGAGGAGGGAGAGATTGTGCCTTTATTGTGGCCAGTCAGGTCACTTTTTGAAGTATTGTCCTACCCATCCAGGGAACGCCCGAACCTTGAGGTCCTGTCACAGACAGACCTTAGGTGCCATTGTTTTGTCCCCAGTTATCCAGAGGGATAAGCCCCTGGTTTCGGTTACCCTTTCTTGGGCTGAGTCGTCCATCAAGATACAGGCTCTAATCGACTCTGGGGCTGCAAGCCTGTTCATTGATGCTGCCTTTGTATCGAAGCACTCGATTCCGCTGCAGCAGCACAACACTCCATTTGCCATTGAGGCTCTTGATGGGAGACCCCTACAGCCTGCCCATGTGACTCATGAGACTGTTCCGTTGTCAATGGCCGTAGGGGCTCTTCACCATGAGATAATACAATTCCAAGTTATTTCCTCACCTAAGTTTCTGCTGGTTATTGGTTATTCTTGGTTACAGAGGCACAACCCCTCTTTTTTGATTAGCTCCATGCTGAGGTTCTCTCCTGGTCGCCACAATGCAGTAAGACATGCTTCCAGAAGGTAGCCAAGGTCCTGTGCACTTCTTCTCGCTCCTCCCTGGCGGAGGAGTACCGCAAATTTAGCGATGTCTTTGACAAAGGTCGTTTGCCGGTAGTTTGCCTCCACACCAGTCGTATGATTGCGCAATTGACCTTCAACCTGGTGCCATACTCCCTGGAGAGCCACCACACATGTCTGTCATGTGCTTCAGAAACAAAGAGAGAGAAGTGCGAATTCCATCGTGAACAGGTTAAATTCCTGGGTTATGTAATTTCCACTGCTGGTTTTTCGATGGACCCAGAGAAACTTTCAGCAGTCCTACAGTGGCCTCGACCCGTGGGTTTATGTCCTCTGCAGCGTTTTCTTGGCTTTGCCAACTATTATCGGAAGTTTATTTGCAACTTCTCTTCTCTGATCAAGCCCCTGACTGATATGACCAGAAAGTACGGTAACCCACAGTGTTGGTCTCCGGAGGCCATTAAGGCCTTTGAGAGTCTCAAGGCTGCCTTTGTTTCTGCTCCTGTGTTGGCACATCCTGATCTTACGTTACCTTTTATCCTTGACGTTGATGCTTCTGAGACTGGAGTTGGCGCCCTTCTGTCTCAACGTCCTACCTCTGAGAGCGCTATGCATCCTTATGGCTACTTCTCCAAGAAATTGTCACCTGAGGAGTGCAATTACGAGATTGGTGACAGAGAGCTGTTATCATTTTAGTGCTGAAAGAATGGAGACATCTCCTCGAAGGTACCACTGTGTCGGTTCTCATTTTTACTGACCATAAGAATCTCACATTCTTGTCAGGCTAAACGCCTCTCTCACAGAAGAGGCGCAATGGGCTCTTTTGTTGTCTAGTTTCAATTACATTGTCTCATTCTTACCCGGTACTAAGAATGTAAGGGCTGACGCTTTGGCACGAAAATTTTCCTCCACTTCCAAGAGTCAGTTCCATAATAACTTGGAATTGGATTATGTCATAGTGAAGAGCCCCTACGGCGATTGAAACAGTAAAATGGACCTGAACTTAAAAATATCTACTATCTGCTATCTGCTATCTTGTAGGGAACATCAAGAAATCTATTTTTTCATCTAAACAGTACTTTTCTATTAAATTCCACCTGAAAAATAGCAATGTGCTTCCTGACGTGACTGCGCTTAGATACTCCTTTAGCCTTAGGCTGGGTTCACACTGCAGACGGATGAGGTTCACAGCAGGGGTCCGGTGCGTCACTGTTCTCTGTTTCAAGGACAAATCAGGGCCAAATTTCTGCCTGAATTCGACCCTGAAATGGATCCAAAGACGCACAGGACTCCTGTGCAAGCGGCTCCACAGCTCCTCCGTAGATATGTGTACCTGCTCCATAGAGAGCAAGTCCCAATCTCCTGTCATGCGAATTGGATGCGGGGAAACCCTCATTCAATTTGCACTAGTGTGAACCCAGCCTTATAGATGTTTTTATGAAATGTTTTTATGAAATGTGGGATCATCTGAGGTTTTGCTACCTCTAAGTGCCAAAACTTGGATTGAGATATGGCAATGTCACTACTGTGCTGCTCAAATTTCTCCTTGTTGGAGTTGAAGCTGTACATAAGGAACTGCAATAGAAGCATCTCCCGCCTGCTTCGTGTTGTAGATCTGGATGCCCAAAGTGTCTGTGTACATGAGGCCTTATAGATGCCTTTTTTTAATCTTACTTTCCAAGTTCTGCTAAATCAATATATTGTATACATTTCATATTTTTTCACCACATTTATCCTTCAAAACTTCCCACTCAAGAAATACGTGTGTTAAAACATATTAAATTGTTCCTTCAACAGAGAGCACTTGGCCTATACTGTAATTATAAATGAACAATGTATGTGAGAAAAAACATGAAGTATGTACAGTATTTATGATACAGATAGGGCTACAAAAGTGAGAATCTGTATGTCTGAAAAGCAGTTTCTTAGGACTTTTATTTTCCTACAGTTACAAAGATACTTTAAGGTTACATCTGAAAAACATTTTTATTTGATTTTCTAGTGTAGTGCTGTGGAGCAAATTCTGCACATGCACATGTTGGCTTCACGGTTATAGGCCCTCCTGAGACTGATGCCAAAGGCTGATTAACGTGGCCTGAGGGAGCAGAATGGGATCCTATCTGTCCTATTGCTCACCGCCAGTCAGAGAGATGGCCTGAAAAAATATATGTGGATTTACAACAATAGGAAGTAATGTGGAGAGGAGATTAATTGCCATGGTTTCCAATCAAACCCCTATCAGGATAAAATATTTGTGGGAGCAGAGTTCATTGTTTAGATAGGAGAGAGCCTTGTTTCCTCTGTGCTTAACAGTTTGATAAATGGCAAATACAAATGTTAAGCAATTTAAGCTAAACTGTACTATTAAAAACACAGAGCTGATGTATCGGACAAATGCAGAGATTCTTAGAGTATTCCCAACGAAATACTGTTCATTCTCAGCTCTGAATGCATATTCACAAAATCCATGCGATTGTCTCAGACTCAAGAGAATGACATAGATAAAATACAAGATTTACAAAAAATGTGATTTAGGTGCCTAGCAGTATAGCTGATGATGTCTAAAGCTGGCCAAACAATTGCTGATTTTTTTTTTTTCTTCTAGCCTGGGGATTTCTCCATGCATGCTAAACATTATGGATGGATGAATCTCCCAATGTATCTATTGTATTCTGACAGCTGGCACCCAAAATAGTTGCAGGCGTTGTCAGGTTGATCATTTTGAGGAATGTTGGGCATATTGGTGCCAACAGGGCCACCCCCTGATCAAATCAATATAATCCCTATGAATTCTTCTTCTTCCCTATCAAAATTCAAGAAGGGCCTAACTCCAGCCAAATCTGACAGAGGCTCTAATCTTTTCCCACTCCATCCAAAGTGAAATAAGAAATTTTGGCTGAAGTTGAGTTTTAAAGTGGAATTCCAGGCTATTGCTAACTATGCTTAAACCTACCCACCTTCTAATTTCTATTCTAGCGACTTTGTAAAGAGAGATGCTTATACTTACCTATTCTCATGGCATTCCAGTCTGGTTATGTGATCTCTCCATTGGCGTCTTCAGTGAAGAGAAGAGATTTCTGTCTGCAATGCCTGGGCAGTGGCATTACCCAAAGGCTTGCTATGGGACATCTTTTTCCAGCTATCACTTCTGCCCTGAAGCTGCCTCTGGGAGCAAATCATGTGACCAACCAGACCACCTACAAAATAGATAGTTATAAGCATCTTCCTTTCACATGATAGTTAGAATGAAATTTAGAAGTGGGTGGTATCAGGTTTAGGCATAGTTATTATTTATTTATAGCGCCAAAAATCTACACAGCGCTTTACATATATATTGTACATTCATATCATTCCCTGCCCTCAAGGAGCTTATGGAGGTAGCCAGCAGATAGCTAATGTTGCCTGTATTGACAGGAGACACTGTGCAGCATTGCTGCTGTGAAACTGTTCTCTCCTAGTGTTCAGCCCAAACTCTGTGTTTTCATATCCTGAAGATAGAGGGACTGAGTTCTAAAAGAAAAGAAAAGCATCTTGGGACATGTAGTCCAGGGAGCCAAGATTTTCATTCAGCTTGACTGTTTTGAACTACAAATACCAGCTGGCTGGGAAAGAAGAACAGGATGCTTGGATAGGTGATAAAAAGCATGTGTGCGGACCTTTCCTCTTGGGACCCCGGCCTGGAACTGTAAGAAAGTGACTCTGTGTCAGTGTGTTCTGTGGCTGAGTCGCAGCCTGTGCTAAAAGGGAGAGAGAGAGAGAGAGTCATTGCATGCGGGTGCAGGAGCATCCGTGCCAGATCCAGCCGAGCTGCAACGCAGTGTTTCACCGGACCCCATTACCCCTTGAGCAGGGCTCTACCAAGACCCATTGCTGTGACTTTCCATTACCAACAGTCGTTGGGACTGGTGAGTGGGTACTTGCCCATTCTGTTACCACCAGAGCCACTGCATGCAGATAAGGATGAGCCCGGTGTTCGATTCGAACCCATGTTCGAATCGAGCACCGGGTGTTCGCTCGCTCGGCGAGCCCAGAACTATTGGGACCGCTCGCATCAAATTCGTGTGATGCGAGCGGCCCCGCAATGCATTGCGGCCCGCGCAGTGCAATGCTGGCTGATGATTGGCCAAGCATGCACTGTGACCCCGCATGCTTGGCCAATCACAGCGCCGGCAGCGAGGAGAGCCATAATTGGCTACAGGCAGGATGCCTGTAGCCAATTATAGCTCAGGGGCTTTAATACACGCCCCACGGTATAAGAGGCCGCCGCGGCGGCGGCCTCGCATATTATGTTTCACTCACAGTGTCAGCGTGTCAGTGTGCTGCTGACTGCTGACAACAATATGTTCTTTATTTCTGGGGATATGTGTGTGCATGCTGTTAGAACAGCATTGCAGTATCACATCTGGGGGGTGTCTATAGGTAGCCTGTGAAGGAGGGCAGGTTTCCTGTGCTTAGAACTTTCCCTGCAAAAAAGTGTCATTTTTGCAGGAAGAAAGCTATTTAAATCACTCGCGGCTAATGAATTGATGGCTCCTGTAACACAGAGAGCTGTCATTCATTAATAAAAAACAAAAAAAAAAAAGCGTAGGGGTCCCCCCAAATTCAATAACCAGGCCCTTCAGGTCTGGGATGGATATTAAGGGGATCCCAGCCAAAAAAAAAAAAAAAAATGGCGTAGGGTCCCCCTCAAAATCCATACCAGACCCTTGAGGTCTGGTATGGATTTTAAGGGGAACCCTAGCCAAAAAAAATGGCGTGGGGTCCCCCTCAAAATCCATACCAGACCCTTATCCGAGCACGCAACCTGGCAGGCCGCAGGAAAAGAGGGGGGGACGAGAGCGGCCCCCCCTCTCGCCTGAACCGTACCAGGCCACATGCCCTCAACATTGGGAGGATGCTTTGGGGGTCTAAGACCCCTAAAGCACCTTGTCCCCATGTTGATTAGGACAAGGGCCTCTTCCCCACAACCCTGGCCGGTGGTTGTGGGGGTCTGCGGGCGGGGGGCTTATCGGAATCTGGAAGCCCCCTTTAACAAGGGGACCCCCAGATCCCGGCCCCCCCCTGTGTGAAATGGTAAGGGGGTACAAAAGTACCCCTACCATTTCACCAAAAAAGTGGCAAAAATGGTAAAAAGGACAGGAGACAGTCTTTGACAATTCCTTTATTAAAATCTTCTTTCTTCTTTCTTCATCCTTCGGTTTCTTCATCTTCTCCTTCCTTCATCTTCTTCCATCTTCTTCTTCCATTTTCTTCTTCCTCCGATCCGCTTCTTCTTGCGCTGGTCTTCTCGTCCTTCTCGTCCGGCATCTTCTTCCGTCGGCGTCGGCGTCGGTGTCTCTGTCTCTTCTTGGGCCGCTCCGCGCAATGGGAGGCTCCCGCTGTGTGAGGCTCCGCTCCGTCTGACAGGTCTTTTATAATGGAGGGCACCTGGTGACCCCGCCCCCTCTGACGCACAGGGACGTCATGGGGAATTCCATGATGGCTTTCCCCATGATGTCAGAGGGGGGCGGGGTCACCAGGTGCCCTCCGTTTTAAAAGACCTGTCAGATGGAGCGGAGCCTCACACAGCGGGAGCCTCCCATTGCGCGGAGCGGCCCAAGAAGACACCGACACCGACGCCGACGCCGACGGAAGAAGATGCCGGACGAGAAGGACGAGAAGACCAGCGCAAGAAGAAGCGGATCGGAGGAAGAAGAAAATGGAAGAAGAAGATGGAAGAAGATGAAGGAAGGAGAAGATGAAGAATCCGAAGGATGAAGAAAGAAGAAAGAAGATTTTAATAAAGGAATTGTCAAAGACTGTCTCCTGTCCTTTTTACCATTTTTGCCACTTTTTTGGTGAAATGGTAGGGGTACTTTTGTACCCCCTTACCATTTCACACAGGGGGGGGGCCGGGATCTGGGGGTCCCCTTGTTAAAGGGGGCTTCCAGATTCCGATAAGCCCCCCGCCCGCAGACCCCCACAACCACCGGCCAGGGTTGTGGGGAAGAGGCCCTTGTCCTAATCAACATGGGGACAAGGTGCTTTAGGGGTCTTAGACCCCCAAAGCATCCTCCCAATGTTGAGGGCATGTGGCCTGGTACGGTTCAGGCGAGAGGGGGGGCCGCTCTCGTCCCCCCCTCTTTTCCTGCGGCCTGCCAGGTTGCGTGCTCGGATAAGGGTCTGGTATGGATTTTGAGGGGGACCCCACGCCATTTTTTTTGGCTAGGGTTCCCCTTAAAATCCATACCAGACCTCAAGGGTCTGGTATGGATTTTGAGGGGGACCCTACGCCATTTTTTTTTTTTTTTTTTGGCTGGGATCCCCCTTAATATCCATCCCAGACCTGAAGGGCCTGGTTATTGAATTTGGGGGGACCCCTACGCTTTTTTTTTTTCATTTTTTTTTTTTTTTATCAATGACTTTTTTTTATGAATGAGTTTCAATGAATCACTGTTCTCTGTGTTACGGGAGCCGTGAATTAACATTAGCCGCGAGTGATTTTAAATAGCTTTTTTACTTTCAAAAATGACACTTTGCGCAGAGACAGTTCTAAACACGGGAAACATGCGCCCTTTACAGGCATACTATAGACACCCCCCAGGTACGAAATTTAAAGGAATATTACACTTTTATTGTTTCAATTTAAGCATTATTAAAATCACTGCTCCTGAAAAAACGGCCGTTTTTAAAAAAAATTTTTGCATTGATACATGTCCCCTGGGGCAGGACCCAGGTCCCCAAACACTTTTTATGACATTAACATGCATATTAGCCTTTAAAATGAGCACTTTTAATTTCGAACGTTCGCATCCATTATAACTAATAGGGTTCTAAAGCTCGCACGGACTTTAGGTCCGTTCGCGGGTTCTGGTGCGAGCCGAACGGGGGGGTGTTCGGCTCATCCCTACATGCAGACACCATTGTCTTTTTCTTTTGCCTAAGCCTGTAGGACCTGGTGCTACACTTACTCTTTGTGGAGCAGCAACAGCATTCCTCTTTCCACAGGACACTAAAAGTGCACTTTGCTACTCAATGTTTGTTAAGACGTCACCAGGCTACTTCACCTTCTCCTTTTCTTTCTTCGGAGAGACTACAACATAGCCCCACCAATAAGGGGGTTTAAGTACTCAAGGGTTCAATAGTTTCATTAATTTAAGAATCATGTTCTAACTTTCTGTTTTATCTGGCCTGTGGTGTTGAGCACAGGAGGGAGTGGTTTGACATAAGAAAGGTCATTCCTCTGCCCTTTTCCTGCCTGTTCCCATAGGTTTCCAACTAAAAAGAGTATTGTGTGAGTAGTCTTTATAGCCTGCATTCAGTTAGGCCCCTTTCACACTGGGGCGGGATGGTGATGGTAAAGCAGCGCTATATTTAGCGCTGCCTTACTGTCGTTTTAGCCGCGGTATTCGGCCACTCCCGGTGCGGTTTTTACCGCTCCTATACCGCTCCAAAGATGCTGCTAGCAGAACTTTTTTTACTGTCCTGCTAGCGCACCGCTCCAGTGTGAAAGCCCGCCAGCTTTCACACTGGAGTGAATAGGGCAGTTTTTTTCAGGCTGTGTACAGGCGCTATTTTTAGCGCTGTACCGCCTGAAAACCGCCCCAGTGTGAAAGGGGCCTTACTGTTTTTGTTCTACTGTCTTATATCATTGTTATCACCTGCCATAGTGAAACTTTTTCAAGGGCTAAGTTTATGTTATTGGAATCTCATGCTCCTAACTTTTCGGTAAACAAAGCGCAACTATTTCACTTGAATTGTGTGTGTGTCTCTAATAATCTTGATTACCACCAAAAATGTCTGAACCCAGATCGTCAGAGGACTTGCAGCGTTGGGGCCACCAGTGGGGTACAGATTCAGTAAATGGCCCTCACTGGGGTAGCATACACTTACAATCTAATATCCCCAATTCACAATCATATATACACATACTGGCCCATTTTTTTTAAGCAGGAGCCATTTAACCTACCAGCAGGTCTCTGGAATGTGGGAGGAAACCCCACAAGTAGAACACGCTAACACCAGGCATGTGGTGCCGTGGTAGGGATTCAAACTAAGGACCCTAGAGCTGCCAAGTAGAAAGATTAACAACTTGGCTACTGTGCTGCCATAGTTAGTAATACCCTGGAATTCCAATTTAATCTTTCCATCTCAGAATGTTTTATCTAAATATTATATTGAAGTCTTTATTTTTTCAAAGATTAAGGCCTCATGCACACTGAATGTTTTTTCTACTGCTCCTATGGGCGTTTGGCTTGTTTTTCCTGCCAAATGATGGCCACCTGGTTCAAAAGATTATGGGGTCAATTCACTTATGCCGTGTACACACGAGCGGACTTTTCTACGGACTAGGTCTGACGATCTTCCCGACGGACTTTCCGAATGAACGGACTTGGCCACACACAATCACACCAAAGTCTGACAGATTTGAACATGATGACGTACGACCGGACTAGAATAAGGAAGTTCATAGCCAGTAGCCAATAGCTGCCCTAGCGTCGTTTTTTGTCCGTCGGCCTAGCATACAGACGAGCGGATTTTTCAACCGACTCGAGTCCGTTGGAAAAATTTGAAACATGTTCTATTTCCTAAATTTTCTAAGTCCGTCAGATTTTTGTACGGCAAAGGTCCGATGGAGCCCACACACGATCGAATTGTCCGACGGATTTTTTCGAAAAATAGCTGTTGCATTAAATCAGTTTTGAAAGTGCAATTCACTAAGAATTGTGCGGTAAATAACTACTGCGGTAACGTTTCAATAATGCAGTAATTGTTTTTTTTTTTCTTCTTTTTCAGGTCTGGCGGTGCAGCAGGTATCATAATTGACGTTGGATCTACTTCGAGGGACTCTTCTTTTTGACACTTTTGTTTGGTGAATGAGTATACTCCATACCCCATACTCATTCACATGGTGGGAAAGCTAGCAGAATATTAGCATGCATAAAAAAGTATATTTACTCAAGAGATAAGACTATAATTCAGCCACTTTATAAAACTCTGGTTCGGCCACATCTGGCGTATGCTGTCCAGAGGGAGGAGCAGGAACTGGAGAGAGTCCAGAGAAGGACAACAAAATTAATACGGGGACTGGAGGACCTCAGTTACGGAGAACGATTACAAACATTAAACATTCTCTCTGGAGAAGAGACGCTTTAGAGGAGATATGATAGCTAGATTCAAATACCAAAATGCTGATTCTAGCATAGGGAATAAACTGTTCAGTCTCAAGGCATCTAAAGCCCCATACACACGCTCGGACAATCCGCGGACAAGGTCGGTCGGACTTTGTCCGACGTACTTTGTCCGATGTTGTCGTTGCGTACACACGGTCGGACTACGTTGTCGGAATATCCGGTCCGGAAGAACGTCGTGACGTAAGTCGTCGTCCACGAGATTACAAAAGGGAAGTTCAGCACCACGTCAGGCACCCGTTGGGCTCCTTCTGCTGATCCCGTGTTTATCGAGAGTTAGTGGAAGTTTGGTGACTTAAGATTCGCGCTTCTCAGTTTTCTGACTCAGATCGTTACTGCTCTTCAGTTTGTGCTTGTCGTGCGTATCTGTTTATTAGTGCGTGTAGTCAGTTCGCATTTGTTGGTCATTGCGGCCTATATCTTGATATAGGATGCTTTGATTTGCACTGCTTATTGTCTGCTCGTTGCTGGTATTCACTTCGTTCTTTCAGGCCTTGCTGTTTATCGGTGCTTTCTGTTTGTCCGTTCTGACCAGCCGACCTTTTGTGACCTTCTGAGCGATGTTTCCCGTGCGTACTCGTCGCCGAGTTCGTGCTGTACGCGGAATTGGTGTCGGGCTTTTAGCTTTGACCCAAGACCCGTCCATGAACAGAGTGATGAGAAGTATGTGGACCAAGAATTGGTTGCTTCAGCGTGACCAGTTCTCGCACATGCCTTTGCTTCGTGAGATCCGGGAGAATAATCCTGATGATTTCAGGAACTTTCTCAGGATGACGGACCCCGATTTTCACCGTCTTTTGGCTTTGCTGACCCCCTTTATCAGCCGGCAGGATACCTGCATGAGACAAGCCATCACTCCGGAGCAGAGGCTTGTTGCTACGTTGAGGTACTTGGCGACAGGGAGAAGTCTTCAGGATTTGAAGTTCTCTTCAGGTATCTCTCCCCAGGCCCTGGGAATCATTATTCCAGAGACCTGTTCTGCCATCATTCAGGTCCTGCAGGAGGACTATATTAAGGTAACATTTCTACTTTACTATTCCCTTCTATGTATGCTCTGTTTGCTAATGACTTGTATTTTTGACCTCCTTCCCTAATTACCATGATTGCAATATGTTCTAATATGCTGTGCCCCTTTTCTCCTTCATGCATTTTTCCCTTCACTTACCTCACCAGCATGCTCTTCTGCCCCAATAGACACCTATGGCCTACTCACTTAAGCAATGTCTTTTGTCTGCTGCATAGTATTGTTTGCCCCAAAACACCCCCTAAAATATGCACAAATGTTTGCTGTGTGGTTTACTTCATGTAGAGCCCCCTTTTTTTGTTCTTTTGGTGGGGGGGGGGGGCAAACTCATTAGGAACCCCCTCCCCCAACTGCTCTGTCAGATGGTACCAATCCTTTATCTGCTGGCTTTCCCAAGGTCCATACACACTATATACCTACCTCTTTATAGTGCGCATCTTTAGGGATGAATTCAGCAAAGCATGTAGTGCAAGGGACTGCCTCCATACATTCCATTTCCTATTTTTTTTGTCTTCTTTCCCTCCTATTAGCTTGCTTGGTAATTTAATAATGTCACACTGTGCCTGCCTTTTTTGGGGGGGGGGGGGGGGGAAATGTTATTTGATCTTTCCTGTGGCCTGCCAATAGTGTTAAGTACAGAGGGTCTGGCCAAACTAGGCCACATTATTGAGCCATTTGCCAATCAATGAAGTGCAGAGGGTTACCTGTCCACCACCCCCCCCCCCAAAACCATAGTTATTGCCAATGTCCCATCAGAAGTGGGGGGATTGATGGGGGGGTGAGTAATCTGTGAAGGGGAGCCTCTACTTTTCTGTGTAAATACTTTCCAGCCTCCAATTTTATACAATGCTCTTGTTCCAAGATGTTGATTGTCTAATCTGCTTGCAATGTTTAGGTGCAAAGTGACTAATTTTTTTTTCTTGTTTCACTCCACAGTTCCCTTCCACGCCACAGGAATGGCAGACTGTGGCCTCCCACTTTGCCAGCCGTTGGGACTTTCCTAACTGCGGAGGGGCAATTGATGGGAAACACGTCCGCATCGTCCCACCGCCCAACTCGGGGTCCTACTATTATAATTATAAAGGGTTTAATAGTGTAGTGATGTTGGCGGTGGTGTCGGCAACATACGAGTTTATGTATGTGGACGTGGGGATGAACGGCCGGATATCGGATGGTGGGGCCATTACGCACACGGAGTTCTACTGGCGTCTCCAAAGTGGCAGTCTGTGCTTGCCACCTCCAGAGGAGAATGCCGAAGGACTCCCCTTCGTCTTTGTCGCAGATGAAGCGTTTGCGCTGACTCCCCATGTGATGAGGCCGTTCCCGATGAGGACCCTCACCCCGGACCAGAGGGTCTTCAACTACAGGCTGTCCAGAGCCAGAAGAGTGGTGGAGAACGCTTTTGGCATCCTGGCCAGCCGCTTCCGCCTGTTCCTGACGGCATTTAACTTGGCGGAATACAAACTGAACCACATAGTTCTTGCCTGTTGCATATTGCACAACTTCCTCAAAAGACATAACAGGAACTATGTGGTGCCCGTTGGCCCAGATGTGGAGGGCCCTCCAAATGCGGACCTCACAGCCCTTCGAGTGGCACGTCCAGGCTTGCCCCCTCTCAATGCCCGCGTGGTCCGGGACCAATATATGGAATACTTTGTGGGTAGGGGGGCCATTGCTCTGCCTGACGATGTGTGAGAGGCATTTTTTAATAAATCTGATATTTTAACCAACCTCTGATTTCTTGTCATTTCAGTCTTCTTTTTAGCTTATTTTACTTTGACATTTTTTCCCTTTGCCTTCGACAGTGGTAATGCACTTTCTGGGCAAAAGGAGGTAACAGTCTCTTCTTCCCAAAAAGATTATTCTCATGTGTGTTTGCTACCTAATCTTTGGTCTAGAGAAGGTTTGTCCTGCATAACTGACACCCAAAATACTCCTTTTCAGCACCAGGTGTGACATGTGTGTATTCTCCAAAATGCTGTGCTCCGTGTTTTCGTACAAAGCACTGTGGGTGTCATTTACATAAGTCAAATCCGCTATGCTCTACAAGTGCATTGAAAAAGTTCCCTGGGAAAGGAAATTGCAGTGCAAAGTGGATTTGCCTTTAGTAAATAACACCCATTGCCCCCCATATCCTTTACATTTTACATACATAATGCATTGTTTTATTTAAATAAGGAAGCCACACATTTTGAAAAATAAAAAAGTTTACTTGGAAAACATTCACAAGTGCGTTTACAATCTTCACGCCAAAACTGACAACATCTTGGTTATTTACAACATTATTTACAAAGATTACGCAATTTGTAAAACCAGGCATGGAGCTAAGCAGAACCTATGAAGTAGGAAAGTTCAACTTTGTAAAGTGAAGACAAGATCAGACATGACTATATGTTCAAAGTGTGTTTGATCTTGCCTTCATCACATGGGGGGGGCACCCCCGAAAAGTGGAAATTTGGAACATGCACACAATTTGGTTCTGAAAATGGTCATTAGATGGTAAAACACATGCCTAGAAGCTTCAAAAGTGCCATTTTCCATCATGGGGATGAATGGACGTTTTTTGGGGGTGCAACCCCTTCACCACAACCACTTTCGTAGTTCGTAAAGTGTTTGCACCCCCAAAAAAACGTTGCCATTCATCCACCATGATGGGAGCTAGCACATGTGGACACAATGTGTGCATGTTCCAAATTTCACACAGTTTTTAAGTTGCAAATGTGTTCAGAAGCTGGCACAAATGTGTGTAAATTACTTGGTGCTTTTTCATATTTTTCCTAAAACATCAATGATGTTCTTCAATTTTTGTTGAACATCATTGATGTTTTGCTTTATGTAATCTAGATCTCGATTGCAGACCATTATCTCTCCGATGAGTACGTGGGCACTCTCTGTGGTAAAGTGCGATTTTTCTTCCACAACATCCACGTCACCTAAAAACCACAAACAAAAAAAATGGGGTGTTGGAAATGAGGCAGCCATACATGGATTAGCTTACCAGTAGCTGTGTTCTCCCACACTCACCTGTTGTGGTGACAATTTCTCCAAGTTCGATGATCTCTCCTTCCTCCTCCTCCTCTGCTTCTGCTCTTTCCCCTTTTTTGGTAGGTGTTGGTTTGGGGGTTTCCTCAGACGGCCCAAGTTTTCGCTCCCCTATGAGAATGTCCAAAAGGAAGATTTAGCAACACAAGCTATTGAGGGCAGAAATAGGAAATGACAAACATTGCTTGAAAGTGACGGACACTATTTTAGTTTGGCCAGTTACAAATGTCAACTACATGAATGAAGTCACTTTGTAAAGGTGCTAAACTGACTAGCTTTTTGGTAGAAGTTTGTGTGATGGAGACCCCCCTCTAGTATCCACTGGAGCACATGTGTGGAAAAGCATAATAAAAAGGGGGTTTGGGTGTCCCAGCACTAGTGCTCTAGAGTCCAGATGGGTAAACAGCTACTGAGTGACCTCTCCTTTACATTGAATAAATTGGCTTTACATTCTTGATGACATTTCTAGTGAGAACAAACTTCCTTTCCCCAAAAAAACACCAAACATCGTATTATAAGTGGCCGAACGATCGAGGTTGCGTACGATCGAATGCACACACGACCATGACAGTGGCAGAAAGATCGAGGCTGAGTACGATCGAATGCACAGACGAACCTGAAAGTGGCCATTTTGGAATGTACAACTTGGTAAAAATCAAAACACAATGGAGCAGT
This sequence comes from Lithobates sylvaticus, assembly GCA_028564925.1. Taxonomy (NCBI): domain Eukaryota; kingdom Metazoa; phylum Chordata; class Amphibia; order Anura; family Ranidae; genus Lithobates; species Lithobates sylvaticus. The sequence goes on from CM053026.1 coordinate 537,616,421, forward strand.
ATGCAAGCAAGAAATCAAACACAAAACACAACTACTTACTTTTTTGAAGAATTCTCTTGATCTTTCTGTACTGATCGGCCTCCCTCAGTTTCAGGTCTGACCAGCGTTTCCTGAGTTGCTCCTTGGATCGTTGTACCCCAAAATTATTGTACAGCCTTCTCACAACTTTAGACATGATCTTGGCCTTGCGGACATTGGGGTTGAGGTAAGGCCCATACTTCCCATCATAGTCGCTCCTCTTTAATATGTCCACCATCTCCAACATTTCTCCAAATGACATATTGGAGGCCTTGAATTTCAGGTTCCGGGATCGGGACGTTTCTGCCTCCGGACTTTCCTCGTCCTCCTCCTCGTTGGTGGGATATTTGTGGCGCACCTGCTGTGTCCCCGCCATGTGCTCTCCCCACTACGCCGTAAAGAGAAGGGGTGGGGAATAGACGAGAAAGATCGTCAGGGGCGGGCGGAGTTTGAAGCATGCGCAGTGTATATAAAACGTCACACGCCTGTGTCGTAGCCACGATCTGGGAGGCGAGGGGAGAGAAAACTCACACGAGACGATCGCTACAAACGAAGGTACAATTTAACGTTGGTACATAACTAGCCTAGACTGATTTGAACTTGAGGCTTCTTTATGGAGAAGATTAGGAGAGTTTAGCCTGACATAATTTTGAGGGTTTTGTGTGTTGTTGTGTCTTGCAGAGATTGATATGAAGGGATTCAACGACATGAGTTTTCTCCCCCTCTTCATTGCCAAATACAGGGATTTTCCCATATTGTGGCAGGGTATACACCCACATTACACCAACAAACCAAAGAGGCACGCAGCCCTGGAGGAACTTGTGGAATTTGTCAAGCCAAGGTTCCCCACGGCAACTGTTGATGATATTAGAAAGAAAATTGGCAGCCTGAGGAGTGCGTATATCAGGGAGAGGAAGAAGGTCGTGAAGTCTGAGGAAACTGCAACTTCAGCAGATGAGGTCTATGTCCCCAAGCTCTGGTACTATCAGAGTCTCCATTTTCTGAAGGACCAGGCTGATGTCACGGAGCCAACCTCAACTCCTCCTTCCACGCTTCCTTGCGCACAGCCCACCCCTGATGAGGCTTCCGAGGAGCAACCTGGGCCTTCCAGTCTGGAAGAGGTGGAGGAGCCCAGCTTGTTCCAGGTATAGTAGTTTTGCTACCATTTAGGGGAATAATGAATGATGTTCACTTAATTCAGGATCGCCAATTGCTTAGTTCCTAACGTGTTTGACATATCAACAGACAGTGGTGTGGGAGACATTTGGGGCCAGAATCTAAACTGCTGGGCTGAGAATTGTATGGTTTTCTATTTGTAAACATTTTGCACCAGTCACTAGATGAGAATTGTGTGTGTTTGATGAACAAATAACTGAAACTATGTCCCTTTTTCCTACACAGGAAGACCTCAGCCAGGAGGTGGCTGTGGAAGGTGGCAGTCAGGAGGTGGCTGTGGAAGGTGGCAGTCAGGAGGAGGCAGGGGTTAGTGGCAGCCACCAGCTGGGTAGTGGCAGCCAAGAGGGGGCTAGGCCTCGGAGCCTGACTGACACCCAAACCCCTCCCCTCCGCCCTCCGTACAAAAGGGCGAGAAGGGGGGGTTTATGCGGCACAGTCAGCGCTCCGGATGATAAGAGAGGCTTCAGACTCCCTACATGCCACACCCGCCGACGAGGAGACCTTTGGCTCGGTGGTTGTCACAAAAATGATGGGTATGGAGGTGAGGCAACGCAACATGTGTGAGGGGCTCATCCTCCATGTCCTAAATAAGGGTAGGGCTGGGGAGATGACCCCACTCACACATGTTTGCCATAGCTACCATGCTCCACCTCCTCCTCCTCCTCCTCCTCCTTCTGCCACCCCACCAGCACGACAGCCACAGCGTGGAAGGAAGCGTGGAAGGAAGACCTGAGAGTGACGACCTGGAATCAGTCTGGTCTGAGAGAAGATGGAGCCTCTCGTAGTACCAGAGCCTGGGGACCTAGATGGCATCTGCTGCAGTTCCGGATACTTTGGACTTCACGACCAGATTGCACTCCCCTTAATATACGTACTCCTCAGGCCCCCAATTTTCTACGCTTGAACAATGATGGTTGCCGTGGGGGGCCAAGGCTTTGCAAATTCCCCAAGTTTCACCATGGCTGCGTTCCTCTTTGGTTTGTTGGTGTGACCTAAATAAAGGTTTTTTTGATTTGAAATAATCATTGACTATTGTGTTTTACTTTGCTACAATGACAGTTTTTCTTTGAGTAAGCAGGTACATTTCACTAATCCTAAAGTAGAATTAACAAGGGGCACCAACAACAAACAAACTCCTAGTAAATGTAAGCAAGAAATACAAATGTAAATAATGTGTTTTTGGTAATTTGAGACACACAACCCCCCTCCAAAAAAAAAAAAAAAAAAAAAAACATTCAAATATGTATTCCCCCCAAAAAAAAAAAAAAAAAAAAGACAAATCATGGTAAAAAAATAACAAAGATTCTTTTCCGTTCTGAGTAAAAATAAACATGTAGTGTATAAATGGTGCAAAGTAATAAAGAAGTAAGTTTGTGAGAAGTGCGGGTGAATAGGAGCAGCTAAAAGATGTCATTCTTGTTGCATTGTAAAGAAAAAGAGAATGCGCTGCA